>BPTQ01000006.1:274914519-275079689 GCA_019973895.1 Chrysanthemum seticuspe | reverse complement strand
TTAAACAATTTCATTGTTTCTTTTGGTTACTATTACAATTTGATTTTGGTCGGTAATATAGTCCTCATCCTGAACAATTTTTACTTAAATCTAGTTTTTGATGAGTAGTTGCTATGTTTTGAAGAAAACGGTTTGCGGGGAAAGGATTCTCGTTGGTGTTGCAAGTTGGATTGGTGGTTGTGTTGCCAACCTTAGTTTTGAAAGGATCTGGTATAGTTTGAGGTCTAATGTACGGTACCTTGGGAATGGGTAGTAAAGGTATGTACTTAGTTTATTTACCATACAAATTGGGTTTGCCTGGGTACTCTATAACCCCTGGTTTACAAACTCAATAAACGAAGAATCCATACGAACTTTCAACCTAACCTTGGACTACTTACCTATTTTCTATCTGGTCCCCAATATCTCATGGGTCCGTTTGGGTTAAACATACCATTTATTTGATTCATGTATGGAAATGATGGGTAAGGGTTCCATGGCATGTAATCTGGAGTTTGATATGGTCTAGGAAAGTTTTGATTCCAACCGTTGTGTTGGTGGTTAGGTTGAACGTTGTGGTTGCTCTTAGGAAAGGGGCGTTTGGCAAAAGAAGTTTTGTATCGTTGATGAGTAGTTTTTGATCTAAATTCATTTTTAACAAGTCCTACTCCTGATATAATGGCTGGTTTTAGTTTAACATTATCATTGGTTTTCTTTGTTACTTTAACAAATTCAGTACGGTCCGTATTGCGAACATTCTGTTCTGCTGAAGTACCCGCGGTACCATTTTGCACAACGGACGGAACCCTTATTTTGGTTCCGTCTGGTCCGTGCTGTACTGCAGCAATTTTGACAGAATGTTCGTCTTTTTCGGCCGTTTTGTTTTGACTTTTTGGAATTAATACTTCATTAAAACCTAGCCCATTCATGTCTCCTGGTGTTTTATGGATTTTAACTATTTCATCGGCAAGAGCGATGTTTTTGTTAAACCTTTTAAACTTAGAATTATTTTCTATTAAAACTTCTTGTGTGAGCTTTAGTTTTTCTATTTCAAGATTAAGCTCTTGACATGATTTACAATCATCGTCATTTGCTTTTCCTTTTTCAAGACGTTTTGCTTTTTCTTTTAACTCATATACCTCATTTTCCAAAAACTCCTTTTTGGTTTTTAGAAATTTATTTTTAGTTATGATTTTTAGACTTAGCTCACACAATTGATTATATTGTTTTTGCAAGGTGTCATCATCTATAGAAGAATAAGAAGAGTCGGAAAGTACTTCACTATCACTCCAAGCACCACTTACAAAAGCTCGTTGAGTTTTGCTTTTAGGTGGCTTGGGACATTCTCCTATGAGATGACTTGCATCACCACATCTAAAACACTTTCTTTCACCTTTAATCTTCTTATCATCCCGATCTTTTCGGAATGGCTTCTTTTCTTCTCGAGGTTGTCTTACAAACTTTCCTCTTCTTCTAAAGAACTTCTTGAAATCTCTAACGGCCATGGCATACTCCTCATCTTCACTATCGGAACAAGATTCACCATCATCGCTTGATTCCGCCTTTGCTTTAAGAGCAACGGATTTGATCCTCTCCTTTCTTCCTTTGATGATCTCCGAATCTTTCTCCATTACCATTTCGTGAACTTTGAGGTTGCCAATTAGCTCGTCTAGTGACATTATTGAGAGATCTTTTGATTCTTCAATAGCGGTCACTTTAGCTCTCCATTTGGGATGGAGTGCTCTAAGAAATTTCCTGACAAAGTTCTTACTACGAAAAGATTCATCAAGTGCTTTAAGTGATGTAATGATAGTGTTAAAACGAGCAAAGCCATAATCAATGGTTTCATCTTCAGGGATAACAAATTGTTCATATTGTTGAACAAGAAGATCAATTTTGTTATCCTTGACTTGTGAATTACCTTGATGTGTAACAATTAAAGATTCCCAAATATCTTTGGCGGTTTCACACATAAAAATTCTTTCATATTCTTTTCTAGGTAAAGCATTATAAAGCATCATTTTAGCTTCATTATTTTTAGCAACTAATTTCTTTTGTTCATCAACGGAAATATCCTTTGTTGTAGAACTAAAATCTCCTTTAACAATAATAAACCAAAGATCTATATCATTTGATTTTACATATGTTTCAAAACGGTTTTTCCAATAGATAAATCCATTGGTTTCAAAGAGTGGTGGTCTTTGCATAGATTGCCCTTCTTTAAAGTTTTCAGAATCCATGGATCGTTTCAAGTTTATAAAATACAAGTTATTTTAGAAATTCTTGAGCAACGAGGCTCTGGTACCAATTGTAGAAAACTAGAAGGGGGGGTTGAATAGTTTACCGATTAAAAACTTTGTTTTGAAACTTATTGAAAGATCAATTGATATTGATCTTAAGTGTGTTAATGAAATATGCAAGCAATATGTAATAAGTAAATAAGGAAAGAAATGATCAAACCACAACAAGTTGTTTATAGTGGTTCGGCCTACAAGGACTCTTTTTCCTTGCCCTACTCCACTCCCCGAGTCTCACACTCGAGAGTTTAACTTCACTAGTCAACAAGCTCCTTTCACCGGCGGAGAAAACCTTTACACTTCGCTTACACTATTTCCGACACTAAGCTAGATGTCGAGTTCTTTCCAAGGGTACAACTACTCCCACACACAATGTATTTTGAGGACTAAAATACTAACCACTCACACTCACAAGATTATGATGGTTTGATACAACAATGAAGTATGAATCAACACTAGATCATACAACACTAAACAAACAAGACTTCCAACTTCTCGTTGAAGCTTGAATATGACTTGATCTTCTTTGCTACAAAAGAGATCACTAATATGATATGAAACTGAATTAGAAAGGTTAGAGAGAAGATATGTATGAGAGTATGTTAGAAAGGGATGAGAAACTACTTGGCTTGGCATTGCTATTTATAGCCA
This sequence comes from Chrysanthemum seticuspe, assembly GCA_019973895.1. Lineage (NCBI taxonomy): Eukaryota > Viridiplantae > Streptophyta > Magnoliopsida > Asterales > Asteraceae > Chrysanthemum > Chrysanthemum seticuspe. Next base: position 275,076,762 of record BPTQ01000006.1, on the reverse strand, counting down.
AATTGGACAGGAGCGTCCACGGACCGCGGACCCCTTAAAAGGGTTCCGCCCGTGTACCAATTTGGTACCGCCAGTCTGACAGTCAAGATATCAAATATTGCCTAAAGTCAACTCTATCTAAGTGAGATTGTGCAAGATATGAAGAGTACAAATCTTCACAAAATATCTAATGGAATCTTCCAATGATTTCCATGATGTAATACATGATGTCAAATGTTGTATTACTATTTATAGAAATATGCAAATGCTTAAGTAGTGTTTGGTTTTAAGAACCTAACACATTCTACAAACTACTATCATACATAATGATTAGAGTCATATCAAGATGTTACTAATCATAAATGTAAATGCTTGAATGATGAATATATTGTTTGAGAAAGCTTGTTTTAATATCTAATAAACTTGACAAGCTTTAAGCTTTTATAAATTAAATTTACTTTTGTCGTTAACAAAACTTAGGCAAAGATCAAAAATATAAATAACGTTTAATGACGATATTTGTATTAACACATAGCATTTTTCCTGGGCAAGTAAGGTGAAGTGACTGGTTTTGGCAAAACTTGTTTAGCATCAACTTGGGAGGCAAACCGCGTTTTTGAAAATTTTGGTAGTTCAGATCTAAACGCATTCGGTTGTCTAACAACTGGCCGGTCTTTAGTGGGATGAGAAACTGGCTTCCCCAAGGTTGATGGTTTTGTAAACTTAGTGTTCACACTCTTTCCTACAGTTTCCTAAGCTCATTTTTTAAGGCAACAATGGCGAAACTCTTTTTCTGAAGTTGAGCTTTGAGATCATCAATTTTTGCTATCAAAGATTTTGTTTGTTCCATTGACTTTGTTCTAGCTTCTTTGACAGAGTCACTTAGTTCTATGTGATGCTTTCTCAATGACTCATTTTCTTTTAGTAATTTGGCCACACAAATCGCTAATTCATCATTTCTCATTTGAATATCATCGATAGCATTAACATCGGAATTACTTGTAACCAAATTATTTTTCACATGCATATCAGAAATATGTTTCTTCAAGTTGTTGATAGTCGAGTTTTTTGCTTGAAGCTGAGCTTTTAAATCGTTTATTTCAAAAAGTTCACTGAATTCAGGAAGTTCCGGATTTTTACATGGTTTGTTAAGTTGAAAACTTTCTTTTTGACTCTGTATTGCAATTTCAAGTGAAATGCAATGTTTTTCAAGATTTGAGAATTTGTTTGAAAGTTCATAAAAAGCCTTTTTATCAACCATATCTTTTGTTTTGAAACACTTAATCTCAGACTCAGCCTCAATCAAGGAACATTTATCAGAATCATGTTCAGCAATAAGATCAGATTGTTTAGGTACATTAGCAGATGTACTATGTTGAACAGTTAAGGATACCTCATCATATGACACATGTTCATTTGTCGGTCTGATATTTGCATCCACATCATGTGTAACAAGAGTCACTGAACTACTGGCTATTTCAAGCTTATCTGTATCTGAGCCTCTGTATTCAGTGTTAACTGATCCAACATCTGTTGCTTCACCAGACTCAACGCTACAATCTCTTGATTGCACTCGACATTCATTCACCCTTCTGATTTCTGTATCCACATCTTGTCTGACTGGAGTTACTGAACTGCCGGTTACATCATTCTTTGTTGTCTCTGTTAATCTGCATTCAGCAACACCCAATCTTTCAACTGATACATTACCCGTCTCATCACAACTATCTCTCAACTGCACCGGACTCTCATCCACATTTTCATCTTTCAGAGTAACTTCCTCAATGTACTTCTCCACATTATCCATGAGATGGATAAGTGTCTCTATGAACACGCTAATTTCCATTCCAGTGTATCTCTTGAAAGACATTTCAGTCATGTCTTGATCATAATCAGATGTAAATTCCCCCCTGATGAATGACTGAAATTGGTTGTGGATCACTTGCAGTGCAGCACTGGAACTATCCTTTTGAACCTTTTCTTTATCAAGTTGTTGTTCCAATTGTTCTAAGTTCAATAGTAATGTTCCCGTTAATGTGGATAAATCTTGACGGAAAAGGGCATTGCATGCTCGTTCCATTCCTGTTGTGAGTAACATGAGATGTGAGTGAAGTTGTTGATAAGGTTCAATGCTACTTTCCTTTTGCATGGCATTTTGTAGTCTAAATAGGTGCAAATTTTCTTATTGGACTCAGAGCATGAAGAACTCAAATCATCATTGATTGATTCCATCATCTGTAACCGTTCAGTATAGCTAATATTCTCATGGTTGTCTACAGCATCATACAGTTTGAGTACTTCTGAAATGACTGAATCAGGAGTGTAAGACATGATGTTGATGAATCCACGGGATCTTACAAGTCTATGATTTAAACCGAGAAATAGAATCTTTCGCGGGATTTTACTAAAATCAAGACCAAACCGTTAAGCAATGAGCAATGGAACGAGTTAAGATGACTGATGGATTGTCACAATGATAGACAATTGTGTGTTAGGACTTATGATTATTTATAGGATTAGCAGAGATGTTTTTTGGTTAAGATTTGGATTGGTTGATGCACGATTTTACGGAGAAATTTAGGTCCAAAAACTTAAAAAGCTCAATAACTTCCTTTCGGAGGCGATTTGGGCCTCAAAAAAATTCGTTTCACGACTTTGTTGTGAAACCTCACCATATTCAGCCTGTTCCGCTCGTTTTGACTGGTATTTCGCTGAAAACGGAGTTACGGTTCAAAAGTTATGGCCGTTTGAAGTTTTACCGTAAAAAGTCAACTTTTGGTCAAACCGCTTCAATCAACTCGCATCCAGGACAACTCGCTTCCAAGACAACTCACTTAAACGACAACTTGCTTAAGGCTCAACTTGCATAAGATGACAACTCACTTAATAGACAAGTCGCATGAAACATAACTCGCATAAACAGACAACTCGCTTAATAGACAAGTCGCATAAAACACAACTCGCATAGGCAACTCGGTTAAGCAACTCGCATAGGCAACTCTCTTAGGCAACTCTCTTTAGATACGTTGAATCTGGACAAGTTGCATAGGCAACTCTCTTTAGTATCAACTCGCTACACAATCAACTCGCTTAAAGAAACAAGTCGCTTAAATAGTCAACTCGCTAAGTAGCCAAGTCGCTTATACCAACTCGCTTCAAATGAAGAAGCAACTCGCATCCAAGAAACTCAACTACGAGTCTCAACTCGCTTTGTACACTTTTCACAAATACCCACTTTATCAATCAAAAGCGACCAAACCACAATGATTTAAGTCCAATTCAAAACCTAAACACATATGATGATCCTAAACACAAAAGTACAAGCAAAATTGAAACTTTAACACTAGAATTTGTCCAAATGATTCAAACTCTCCTAAACACTTAATACCCCAAAAACCTTATGAAATCTACCAAAACAAAGAACATGAAAGATGAGTGATCAAACCATGGCTCTTGATACCAATTGTAAGATATTGGATTTCATAAACACATAACAAACAATAATATGGGTCGAATTATGAGTAGGTTTAGAGAGAGAAAGTGGGATCCTTTCTAGAGAGAGAAAGTGAAAGAAAACATAGAAGGTTAGATTAAGAATGAGAAAGGTCCAACCCTCTACCTTATGAGGTAGAGGGTATTTATAGTTACAAACTAAACGTCCTCCTTCAGACTGTGGATCAGGCATACAGTGGGTAAAGACCCGTCCGTCCTCCACGGTGTTGCACTAAACTAAATAACTAACTAAATAACTAGTAAATAACGTAATGTCTACGAGCTAACTTATGCTATATTATATATGGGGTGACCGACACTTCACTATGGAATTTCTAATTCCTAACATTCCTCTTAACCAATCCCCACAAAATTTGTAGAATAGGAGCTCTTACTCTGTCCTGCCCTGAAGTTTTACCAGTTAAGCATAGGTTGAGAATCGTTACAATGGCTCTCCATGGTTGATACACTTCTGTGTTGATGAATGTTGAGACCTTCGTTAATTTTTCTGGATATCCCAATTCATCAACAAACTTCATTAGTTCTTCAGTAGTGGGTGGAGCGACGAACGGATTTGAGGGGTCTCTTGGAGTGATCTGAAGAGCATCCCTGAGCGTCTCAGTGGTGATGTCATACCACTTGTCTTCAAGTTTACACAAGTATGTAGCAGTGATCTTGTCCCATGTTACTATATTCCAGAATTGTTGAAGGTAAATGGAAGGAATTGTGCAACGCATGGTTAAAGCACCAAAGAAGTTGGTGTCCTTCAAAATATCAATAGCTAATCGGTAGATTAGATTCTGTTAATTTCTATCCACATCCACATAGCAGTTGCTTTTTTCTATTGTCACCCATTCCTCAAATGGAAGTATTTCCTCATCAGTAGGGACAATGGTTGGTGCAGTGGTAGCAAGGTTCTCAGAAGACGTGGTGTCTGCCATTGAAATCTGAAGAGCACACATACAACAACAATATCCGGAAAGTTTGTTAGGTTAGACAAGGTTATTAGATCGACCAAATAGCCACCCCATATCATAGACTCTAAGAAAGTGATTAAAGCATACAAAGAAATATGCATACATCAGAAAGCAAGATATGAATAAGGCGGAGATATAAAAGCACATCAATGGTAAAATGCAATCAACATACAATGACCAATTTTGAAGGATATATAGATCAAGTCGCATGGATACATCTATTATATGAACAAGTCGCATAGGGCAAGTCGTAAGTTAATACAACTCGCAATATGGACAACTCGCATATTGAGTAAGATACCCAGTATAGGACAACTAGCATACATCAACTCGCTTTGGTCAAGGATATGGATAACTCGCATATCACAACTCGCATAGGTCATAGTGCGTATAATAACTCGCACACGTCAACACGCATGAGACAAGTCGCATAAGGCAACTCGCATTCATCAAGTAACTAGAGACAACTCGCACATTGAGTGTCAAGGGACAACAATGACAACTCGCATCAATAGAGTTAAACATGACAACTCGCATACATCAACTCGCTTTGGTCAAGGATATGGACAACTCGCATAGGTCATAGTGTGTATAGTAACTCGCATACGTCAACACGCATGAGACAAGTCGCATAAGGCAACTCACATTCATCAACTAACAAGACAACTCGCATTCAAGAATAACATATGCAACTCGCATTCAGGCCCAGATCAACTTAATCATACACACAAGACATGTCAATTTCCACAAAGATGAAACAAAAACTCATAGATGCAACATTCATAGGACATAATCCAAAGATTATAACACATTATACTACCAAATCATATAATAGTGATCTAAGACGCAACAAACACCAAAACACCTAAATCCATTATGCGCACATATAAACAACCTCAGATCATAACAATGATTACCCTACACATTCTTATCTATAGCCTAAATCAATTACATAGAACAAGATAGGAATCAAACCTAGTATCAGTTTTAGATCGAAAAGATTAAGATTGAGGGAATCTGCAGGATAAGTTAAGATTAGAGGAATGAATCAATTAATATTCACAACAGAAGCATGTATAGCGAGATTAGATAACCTACCACACGATCACAAAATGGATAACTCGCTTCGAAGAACGCAAGTAGAGAGAGAACGGTGAGAAAGTGTTTGACCAAGAAGACAAGTGGTTTGACTTTGAGTCAACTCGCATTACTTATACCAAGAAACAAGTTTGCATATATGACACTTTCAGTCCTTACACTTAGACAACTCGCATGTATAGACTAACTAGACAACTCGCATATACAATCACTACAGACAACTCGCATGTATAGACTGACAAGGCAACTCGCATGCAGGAACAGACTTGACAACTCGCATACATAAATTTAATAGACTAGCACATATAAGAGCATAATTATGCAAATTAAATCACTCCAAGTAACATGCAACGACTAACCAGAGTACTGAGGTCACAGAAACCATTCAACACCATCAATAATCACACTAGCAAGATAAATGACACTTATCACAAGACATTATCCAACAATAATGGCAGAAAGATACTAATTCTCCCCCTCAATCAATGACACGGATGTGAATGAGTGATCATTGATTGAATCGATCCCTTTCCGTGAATCCTAGTCGATTAGGTATGTGAGTATTGCAGGACAGGTTATTTAGAGGGTAGAGTATCTGTTCGAACTTCATCTAAAGACCCGTGCCATTGTTGAATGACATTTCTAAGACCGTAGATGTTATCGATAACAGATGATATGTTATTGTGATTGTCATAATTAAAAAAAAAAAAAAAAAAAAAAAAAAAAAAAAAAAAAAAAAAAAAAAAAAAAAAAAAAAAAAAAAAAAACAGCCAGTAAGATACAAGTCCTGAGCAGAAACTATCAGAAGTCACAATACATGCAAATTAAATATGACAAGCTACAATTCCTTGATGATTAGCCTTCAATTCAGTTGGAAACCAGGTCATGATGTTCATGATAGAATTGAGCATTGTACCTGAAAAAGACTGAGGAAAATTTGCACTAGCAGCACATGTAGCATTACAAGTAGATGGGTTAGTGGCAGTTGTATCCTCATCTTTGGATGTTTTACAGTCAGGCCTTGGAATCCACTTAAGTCCAATATTCTTGAAGATTTTCCCTGTGGGCATCCACTTAAGACAAGATCTAGGTGTGTGATTCCATTTGGATCCTGTGTTCTTAAATAATATACCAGTAGGCATCCACTTTAGGCAAAAGCAAGTAGAGTTAGATCCTTTAGTTACAGAAGAAGATGTAACCATTTCCATATTCTGAATATTAGTCATTTTGCAATTAATTTGTTTCTTAGGGGAGTGGTCAGCCATTTGATGCTTCTTATGCGTACTAGATGATCTCCTTATATTCCTGATCTTAGAGTTTTGAGCATTAGAGTGAGAAAGTTTTAGTGAAGTGACTGATTTTGGCAAAACTGTGTTCTCATCGACTTGGGAAGCTAACTTAGACTTGAATGGTTTAAGTCTCTCTGACCTAAATGCATTAGGTTTCCTAACTACAGATCGTTCATTAGCACTTTGTGAATCTGGTTTCTCCAAAGTTGATGGTTTTGCAAACTTAGTGTTCACACCATTCCCAGTAATTTTCCTAAGCTCATTTTTAATGCAACTACGTGAAGCTCTTGTTCTGAAGTTGAGTGTTGAGGGCATGTATGTCAACCAACAAGGAATTAGTTTGATCTAAAAACTTGGTCTTATCCTCTAATTGATTCTTCCTCAAAGACTCATTTTCCCCTAACAACTTGGCCACACATAATGCCAATTCGTCATTCCTAGATTTAACCGCATCACTAACTTCATTGTTAAGATTATTCACCCCATACTAATTTTCATATGCAAGTCTGAGATTTGTTTTTTCAGATTACATATGGTTGAGTCTTTGTCTTGAATTTGAGTTTTTAACAGGTTAATTTCAAAAAATTCTCGAAATTCTGGGAATTCCGGATTTATGCAAGCATTTGTTGCAAGAAAACTTTCTTCCTTTTGTTGTATTGCAATTTCTAAAGAAATGCAATGTTTTTCAAGAATTGAGTATTTTTTTGAAAGTTCTTCGAAAAGTTTCTTATCAACCATGTTGTGAGTCACGATATGTTTTATTATTGGCTCAGTGTCAGTTACAGGACATGTATTAACCACATGTTCTGTAAGGTCATTAGTTTGCACAGATTTAAGCACATATGGATTATCAATAGGAGTTACCGAAGATTCAGTACTTAATGAAGATTCTCCACCCAACGTTTGTTCGTTCAACATTTTCCACTCTGCATCCTTCATTTGTGAGGCAAAAGTTTCTGAACTGCTTGTTGCTTCCATTGTTGATGTGTCAGTATTTCTGGCTTCAGCACTACCCGATAGATTACCCAACTCTCCACACTTCTCCATTGATTGCATCCCATGTTCATTCATGTGATCACTGTTATGTACTTCTTCACATTGTCCATAAGGTGGATGAATGTATCAATGAACTCATGAATTTCCATTCCAGTATATTTTTTGAAAGAAATTCCAGTCAAGTGTTGATCGTAATCTGCTGAATATTCCCCACTGATGAATGGCTGAAATTGTTTGTAGATTACTTGAAGAGCTGCACTGGAACCATCCTTTTGATCCTTTTTTATTAGTAAGTTGTAGTTTCAATTGTTCTAAGTTCAACAGCACGGTTCTAGTCAATGTAGATAAGTCCGGACAGAAGAGGGCACTACATGTTCGATCCATAATCATGGATAACAGTTGTATGAGGTGAGAGTGAAGTAGCTGATAGGGCTCAATGCTGCATTCCATTTGCATGGCATTTTGTCGCATTAACAGGTGTAATTCCTTAGGATTGGACTCAGAGTGTGAAGTGTTTTAATCATCATTGGCTGAATCAATCATGGTTAAACTTTCTGAGTAGTAAATACTTTCTTTGTTCTCCACCGAATCATATAGTTTGAGCACATTGGAAATTAATGGATCAGTGGTGTAAGCCATTATGTTAATATCAGATGACAAGTATTAATAGACAAGTTGCACTCAAGATAACTCGCACCCAAGACAACTCGCATCCCAGTCAACTCGCACCCTAGACAACTCGCAGCCAAGACAACTCGCACCCAAGACAACTCGCATCCAAGACAACTCGCATCCAAGACAACTCGCACCCTAGACAACTCGCTTAAACGACAACTCGCTTAAAGCACAACTCGCTTAAAGCACAACTCGCATACTCTGACAACTCGCTTAAACGACAACTCGCATAAGCTGACAACTCGCATATAAGACAACTCGCTTCACAAATCAGGACAACTCGCATAGAAGAAATGCACAACGAGACTCAGCTCGCATCCAACAAATATTCAAAAAACACCACTTTTCAATCCAAAAATAACTCAACCCCGATGATTCAAACCTTCTAAACCAAAACCTAAACACTTATAATGATTCTAAGCACAAAAGTACAATCAAAATCCAAACTTTAACACAAGAAATGATCCAAATGATGTAAACTACTCTAAACTCATTCAAACCCAAAAACCTTATGAAAACCACTAGAAATCCAAGAACATGAAAGATGAGTGATCAAACCATGGCTCTTGATACCATTTGTAAGTTAATGGTTTTCATAAACACATCAACACATCTTAAATTGGGGCGTATGAATTAGAGTTTTAGAGAGGGAAAGTGAGATGTTCTAGAGAGATAAAACAAATGAAATGTTAGATTTCCAAATGAACATCCAACCCTCTCCTTTGTGGGGAGAGGACTATTTATACAAATGACTACGCCCTCCTTTGGGCTGTGGATCAGGCATACAGTGGGTAAAGACCCGTCCTTCTTCCACGGTGTTACTTACACTACTGCTAATCTAACTAATATACTATTACGTCTACAAGCTATAATATGCTAAACATACGTTGGGGTGACCGACACTTCAGTATGGATTTTCTAAATCCTAACATAATAGAACATAGTTGCATTAATTAATTGTAAGGGTAGTTTTGGTATACTATAAAAGTATATGTGAAAAATAATTAATGAATGTGACAGGGACAATAGAAAAAGACTCGGACCAGTGGCACAAGATAGAAAAACCCTTATAATTAATTTTTTGCCTGGTATTCATGGTTTGCTTTCGTTTATATCAATTTCGGATAATTTTATCTCGAAAATCTTTAAAACAACGAAGATAAAGCTAAATATAACATATTAAAACAACACAAACGAATATTGAAATGTAAAATATCAGTTTTAGCAATTATTTAAGTGCAACTTTAGTTAGTTGAAAATGAATTAAGATAATTTAACTAATGTTTTACGTTTAAATTGTAATTTTATTGTGTTGATATATTAAAGTTAGCTTTATTCTTGTAATTGTATGTATATCCGGCAAGAATTTGAATGAAATTGATATAAAAGAAAACAAACATACACTTGAGTGACCCATAAATAAGTTATAAAAAATGGATGATCTAAATGTAAAATGCTTAATAACTTGGCGGCTTTTGGATAATCCTTATTTAAAACGTAAAAATGCCTACGTATGGAATTCAAATATCAATCGATTTTTTATGAAGAGTCCAATGCGTTGTTCAAACTATCAAGACCCAAAACGATACAACAAAAATGACAACACTTGTCATCACTATGTGCAGAATGACTTTCTTTTTTGTTTATGTTTGCATGTTGCAGACTAAATCGGTTCATTCTTATCTCCGGAGTACCAAAGACAAAGTATGCCAACATAAAAGCGTAAACCTATGTAATCGTTAACCTGAATCCTAAGTAAATTAAGTCACATAAATATAGTTTAATGGTTTACGCTTTTATGGCCAAAAAATGAGCCCAACTAATCATTTAAACAAGGTTAAATATGATGTATTATTTTGGTGGCTGTTGCCATTTTGTGGTTTATGGCATGGGTCATGCCTTTATTTTGGTTTTGTGCTCTTTTATGCGTCAGTATTATAATTGGTTTTTTCCAAAGTATTCAAGGCATATTGCACTATAACGAGTAGCAGGAACCCGCCGCGTTGCGGCGGGGGCGTTTGCTATAATTTTCAACCTTTGTAAGTTTGAAAGCTCCATTGCATGAATGTTGCTACAGTTTAGTTGATGCAGATAACCATCAAGCTTGCGAAATTCCGAACTACACAGCCACTTGACGCTCCCAACAAAACACATTTCATCCTATAAACCTGAGTATTCAGCACCTAAAGCCGTGCAGCTCAGACCCCAGTTCAGCTCCCGAACGTGACGATCGAAACCCCTGTTCCAGCACACAAAAGTCACCCATTTCAGCCCCCAGTTGAGCTCCTAAAGTCGCCTATTTCAACCCTAGTTCAGTTCCCAAATGGAGTTGAATGTTTGCACATATTACAGGCATGTATGGGAGTGGTGCAAAGCCTGGGTTTACATGTGACAGCAAGACTTTTGAATCCCTTTGTTCAATTCTTTTGAATCCCTCCTGTATGCCACAATCACACCTATAAAAAAGATCATGACGACAACATTTAGACATTTTTAACAATAGTTAGAATCGTAAACACAGTAATATCAACTTCCTTAAAACACTCTATTATATAGTTTGACCCATTACAAATAAGAGATTGCGCGAGTAGACCCGCTTATACGTAAAACCAATAGCTATCTATAACGAAAATTTTAGACCTTTAGTGATCACATTATTTTTGGGACTGTTTGAGACTTTTACGATTATAGCCTATTTACATACTATCATTATCCACATCTTCTTAGTCATAATTATCCACATTAGCGTGTGAACATACTATCATTATAGCGTTAATTTGAAAACACCAGAGGGTGGTTTTCTATTATAGGCAATTTGGATAATTATCACAATCAAAGCATTTTGGATAATTATCACAATCAAAGCATTTTAAAGGAAATTAACGCTATAAGAGATACTTCCAAGCATTTTTAATTAATATAGTTATAGGGAAATATATAGACCTTTTATTTTAATTGTGATGATAACTATTTTACTAATCCATTAAAGGAGTGAAACAATTATAGACAATTTGGATCAAATCCATCAGAATTTCTAGTGCTTAGGATTACCAATTTAACCACGGTTCAGAATTTTTAGTAGATTATCAAAATAATCCATCAAAATTTTTATATGTATAAGATGGATGAAATCGCACCTTTCCACGACATACAGCAAAGAACAATGCACCTTTACTTGAGGTATCTCTTAATTTGGTCATGTAGTCCTGCTCAAAAGTGAAAACTTTTACAAACAAAACCAAAAAGAACAGTTTGCTGACTAAAACAAAAAAAAATACTCACTCCAATCGCCTTGGGAAAAGTGAAGATTGTCTAGGTTACACAACAGGTAGCTTATGTTGGCATATCCTTTCCCATATGGTACTGGTGTTGATTATATGGTTTCACTCCTTTAATTGCTTCCGAAAGAATAAAAGCACTACATTACAGTCGCCGCAAATACCTCGTATGCACTCTTATGTGCACAAACCATTAAAGATGAGTGAAACTTGCAGCTGTTCAATTTCTTCGTTCATCTAACGTATCCATATTCTGCAGACACGAAATTAATTTGTGAGCAACACAATGGAGAAGGTAACTCTTGTTTTGTCTAGAGGTAAGTCTTAAACCAAACAGATAAATACAGGTGGAAAACAAAGAAATGTATATTATAAGCATATAATTCATATTTCGAGGCTATTTGCATATTTGAGTCTAATAAGGTAGTAAGTAAAAAGGTTAAGCCAGGAAAAAAAAAAAAAGGCTTGGAAAAAATAAGAGGGTGTTTGTTTAAGCATACTTTCAGGTGTAAAAGCTTGTGCGGGTAAACCCACACAAACATACCCGTTTCAGCCCATTTCAACAGCCACTGTACTCCCCATTTTAGGACCCAAACGCACCCTCCTAGCCCTCATTTCAGCTCCCAAGCCCACACCCATTTCAGTTTCCAAATTCACCCATGTTAACCCCCATCTGAAGCACCAAAGACACCCAATTCAGCCCCATTTTATCACCCAAACATACACGTTGCACCCAAATACACAATTAGTGCAAAAAGTAAATGATAAGTCAGTTGAGCCTACCATTTACCCTGACGTTTGTTCCTTTTAGTTGAAAAATTTTGTACCCGCAATCAAGTTGCGACGTCTATTTTCCAAAACAGTACCCATCTCGTTGTTTCCCTTTTTTAAACCTGCATATGATACACCGAATTAGCTCACCATATTGGGAGAATTGTTTTAAGCTTCTTCTAATAGAAATGGTTTAGGATCCCAAACAATGTGGTAGTTACATTAAACATTTTGAAACAACCTACAGTAATAAATATCAATAAACAATAAATGGCAAATGTTCTCTCAAAAGGTTACCTCTTTGATCACTGCGATAACCGCTAACCTTTTTCCAAAAAAGGTAGTATGTCCCGCCGCGTTGCGGCGGGGGCGCTCGAACTTAGCTATATTGCATACGCCGGTGAGTACAAAATAGTGCAGATTTTGCCGTCACTTTGTTCAGGCAAAGTAAGTTATATGTACAGGCAAAGTAAGTTATATGTACGCTGCCTTACAGTTCCTATACCATGTCACCTAGCATGTCCTTGTGCCGCGTAAATGTCCATCAAAACCTTAGCAACCTGCAGTAAAACATTGCAAACTAATAAACTATTTGCCTTTGAGGCGGCCACATCACAACTTTCATCGCTTGACACTTGAGATATTTCCATTGAACCAAACACTGGATGATTTAAAATAGATGGCTTCAGCTTACATTTCAAGTGTTGGTGCGTAACACAGATTTTTGCATATATAATTAAATCAAGATACGCAGTTTGGATGTTTATATTAGTACATTATATTTATTTTCTTGAGATATTTCCATTGAACCAAACACTTGTGCTTACCGCTCTCGTCGTTAGGTACCACTTTAAGCTGGTAAGTAAATCATTTTAAAAGGTATAGAGCTATAGTGTAGGGGATTTACCTTTTGCTGACCATCCTACTTGCAGCACAGATGTGGCCGATAAGTCTTGTTTTTAGCAGGTTCACCTGCATCCATAACAGTGTCTGCAGAAGAACCCGTACACACCTGCATAAGAAAATAAAGGAAGCGAGAATGATATAGAGGAACCATAACTATAACTCGTGTTCTATGCAGAGATATCATAAATGTTACTTAAATGTGGATGCTATAAAAAGTGCAACTCATTAATGTTCATATCTTGCAGCTCTTCTTCCTCATTTACAACAGCCATCAATTCAACTTTTATCTTTTGCTTTTCACTTTGTGGGTGGCTTCCAATCAACTAAATAATCTTTCACAGGCATTCGTAATACCATTTGCAATAGAAGCGTAGCTATTATTGTCACAGGTCTGATCAAATGTACCACCATGGAGTGCAGGGTGTATAAAGCCATCGTTACAAACACATAATCATTAAAGTTAAAGCAGACAAACGTAACCCAAAAGGGAAAAGAAAACTTACATAAGTTGTCGGCCGCAGGAAAAATGCAAGGACCGTTATTTACACGTTTATCAATATCATCTGTCTTTCTTTTCCCTTTATCTACCGGTAAACTATTCGATAAAGTTGATGTCTATTGTCATCGTTTACAGAACGGTGACAAAGGCTAGAGTTCGTGTCAATAGGATCCGGTTGACTTGTCGTCGAGTTATCTGAAAAAAAAAATGGCACAAACACATTATATGGACATAAACATTGAAACTTCAACCTGTAAATGTTACCCTGAAAGAATAATAACACATACAGACTTATCTTGTGTTTACAATAATGTTTTTTTTGGTGATTTTACGTATTCATTTGCTGAACACTCAATTTTGCCAAACACTTGAACAACGAAGTTCTGATTATCGTAATCTCATACACAAAAGTACATCTAGACAATATTTGCTACGGTCATCTATTACACCCGGTTGTCTTAATACAATTCCTCAAATCACATAATCACTTTTTATAGGCATGTCCAAACACCACATAAACTATCAAGAAAAATTTTGTTGCCGCATCTTGCCTCCTTCTATGTTACATGGACAGACAATTTAATTATTAGTTTCTCGCCTTATAATCTGTAAATTTCAATCTCTTCATTCATTTTGGGAACATTGCCAAGTATAGTAGTGTTGTAATTAGTTAAGGGATATGGTCCACACTACGCCCCCATGTGTATATGACTGAGTAAAATAAAGAATATGGGAACACTTCAAAATCCACAAAACTAATATTCTAAGTTAGTAATCAGGCAGAATCAAAAAGTTGCAATCAAAAGAATCAGCCCAAATCAGAAAAAAAGATTACCTTCACCATTAAACTTAATACCAATGTGCAATCAAACAACAGTTGAAGTATCACCGTCTCCACCAATACGACCTTCGTTTCATTGAACCGTTTGCACGATATTAACTCTCACCACATATATTATCAAAAGATTCACTTATCAATACAAACACAAAAAAAAAAAAGGCAAGATCACCGATTACCCCGAAAACAATCCAAATTAAAATAACGGAAAAAAAGAAAAAAAAAAAAGTTATCCAGAATCACATAGCAGAATTCATTATAACAGTAATCATAAATTAGTGAAAAAAATTAAAGAATCATATACCTTCGATAAAAAAAATTATCCTTCTTCGCAATTCATGCATCCCACTCAAGAGAGTACGAACCTGCCATTAAACATAAAACCATGAATAAAAATACAAACTTTTTATAATAAAAATTAACTGGAATCAAAAAAAATGAAGAACCCTAGATTTGGGTCACCCGAATCTAGTTTGTGTGTGTTTTTTAGTGTTGTATATCAATTTGATGAGATCAAGTGGTTGCACCGTTTGCTTTGTGTGCGTGTGTTTAGGACAGATGGAGAGGTGTAGGAGCTGGAGAAGATGATAACGCCACGTAGCTTTGTGTGTGTGTTTTTGGCACTCTATGCGAGTAGAAAGAAAAACAAATATCGTTAATATATGGAAACCCGAAAAGACCCGGCCCATAACGAAAAAACCCGGCCCGTGACAATATTTTAACACGTTTCCATAAGTTCTTAGGCACGAAACCATAAGTTCAGCGCCAAATGTATTCTTATATAATGTATTCAACTTTACCAAAATTACTACTGTATGTAGTCATTTTTAAAACTTCCTATTGTGTGTATTGAACTTATCTTTTTAATCTATTGTGTGTATTTTGGCTACATACAATAAGAATCTTTAATAAAATTTGATACATTATCGTTTAATGTAAAGATACTCAAATACACTCAATTATACAAAAAGACAAGTTTCATACATACAATAACTAGGTAATTTTAGAGTTGACTGCATACAATAGCAGTTTTGGTAAAGTTGAATATGTTATGATGCAATTTGCCCAAGAATTTAAATAGCTCAATTGGTTTTATATAACTCTCTCCATAATACGTGCGTAGCCAAAAATAAAATAAAATAGATGACATATGTAAATTCTTTTTCTTGTTCATGGTACAGATGAAAAATATTATGGTGCGAGTAATTTGAGTTATGTTTTGAGAATATGCTTTTTTAGCAATAAGTTATTGGTTTTGGAAGCTGGAAGTACGATAGAAACTCTTGGACAGGTTCATGAAATTGGAGATCTGAACCAATTAATTAGTCGAGTTGCAAAGGCTGAATTCCTTTTCTCTTGCCGAGTGTAATCGAGATAACAGGAAGCAGGCTCTCACATCTAATTGGCAATTCACTGTTCAAATGCTTGCTTCTATTTACTTACCGAAAGTATCTGGGTAGTTTTCCCTGGCCTTTATCATTGCTGGAAAATTGGGTCTATGTAAAGATCAATATATGCATTTGTAGAGCCGCAAATAAATTTCTTTCGACTCTCTTTGTTTGCTTCGAGATATATCGTTCCCAATTCTCTCTTATGCCCCTTGTGCGCATGATACAATGACTAAAACCATCGAGAATCTTTTTCTGAATGAAACGTGATCCGTCACATTTGGGTGAAATGTTGAAATTAGTTGGATATTAAGGCTATGCACAGAGGCGACCTAGTTCGTCGCCGCCACATCAGCTTTCTCTCTCCGACGAACTGACGACGACCTAGTTGCCACAGTGGTGACCTGAGATTTTTTTTTTTTTTTTTTTTTTTTTTTTTTTTTTTTAATTCAAATATTTTTAAACACAAAATTAAAATTCATTAATAAAAATACTTAACATTACAACAATAATTAAAAACTTAAAGTAATAAAACGTAGACGTTACAATACTTATTAAAAACTGAAAACATCACAAAAAATCTTCATCGTCAGTTCTGTCACACCCTCGCCGGAGGCGGAAGCACGAGGTGTAACGGAAGGGAACATAAGCACAAGATAATAGAACATACCAACATTAATATTAAAAAGAAATATTACACCATTACAATACCAGTTTAGCCGACATCGGCGAATATATTACAAAGCTTAGATTCCAAAATATTATGTTTTATACATAATGATTTATATTGACAAGTGAAAGCTTCATTATGCAAGACTTGGTAGAAAGAGCTTACTAACGATCACCTGAAATGCATGAGAGAAAAACGGGTCAACTATGAAAATAGTTGGTGAGTAAACACGTTTAGCAAAATAAGAAAACTCGTAAGAAATATTCAAAGCTTTCAGTCAACGAAAATGGTCCGCAAAGCAAAGGCATTGTAAATCCACTCAGTTCCAAGTTCCGCCCATACAAAACTTGCAACCTGTGTATTCACAACCCATTGCACAAAGTATAGCGTAAGAAGTAGTCAAGTATAAGCGGTCATAATAGTTCACAATATTGCACCACATATATAATAATGTAGGGATGCTCCGAACATAGGAGACTTTGCACTGCTCCAACAAGGGAGACTCCTTTGTCACTCGACCACCTAGGCGAGAATTATTGAGAACGCTCCACCAATAAGGCGAGACTTTGCACACTCCACCGATAAGGCGAGATTTATTGAGAACGCTCCACCAATAAGGCGAGACTTATTGAGAACGCTCCACCAATAAGGCGAGACTTTATAGTGATGCTCCGATCATGGGAGACTTTGGGACAAGGTCATAACATGTACGGTTCAATAAATTCCAACAAGTCATAAATTCGTAATTAAGTTCAAGGATTTGATTCGAGTTCACAAAAGTAAGATTCAATTTAATTCAAGTATAGTTCATGCATTCAGCCCCAAAATGTAGTAAAACGGTAAAAAGGGGATGTGATTACTCACTCGGTAAACTGGAGTGATGACAAGAGTGAGTACACCGAGGTATAATGTGATGTGTTAACCGGGACCTATTACGAATGATATGATATGCAATGAGTTGCAATGTAATGTTATGCACGCATTTCGTATGCTATTTATACCATTTGCGAGTTTTGAAAATATTACTTGTCGTCGAAAAATACCCTTTTGACGTCTAGACCCTTCAAAAATGACTTTACAAGTATTTACGTCAAAATGTCATCCTACAATGGTTTTATAATGATTTATAGTGAAATTTTCACTTTTCGGCGCAAAACAATGTCGTCGGAATTTTCATGAAAGTGATAAAAATGGCTTTGGAAAACTAGTCGTAAAATGGTGTACGTCGAACGTTAGAGAACGAACTCGACGGTTTTGGAAAGTTTGTATCGAAATCTAGAAGTTTCAGTTCATGAGTTTTCGTCATAAAGGTCTCGAACATAAAGATAATAAGGGTTAAAGATAGTGATTTTGGCTAATTGTTATGTAAAAAGTGAGTTTCGGCCAAGTTTAAACATCCGTAATTAATTTATTACAACTCCGCTATACAAACGGCTTGTTGTTTTGAAAAATATGCTCGGGGATCTAAATCTTACTAGAAGACATTTTGTTCCAAAAAGTTCCACATCATGGTTAAAAACAGCCTTAAACATGGTCGTTTCAACTACCGTAACACTTGTATCGTAAAGTAATATAGTTTTTCAGAAAATAATAGTTACGGCAATTTTTATGAAAACGTGCATATCTTTGTCGTTTCAAATCCGTTTTCTACGTATAATACGTCCTTAGCTTCGTATCAAAGTATAATAATATATTTTTGACAAGTCGAAATAATTTGTGAAGCTTAAGACTCGTTTTTGACTCGAAATAAGTAAAAATAACTTGCTGAAATTTCTGAAAATTATATATTTCGTCGTCAAACTTGTAAAATCCATAACTTCTTCGTTATAACTCCGTTTTTATCCGTTCAAGCGGCCACGGATTCGTTTTAAAGTATATTTTCTAAATATCAAGGCCAAAAGGTCGTGCCTACTGTCGGTTTTTCCAGAAAATCAAAACAAGGACAGAACACTTTATATACATATCGAAAATAGTTTTTCTCGGACAAAACCTATTCTAATCCCTTCAAATCAACTCCAAAGCTAATCTAATCCTACCATACACCTTCTTAAGGTGTCATGGGTTCCTAAACATCATCAAGACCAACATATACCAAGGGAATAATTATAGGATGACCATATATATAAATAACTCTAAAAATCATGTAAAATGGTATAAACAACACAAGTCTTGCATGTTTTGCTCCAAAAATGAAGAGATGAATATAAAATGAAGATGGAATATGTAAAATGATAGAAATATGCTTACAAGTACTATGATGAGGTGATAAGAACCAAGGTTAATCCTAAACACTCTTGGTTTTTATTTCAAAACCTATAAAGAGTGTGATCTAGATTGTTATAAACTCTTGGACTAGCAAAAATTTTTGATCCCTTGAGAACCCCTTGAAGGTGGCCGGTTTTTGGAAGAACAAAAGAGAGAAGAAAAACTTTTCTATCACTTGAGAATTATTTTGAGGTGAATGAAATGAGATAGAAATTCAAGTATGACTTTAAGTAGTGAAACATTAAATGAAATCAAGAAAACCACACTCAACATTTAATGACACCCTCTCCCCCCCCCCCCTTGAACCGGTTTTGGGGGGAATGAATCTCACCAAATATATATATATTTTTTTTTTCTTTTATTAATAATGTATAAGTATATACTTATAAATAAAAATGTAAGTAAAATGTTGTGTAGGAAAATGTATAAGTGAAGGTAAATGGTAACTTTTAGGTAAAAGAGATTTTTAATAGATCAAAATAGAATGTAATGAGATAATAAAAATTGTAAAAATACATTCCTTGTGAATTTGAGTGATAAAATAATTATCGTGAAATTTTTAAGAAAAACATCGTAATAATATAACTTTAACGATTTATATACCAATTAAATTTAAAACACTAGGTAAAGTCAAAATATAGTTTTTATAAACTAAATGTGAGTTTAAAAATATGTCGGGATCATTTTTGAAAGTAACGGATTAAATATTTAAAATAATAACTCACGCGATAACGTTTATTAAATATAAAAATTACGCGTTAAATGTGAAATGAAATGCCAGGAATGAACTAATATGATGCATTTTTAATTTAAGAAATGACCGGAATTTGAGAATTGTGACAAGTTCGGTCTTCGTCACTTTCGTCTTCGGCTTCAATCTCTTGATTGTCTGCATTTCCACGGTTTCTCCAAATGTGTTCGACCAAATCAGATTTTATGTTTAGATGAGTTGATCGATCCGTTAACTCCTGAGTAACTACTAAGGATTCTGCATGGGATCTTACCGGATCATGATCACGGTGGCCCTCTTGTGGAAACCATGTAGGACAAATCGCCCGCTGCTTGTGTTTGATGATCATATTATGTAATATGATGCATGTATACACAATATCTTCGAGATCCTGTTTACGCAGCCCTCGAGCCGGAACTTTAAGCATTTTCCACTTCTTCTTCAACACACCGAAAGCTCGTTCCACATCTTTCCTTGCTGCTTCGTGCTTCCTCTTGTACAGCATTCTTTTTTCATCACCAGTACGAGGATTTGAAATGGACTTAATAAGAATAGACCATTCCGGATATATCCCGTCAGTAAGATAATATCCCCTTTTGTAAGTAACATCGTTAGCCTCGAATTCAAGTTCCGCTGCTCTCCCAGATTTGATATCATTGAAAACAGGGGAACGATATAAAACGTTTATATCGTTATTCATCCCGGAGACACCAAAGAACGCATGCCAAATCCATAAATCTTGGGAGGCGACCGCTTCCAATAAAATGAATGGATGTGGCCCGTGATCACCCCTAGCATGTTGACCTCTCAAACTATTTGGGCAGTTCTCCCAAGGCCAACCTGTACAATCAATGCTTGCCATCATCCCAGGAAACCCATGCTTATGCTCGTGATGAGCATATAATCTTTCAAGGTCCGAATACGTGGGCTTTCGCAAATACTCAGCACCATATAACTCCATGATAACCGTGCAAATGTTACGGAGACAATCGCGTGCTGTTGTTGCAGCCACTTGCAGATACTCGTCAAGAGAATCAGGAACTGCCGCGTATCCCAATTGACGAATTGCCGCAGTACACTTGACCAATGGAGAAATACCAAGTAAACCTCTACAATCAGGAGTTTGTTGAAAATAAGGAGAATGATTGGTTACCTCTTGCACAATTTGAGTGAATAGGTCTCGGGGCATCCGGAACCGCTGACGAAATGTTTTTTCGTTATACAACGGTTCTTCGGAGAAGTAAGCGGAAACTAAACGATTATGAGCACCTACATGATCCCTAGCCGTGTGATTTCGTCGAGCCTTTGGCAGTGACGCTTGGTAAGTGTCCCAAGCATGCTGCGTATACTCCATGAACTCCGTAAACTCGCTCATAACTTCTTCCTCGTCGGAAGACGAAGAATTAAAAAATAACTCGTATGACATAATTATCAAAATGTGTTTGAAAGTGTTTATGAGAAGTTGTTTGAAATTGTGTGTTTAAAAATGTGTTTGAGTTTGGTATTTATAATGTTGTAAAAGTGGTAAAGTTTAATTTTTTTTTTTTTTTAATAGAAACGTTAGCTTTTTTTTTTGGATTTACTTGGACCAAAACTCGGTTGTATACACAACCTTCTTCCTCCCTTTTCTTCCCCCAACCGAACACAACTTTCATAGCCACAATGGCTCGACCGACGGTAACCGACGCAACCGACCGACGGCCGACCCCTCCACTGCGCATAGCCTAATGTTCATTACCAATTCTCTATCAAGGATGCATTGTTTCATTCTTTAATCCAAAGGGAATAAAAAATGACTAAAAAGGCACTCCAAGGTGCTGTGTACGTGCTAATGTGGTCAATATGGGAATGGAGAACCAAAGGATTTTTGGCCTACTGGTATACTATTGACCCGTTAACTTAGATGTTGTGAGCTCAAGTATGTCATATTAGACATATATGGAATATAATGTGAGATGGTAGGTGTATTAGATGTGTGAGATGCGTGTAATAGTAGGTGGTTTAGATGTGTTAGACATATTATGGAATATAATGCGAGATAGTAGGTGATAAATATGCGATATTAATTAGAGAAAATTCTCAAAATAAGCCAAAAAGTCTTGCATGGTCCGTTAAATGGTCATTTTTTTGGGCTTTTCTCATTTTGGTCATGCTCGACTGCTCAACTGCTCGACTGCAATCAAAATTTTGACACGTGTCATTATTTTGGCTGGTCAACTGCTCGACTTTGACTGCTCAACTCCACCCAAATTTTGACACGTGTCATTCTTATGTACTTTTCTAAAAAAAAGGTACAAAAGAATGACACGTGTCAAAATTTGGGTGGAGTCGAGCAGTCGAGCATGACCAAAATGGAAAAAGGCCTAAAAAAATGACCATTTAACGGACCATGCAAGACTTTTTGGCTTATTTTGGGAATTTTCTCTATTAAAATTAAGGGCATATTTCTAAAAAATCACCAACTCTCTCTTCTTTGGATTTCAAGTTAGGGTAAATAAGAAAAATGATAGATGGACCTAACTAAATAGGCCTAAAAGGAGACCTAATGCATAAATGAATTGTACAGTAACAGTACTGTACAATTCATTTATGCATTAGGTCTCTTTTTAGGCTTCTTTAATTAGGCCTATGTATCACCACTCTAAAAATAATTTCTTGTTTTGGATAGGTGGTTCTTAGCTTTTAGAGAAGTTTTAAGTTAGTTTTTTGGTTGGTTGTAATTTACGTCCCATGCAATTGTCTTTGATGCATTTAACTTGGAAGCCGTCGATCTGTTTGTTTAATCCTCTGTTTTTGGAGTGTTTCTTTTGTTTCAATAAAGCCGTGCTTCCCAAAAAATATTTAGATGTTTTGATTTTTTCTATGTGATTCTGATTGGCAAGTTGCCCGACGACAAAGAGATCTATTATTTGGCGACTACATTTTGCTAGGAGATTCTTCAATCTCTCAGGAAATCAAATAAACAAGGTATTTAGGGTGCGTTTTGTTTTTTTTTTTTTTTTTTTTTTTTTTTAGTGCATAAGGTGTCTTAACCTTGTGTTAAGGTTTAACACATTGTCACATCAGCGCTACATCAACTTTAATCTTTCACCTTAACTAAAAAAACACACATTATCATAACTCATCATTAACTCACTTTAACTCAAAATTTTTTAAATTCAACCGCTAAACTAAAACTAATACTTCATTTATTAAAAACAATATCATTAATTCTTAAACATGTTACAATACGAAATTAAAAAAAAAAAGTTACAACGAAAAAAATAAATAAATAAATAAATAAATAATTACGAAAAAAAAAACACAACACAAAGCAAACTACAACATGAAGGAAATTACGAATACAATTAAATCTAGTGACGATGTTGCAAGTTATATTTTTTGATGATTCGGTCATTTTCTTCATTGATCCAAGCCACAACGTTTGGATCCTTGCCGCCAGTGTCAATCATCAAAAATTTCATCTCTTCCAACATTGTTATCGTTTCATCTTTTACTTGGGCCGCCCGATACGCCGCTTGGGCGGTTTCCCATTTTATACGATACTCGGTTGTCATAGTCTCTATGAATTGGCTTGACGAGCTCGTTTCCCCGGTACTTGTCTGTAGATCCCCTTTTATCACATATACCTTATCACACAACAAGAACACGTATAACAAATACCCACGTTATACACAAACTCATGTTATGCGTAGAGAGAAGCAAGAAAGATGGTGACTTGAATGATATATTAGGCGTGTATGTTTAGAGAGATAGAGAGAAGAAAGAAAACAATAAGTTGTATATTGCTTCAAGGAAAACACACACACACACACACACTCAAGCACACCCCTCAAATGAGACTTTGAGGGGTTTATATAGTACAAGACAAAGGATGCCCTAAGGCTTGGCCATGGGCCGAATATGGGCTTGGACATGGATTGGGTTACATTAACTTATACAAGGCTAGCTTAACTAAACTAATACCCATTTAGCTTAGCCCAATCCACGAGCCCTTTGACTATTCTAGTCCGATATCTAACACACGTTATAAAGTTCCTAAATGTGAATGACCATCACTTCTAATAAAAACTATTAAGGCTAACAATCTCCCCCTAAGGGGTGGTCATTCAAAAGATGCTCCACTTGATAAGATCTTTACTTTCCTTGAGCTTGAACTTCGCGTGTAGATATAGAATAGTCTTGATTCTTTGTTCCTTCATGCTTTGTGATCAGTTAATGTGGTTGTCTGCCATTGTCAACTTCGTTGGTTAGGTGTCTCCACGTCTTTCTCCACCATGCTCACACTTCTATTTGACTTTTAATTACCAATGATGTAGTTCTCTAGTCTTTAAACTTTGTAGATTCTTTGACATTTACGAAGAATCATCTTTAACTTTGTGTAGCCTTTGATTATGATGAGAACTTTCATGTGTTGTTGGTATGAGCATGTGGAGAATCTGCACGATCAATCCGCTCCGGAGCTTCCATAAGAAGAAAACATAAAAACAGGTTAGTAATAAGCGGATTCCGGCACTTACAAGTTTGAATTTTGAGGGTGTTAACAGCATAGTGTGAAAACACGTCTCTAATTCTCACAGAGGCCGTTCCTGAACTGGAGTCCCACAAGTGAGATAACGCGATATACCGAAGTACATCTACAGTTCAGATGAGTCGCTGAGGTACACCGAAGCATCACCCCACGACTGTAGATCGTTTGAGACACACTAAGCGTAATCCACGGGGAGTTACCGAAGTGACCTGCTGTCAGGGTTGCTTGATGTTGACCCTGGCAGGAGTTTCCATTCAATCACTGAGGATCACAATTGTGAAACCTCTCATAAATGTTCTGGCAGATTGCTAAGATCTGCGTAGGACTCTATAATGTATCACTTGTGTTCTTATTGATGAACAACAGAGATGAAATGTTGTAAAACCCGAAAAATCTAAAACCTACATAAAGACTAAAATACCCTTGGAGCCAAGAATAATAAAATACGTAAAACACGTTTATAATAAAGTACGAAATTAAAAACCTAATAAATAAAACTTAACAAATATAATTTCGTGGAACGACTTTGGTACGACGAAGGATGTAAATGTTTCGCTAAGAAGTTGGGCCGTTTGTTTGTTTATGGGACTCGTGTCTTTTGTTTTTGTTTTGCGCCAAGCCGAAGCCCAAGAGGGATGTTGTGTGTGTTCGTGTGAGCCAAGGAGGGGCCGAAGCCCATGTGGTGTTTGTGTGTGTGTGTTCGGTTGGACCCAAGCCAACCCAAACCCAATCACTTTCCTATTCTAATTCAAATACTACAACTATAAATACATTACATAATCATTAAATTGAAACCCTAGTTTTGCTTTGCCTTTTCTTTTTCTTTTGCTCGGCCGAGAGTTCTCAAACACACCTTGGTGTCGATTTTTCTTATTCAAGTGAAGGTATAACGTTTATTCATCTTCCTTTTAACGTATTATGCATGTATATGTCGAGGTATACTTTGTTTAGCCGTGTTTCTTTTCTTTTTGTTTTGGCCGAGAGGTGGTAACCAAGAGGAACAAGAAACCCTAATTTATTTTAAGCATATAATTAATAAGGAACGTATAAGGTGATAAGTAATATTGAATCGGGTCATGTATATGTTGAGTTGATGTGAGCCGAGACATGCATGAGTTGGACGAGGCATGCATGAGTTTCGAATGGGGTTTAAAACATATTAACTTGTATATGAAACATGTTTAGATGATATAGTTCTTGTGTAAAACATGCTAGCCGAAACCCTAATTGAACCGAATACATATGTACATGAGATTTAGACGTGTAATTAATAAGAAAGGGTACGTAAGCATAAACCCTAGTTTTAATATGTAAAGCGTATGAAGTATACTAAACCCTAATAACTTATGGTCACATGAAATCATAAACGCGCATGATAAAGAGTAAAAGTAAAGGAAGTTATTAATTACGTATTAAGTTAAGTAGCAAGCCATTAAGACGTAACATATAAAGTAAATGCATATTAATGAGATATTAAAGAGTAAGAAACCCTAGAACGTAAATGAGAGTATATTAGGGTTTGAGCTAAATATAGTAAGTGTTATTTCTTGTGTGAGTTATAACTTATAAAACTATTTTCTCATTTAACCTAGACTTTAACAGATGATATAACGAACCCTAATATACAACATTAATTATAAAATATTTAAGACTCATTAATAAATCATAAAAGTATGAAGATCATTAAAGTATGAATACTAAATATTAAAAGATCATTTTGACGATTATGGAATCATTAATAACTTGGACGACGTTAATGTCTATAGGTTCTGTGAAGAGGGAGTAATCCTTTGTTTTCGTCTTTCTGCTTTTCGATCTTTGCGTTGGAATAAGGTACAGATATTCTGACCTTTTCAGTAGAGGTTTCTCTTAATGTTTTTCTTTCGTATTAGGTTTTCCTAAGCCTTTGCTATGAATCCCAAATCTGATTTGTTTGAGCTATTGCTTATCTGAACTTGATTTCTGAATTATGAAACATCTGATTTTGAACTATCTGATATGAAAACTATGATTTTGGAAATATGAATGATTTTCTGATAAATATGATCTGTGTCAGTTATGACATTCTAATTTGACCTAAGATAGTTTGACACCCGAGCCAAATATTTAACTAGTCATGGGGGTTCCATGTCCGTATCAGTGATGCACCTCTGATATGACTCTAGGGCAGTAGAGTGATGTTCTGCCACGTCTCTGGATGGTGAAGCATATTTGTGAATATGTAGGAAGGGGCGTATGGATGCATCCTAGATCTGTTATCTGTTATATGTTATATGTTATCTGATGATTGATGCTGCGTGCGTGCACGTCCTTCATAACTCTGGTAGGTCTCCCCTACAAAAATGTTGCCTTGTGTGAATATGAATGAGATCTGATATAAGTTCTGGGCTCGTAGTAGTTGACTATATACTTCTTTTGAAAACTATGATTTTATGCTTTGAAAATGATAAAGATTTTGTTATTGCTCATTCACTTTATTTCATATCCGTTATCGTTTAGTATTAGCTTTTGCTTTCATATCTGTTCACTGGGCTTTTGAAGCTCAGCCGCACTTTTCTTTTCTTCCGCGGCAGGTATCTAAGCATTGGAAGCTGGGTTGCTTTGGGATGAGTGCTTGAGTGGACTTACCTTAGAGATTTAGTTTTGATTTCTTATGATGCCATTTAGACTTTTATTTCGGATATTATGTTTGAAGTTTATTATGCTTCCGCTGGGACCTATGTACTTAAGTCATTTGACTTGGATTATTTTCCGCATTTATGTTAAGACTTTCTTTTGGTTATGAATGTTTTGCTTTGATATGACACCATTACTTGTGATTCCTTTACCCTTGGCGGGTCGGGGCGTTACAATTTATGGTATCAGAGCCCAGGTTTACGACTTGTAGTCAGGACCTGTGAACATAAGAACCTTAAGTTATCCCTTAGAATTAAGATTTGACCTGTGAGGATTGGGTAGACTTAGGTTTCCTTCTGCGAACTTCCATTTCGTATCTCATCTTTGTTCATTTTGCTAATCGTTTGAATATCGTTTAGATGGTTCGAACTCGTACTACTGGTGGCGCGGATGGAGACGATGATGCGGTTAACATGGATGCTGCGATTGCGAATGCTCTCAACTCTCTTTTCCCTGGTTTGACTAAACCTGAGATGATGGAACAGGTGATCAACAATATTCGGAATCAGACTGGTGAACCTTCGGGAAGCGGTGGAGGTGCTCAACCCGTCGGCATACATACTTGGCTCGAGCGTTTCGGTAAGCTCAAGCCTCTTTCTTTTAGCACTGCTGCTACTCCCACTGAATCTGAGGACTGGATCACTCATGTTGAGAAGCTGTTTGAAGTACTGGGTTGTGGAGATGGATTTAAGACTCGTTTGGCTGCATTCAAATTGGAAGGTGATGCTTTAAATTGGTGGAAAGCGTTGAAACAAGCACGAGGAGGAGATGCTTTCGCTGTGACTTGTACTTGGGCGGAGTTTCGGACTATCTTCTATAACCGTTACTTCCCTGATGCTGAACAGCAAAGGTATGAGAGGGATTATCAGGCGATCTACCAGTTTGATAATGAGAACTCCAACGAGTACATGAGTAGGTTTATGAGGTTGGTAAGCTTTGTTGGAGCAATTGCTGGAGATGGTAGGCACCAAGCTAAGCACTTCAAATGGGGACTGAAGAAGTGGGTGTTGGACCGACTGCTTAACACTGACTATGAGGATGTGTCGGCCTGCAATGATGCAGCTCGTAACATTGAGATCTTTCATGAGGGTTCAGGTTACAACAAGCGTAATCGCGATGGTGATCGGATTCAAGGTAGGACTCAAAGTAATGAGTATAAGGGAAATACTAGCAGGAGTTATGATTCGAGGGGACAAGTGGATAAGGGTTATGATCAGCGGGGTCAGTCAGGAAGGAATGTGGACTCTAGGCGCCCTGAGGCGAGGGGTCAGGATAGCAGAACTGCTGGTAAGAATGGAAATGATCGTCAGAATCAGGGTAACAATAACCAGCGTTACAACAAAGATCAGTCGACTCGAGGATCGAATCAGGGTCGTGCTTCAGGATCTTCTGGTCAGCAAAGGACAGCTGAAGTTTTGCCTTCCCCACCTATCTGTACTACTTGTGGAAAGGCTCATCCGGGACCGTGTTTCAAGGCCACTGGTGGATGTTTCTCTTGTGGTTCTACTACTCACAAGATCAAGGATTGCCCTAAGAGGAACCCGACGATCCCTGGAAACTATGCCAAGCCGCCACCTACTACTGGACGTGTCTATGCTACTACTCGGAATCAGGCGGAGCATACTTCAGGTACCATTACGGGAACTCTTTTCATTGATGATTATTCTGTCTTTGTTTTATTTGACACTGGCGCCACACACTCCATCATATCTGTCACATGTGCTAAGAAACTTAATATGAAGCCACAACCACTAACGAATCACTTATCGATATCTACGCCTATGAAAAGTCACATGATCATTGATCATAAATACGTTAAGTGTCCTCTTCGTTTTGATGATCGTATTCGCCATGCACATCTGTATCCTCTCGATATGGTCGACTTTGATATCATTCTAGGCATGGATTGGTTGGCTTATCATAGAGCTTCCATCGACTGCTATGCTAGAACTGTGATCTTTGGAGACGTAAAATATCCTAAATTCGTTTATTATGGTTCTAAACCACTCAAATCTGTTAAGTTCATTTCTGCTATGAAGGCACGAACCATGATTGCTCATGGGTGTCAAGGTTTTCTGGCATCTGTTAAGGACACATCTTTGGAGAGTCCTAACATTGAAAATCTTTCCGTTGTTTGTGAATTCACTGACGTTTTCCCCGATGAACTCCCTGGACTTCCTCCAGCTCGAGAAGTTGAGTTTAGCATTGAGTTGATTCCTGGTGCTAAACCGATTTCGAAAGCTCCGTATCGTATGGCACCTGTAGAACTGAAGGAGTTGAAGGAACAGCTGCAAGAGATGATAGATAATGGATTCATTCGACCTAGTGTTTCTCCATGGGGTGCACCTGTTTTGTTTGTGAAGAAGAAGGATGGAAGTATGCGTCTATGTATCGACTACCGTGAACTCAACCGTATTACTATTCGGAACCGTTACCCTTTGCCGCGTATAGACGATTTGTTTGATCAACTGCAAGGAGCTAAGTTCTTTTCTAAGATTGATCTGAGGTCTGGTTATCATCAACTACGTATGAAGGAGCAAGATGTTCCTAAGACCGCGTTTCGTACCAGATATGGTCATTATGAGTTTCTCGTTATGCCTTTTGGTTTGACGAATGCGCCTGCTGTGTTTATGGACCTGATGAATCGTGTTTTCCATGAGTTTCTCGACAAGTTCGTTATTGTTTTCATCGACGACATCTTAGTTTACTCTAAGTCTGAAGAGGAGCATGAGCAACACCTCCGGATAGTTTTGGAGATTTTGAGGAAGAAGAAGTTGTACGCCAAGTTCTCGAAGTGTGAATTTTGGTTAGGACAAGTCGCTTTCCTTGGTCATATCGTATCAGCTGATGGTATAACCATGGATCCGTCTAAGGTTGAGGCTATCACTAAGTGGCCAAGACCTACGACAGTGACTGAGATCAGGAGTTTTCTAGGACTTGCTGGATATTATCGATGTTTTGTTGAAGGTTTCTCTCGTTTAGCTTTGCCGTTAACCCAATTGATGAGGAAAGGTGAAAAGTTCGTGTGGACAGATGAAAGAGAAAAGAGTTTTGAAGAGTTGAAACGGAGATTGGTTTCCGCTCCTATTTTGACTCTTCCATCTGGTTCTGGAGGATATCAAATTTATAGTGATGCATCTAAGAAAGGATTGGGCTGTGTCTTGATGCAACATGGTAAGGTGATAGCTTACGCTTCAAGACAACTGAAACCTTATGAGGAGAATTACCCAACTCATGATCTTGAGTTAGCTGCTGTGGTGTTCGCGTTGAAGATCTGGAGACATTACTTGTATGGAGAGACGTGTGATATTTTCACCGACCATAAGAGTCTCAAGTATATTTTCACTCAAAAGGAACTCAATATGAGACAAAGAAGATGGTTAGAACTTCTTAAGGATTATGACACTAACATTCAGTACCATCCTGGTAAGGCTAATGTAGTTGCTGACGCACTTAGCCGGAAATCAGGTATGATTGCAAGTATTGAGATTGAGCCTAAGATCATTCGTGAGTTAGAACGTTTGGAAGTTGAGTTGTGCGTACGAGGTTCTGATGGATACTGGGCTAGTATGAAGGTGGAGTCGAACCTTATACTGCAAATTAAGGAAGCTCAGAAAGATGACGGCGAGCTATGGGCCGTAGCTCAAAATGTTGAAGAAGGTAAACAGACGGAGTTTAAGGTTGATAACGATGGGATTGTATGGTATGAAGATAGGCTTTGCGTTCCCAATGATCAAGTACTTCGTGAGAAAGTTATGACTGAAGCTCATAGTTCTCCTTTCACTATTCATCCTGGTTCTACCAAGATGTATAGGGATTTGAAACAGTATTTCTGGTGGAATGGCATGAAGCAAGATGTAGCGACGTTTGTGTCGAAGTGTATGATTTGTCAGCAAGTGAAGATCGAACATCAAAGAACTAGTGGACTGTTACAACCATTGGATATTCCGACATGGAAGTGGGATAAGATATCTATGGACTTTGTGACTGGACTACCTCTTACTAAGAAGAAGCATGATGCGATTTGGGTGGTTGTTGATCGACTAACCAAATCAGCTCATTTCTTACCAATTAGAAAGGATTATGGTATTGGCAGATTGTCAGAGATTTTTCAGCAAGAGATAGTTAGACTTCATGGTACTCCGACGGCTATTGTGTCAGATAGGGATCCGCGTTTTACTTCTCGTTTCTGGAAAGGTTTGCAAAAAGCTTGGGGTACTCGACTTAATTTTAGTACGGCTTTTCATCCTCAAACAGATGGTCAGTCAGAGAGGACTATTCAGACCTTAGAAGACATGCTAAGGGCTTGTGCTTTGGAATGGACGGGCAGCTGGGATGAATATTTGTGTTTGGTAGAGTTTGCATACAACAACAGTTGGCATGCTAGCATTAAGGCAGCACCGTTTGAACTTCTTTATGGAAGGAAATGTAGATCACCTACTTGTTGGGACGAAGTAGGTGAACGTCTAATTGAAGGTCCGGAAATGATTGAGATCACTAATGAGAAAGTAGCTGTTGCTAGAGAGAAGTTAAAGGAGGCTAGGTCTCGTCAGAAAAGTTATGCCGATAAGCATCGTCGTGATTTAGAATTTCGTGTTGGTGATCGGGTATTTTTGAAAGTCTCGCCGTTTAGAGGTGTGAAACGTTTTGGAATCAAGGGCAAGCTTAGTCCTCGATTCATCGGTCCGTTTGAAATTCTGGAACGTATAGGAGAAGTTTCGTATCGATTAGCACTTCCGCCTCAGTTATCGCATGTTCATGATGTGTTCCATGTATCTCTCCTTAGAGGATACAATTATCATCCATTACACGTTGCTTCGTATCCGTTTGATCAGATTCGATCCGATATGTCTTTGCCTGAAGAGCCAGAAGCTATTTTGGAAAGACAAGAAAGAGTCATGAGAAGTAAAGTTATTCCGTTCGTTAAGATTCTTTGGAAAAATCACCCAGAGCGTGAGGCTACTTGGGAGACCGAAGAGTCGATGCGAGCTAGTTATCCTCATTTCTTTGAATAGTTCGGTATGTTCTCATTTCGTTATCGTTTTCGTTTCCGTTTCATTTCAATTTTCGAGGACGAAAATTTTTTTTAGAGGGGAAGAGTTGTAAAACCCGAAAAATCTAAAACCTACATAAAGACTAAAATACCCTTGGAGCCAAGAATAATAAAATACGTAAAACACGTTTATAATAAAGTACGAAATTAAAAACCTAATAAATAAAACTTAACAAATATAATTTCGTGGAACGACTTTGGTACGACGAAGGATATAAATGTTTCGCTAAGAAGTTGGGCCGTTTGTTTGTTTATGGGACTCGTGTTGGATCGATATACTTTAATCAAACTAAACTAGCTTGTTAAGGTTTAATAACCTCGGATAAATCCTAAGTTATTAACAAAGAAACACTGAGCAATCTTTATTAAGTACGCGGAATTTACTTAACAAAGCTAAAAAGAAACTTTATTAATAAAACTCTAAATCTGCTTATTATGCAGATACTCTAATACAACTCTAAGATATTCGAACTTTTCTCTAAACTCTTAATTCGTAAACTCTAAAACTCTTTTTCTGAAATCGTTCATCTAATGCCAATCTAGGAGTCCTTTTATAGGCTCAAGGATATC
The DNA here is from genome assembly GCA_019973895.1 of Chrysanthemum seticuspe. Taxonomy (NCBI): domain Eukaryota; kingdom Viridiplantae; phylum Streptophyta; class Magnoliopsida; order Asterales; family Asteraceae; genus Chrysanthemum; species Chrysanthemum seticuspe. The sequence continues at coordinate 275,044,081 of BPTQ01000006.1, read as the reverse complement.
CTAGTCAGTTTACAATTGATAACCTTGTACGACAAGTAATCTAAACATGGAATACAATACTTTCCATAAACGAATATAACAGTTCTTCTAATCTAGCAGTACTTTGACTTTATCTGCAGTACTTTGACTTTGTCTTTAGCAGTACTTTGACTGTTTAACTTCTTCCAGTACTTTGCAGCTTACAGTACTTCCATATCTTCAGTACTTTGATATCTTCAGCACTTTCATATCCCAACAATCCTCCCCTAACTTGAATTCTACTTGCTTGACTTCAAGTTCCTTTGTGAATATATCGTTAACAGCTTCATCTTTAAAATGGATTGTTCTTTAGTCTTTAGATTATATCTCTGTAGAATCTGTGCTTTTATCAAAGTATCTCTTAGAATTGTTTTCTTCACAGCAGCATTTAGCAATCTCCATCTTTTCAGCAACACAGAAACATATGACAATGTGTACAATAATTCAGTTTAAGTTGCATACTATTCTCATCACATCTAAGTGAATCATTGAAAATTCAATGGATTTAGAACTCTTTACCAAAGCCATTATCTTTGGAGTAGCCAAATGTTTTGGTGTGTAAGACCATGGTACATTGATAACCATATGATTTTTAGCAAACCATCAGCTATCAACAGATTTGTTTTGTCTTTACCAAAAGCTGTACCCTTCTGGACTAGTTAGTTCTTTTATCTAATGGTGAACTAATTACCAATAATGGTTTTTCCACTGCCTTTACCACAAGCCATTTCTTGTGGGCTAGCCAACTCTTCACATTACTGATATGGTGAGTTGATGACCATCCAACTTATTAGCAAGTTGTCAACTAAAAACGGATTTGATATATCTTTACCAGAGCCGTTTGCTCATGGATTAGTCAATCCTTTTGTAACCATGGTGGATTGATAACCTATTGATGTTATCATCACAAAAACCATTTATTCAACCTTTATTTCAGAAAATATTTATTATTTAGCAAAAGGTTGCTTCTAAAATTCTTTTAACTGGTTTTAATGCAGCAAACAGTACTTTGATGAAAGTACTGTCTGACTAGCAGTACTTTGAATAAAAGTACTGATATATCAAAAAGTATATATTCAAATAGACTTCATACCAGTTAAAGATCATCCTCAGCAATAGTAGTCCAGTCTATAAGCAAATTGATAACCATGCAAGCAATATCATCAGCCTCTTCTACTTCCAATCCATGCTCAAGCATTCTTCTCATGAGATCAACTGTAAGAGGGTATCTTCTTTCTGCAAACATGTGAATCAATATACCATTTTCCAGTTCCAAGACATGAACTCCAGATTCTCCAAAGAATCTCCAGCAAACTATCTCCCAGTTTTCTTGATCCTTCCAAATATCATCAGTACTCATTTCATCAGTTTCCCACATGGTTATGAGATCCCCTTGTAAAACCAATCCAATCCCTTCTAATGGATTATCTTCAAAATAAGTCTTCACAGCATGATATAAGTAGAATAGATCTACTCTGTCTATTATATGCAGCAAATCCCATAGCCTTTTAAAAACTCTGAAACTTTTATCTTCTTTGTGAAAAACCATGTAATCTCCATTCTTAGATTTCTCAACTTTGAAAGCACTGATCTTTGATCTGTTCATCTTCATGTCATTATCTTCATCTGTATAATCAAAATCTACCACTCTGAGATAATTCTTCAATTCATCACTAGTCTCAGATCTTAATTCAACCTTCTCTTTCTTTGAAAACTGAACATCTGTATCTTCAGTTATTCTTTTCCTCTTTAAGCTTTTCTTCCTTTCAGCTTCAGTCCAAAAAACTTCATCTCTAAAGTCTTTGATGCCTGCAACATCTTTCTTATAAGCTTCTCTCTCAGCATCATATAACCTCTTCATATCCACATAATTTAGCTTCTGTAATCCTTTAAATCCTCTGCTTTTAAGATATGCCATCATTGCATTCCTTTCTTTAGCTAAATTAGGTCTTCTTGTCATGAATCTAACAGGTGTTGGAGACTGTAAAGGTTCAGCAGCTTCAGCATCCAATTCATCTTGTACTTTTTGAGCTGCTTCTCTATTTAGAGCTTCTTGAGCTTCTTGCTCTTTTCTATCTTTTGCATTTAATTCTTCTTGAACTTTTCTAGCTACAGCTTCATTCCTTGCAACTTCAAATGCTCTAAGTTCTGCCAAAGTAAGCTTCTTTTTCTTAACTTCAACCAAAACACCTTTTCCCTTGTCTTTTGGATCAATTGCAGGTTGATCAGTCTTTGGTTGTTCTTCTTGTTGTGCTTCTCTAATAGTAACACCTCCTCTTGGTTGTGACAGATCAAGAATTGTAGCAACTAACTCATCATCACTTGGTGAATGTATGGGTTTAAATCTAGGTTCCTCCTCTTCCTCTATAACAACTGTAGAAGGACCAGCTTCTTCTTCAAAATTCAAAACCCTTGGAGTTATTACTTCTTGTCTGATAGTTTCATGAAAAGCAGTACTTTCATGTTCAGTACCTTGATCTTCAATAATTAGTTCTTCAGTACTTTGAGGTTTAGTATTTTCTTCAGAACTTTCAATATGAACCAATTCTTCAGTACTTTGAGATCCACTCTCCTTGTTATCATCTTTCTTCTTATCATGTTCTTTCTCCTTATCATCTTCTTTCTCCTTATCATCTTCTTTATCATCTTCTTTCAATTTCTGTTCTTTAAATTTCCTCCCCAAATGGACAGAAGATGATTGAGGAACCTTCTTTCGTTGTAATTCCTTACGAAGTGCTTTTCGACGTTTGTTCTCCTCCTTAACCCATAAATTGAAGCCTTGAATATAGGGTTTAACAAAATTTCTCAACCAGAAGTAATTTCGCTTTAACTTTCTAATAGTTTTAGCTTGTCGCTCAACAGTCTTGTTCAACCTAGCAAGCGCCTTTGTCAAAGCATAGTTGTCCATAGTTAGACCTTCACGAGGTATAGAATGAGCATCACCTTGAACTTGCGAATGTTCCTCTGAACCAGAAACAAATGGATGAGGAGATGGAGTAGGTGTTCTCTCAATCTCTGCTTGAACCTCAGGACCTGAAGAATCATCACCGTGTAAGGAAGCAGTACCTTCACGAGAAGCAGTACTTGCAGATGCAGTACCCTGTGAAGCAGTACTTTGTGAAGCAGTACCCTGTGCAGATGCAGTACCTTCACTGTCTTCATTCTCTTCAGCACGTACAGCTTGAACAACTTCCATCATAGAAGTAGTTAAAGGAATATCTCCACCTCTGAACAAATCACTGCGCCTAGCCATGAACGTATAAATTTTGGCTTGTTGCACAATAACAGGTAGTAAAGCAGTAGGTTTAGGAACATCAGCCAATTGTTTATTCAAGAAAACCTGTATGAACCTTGGATACATCAACCAAGTAGCCCCAGATGATATATGTGATAACATTCCATCCAAAATTAGCCGTGAAAAGTTAAAGACCCTGCCTGTAGCTAAACCAACTACTGCAGATGCAATGTTTGACCCAAACTGCTCCCAAGAAGTACTTTTAGAACTTATGCAATGTAGTAAAACATGAATCAAAAACTTCCATTGAGGACAGAATAAAGCCTTCTTAAAAGTTTGTTCAGTCAAAGAACCTTCATAACCAAAATTCCTAAAAGAATCCCAAATCAGTTGCTTATCAAATCTAATAGCCCCATCTTCATCAGCAAATAATAAATCTTCTCGAATGGAGGCTTCTGTGATCTTGATAGTACGTCCAGCAACAGTTGATCTAATATAATATTCATCCTCCTCCATATTGTCTCTAGCATTAGCCCAAAATTCATTAATCCATGGTTCAATTATATCCGGCTCCACTAAAAGAGCATAACTAAGAGGCGACCCAGTAAGATAATCAATAATATCATAAAACGCCACATTTGCTTCAGTCTTATTCAAATTAGCCACCATATTGTGCTTCGAAACAGTTAAACGATTCACCATTGTTGAAAGAATAAGCACAATAGAAAGATTGTAAAGAGATGGTAATTGGGAGATAAATATGGAAAAGATGTGAAATAAGAATATGAGAGGGAAATTCGGAAAGAAGTTATTTATAGGTGAGATTTGAAAAATCACAACCTAAATAACAAAGTTACCGTTATTACCAATTACCCTTCAATATTACCGTTGGAACAGTACTTTAATACGACAAACAGTACTTTCCACATAAGCAGTACTTTCCCAAGCAGTACTTTCCCAAGCAGTACTTTCAGGAAATACAGTACTTTGCCAAAAACCTTCATATACACTAAGTATAAACTAACATCCTCCCCTCAAGCAATACACAGGACTATATCCACCATCTTATATTCCTCCCCTTAAACATAGCTTAGTAGTTAATCATTCCAATGCTCACGACCAAGTGATTGAATCGTGACACATCAAAACCTTTGGTGAGTAAATCAGCTACATTATCATCTGTGTGAACTTTAACCACATTAATGAGCCTATGCTCATAACAGTCTCTGATAAAATGATGCCTAATCTGTATATGCTTTGTCTTGGAGTGATACACAGGATTCTTCACAATGCAAATGGTACTCTCATTATCAATATTGATAGGAGTATTCTTGAAGTTGAACCCATAATCCAAGAGTTGATTCTGCATCCATAAAACTTGACCACAACAACTTGCAGCAGCTACATATTCAGCTTCAGTAGATGATGTTGCTGCAATTGTCTGTTTCTTGCATTGCCATGAGACTAACCTTCTTCCAAGATATTGGCATCCACCAGTTGTGGATCTTCTATCATAATTATCTCCTGCATAGTCACTATCTGAAAAAGCTTCTAAGTGAAAAGGTGACTCTCTAGGATACCACAACCCCAACTTAGGTTGTTGTTTCAAATAACAGAATATTCTCTTGACAGCATTCAAGTGAGAGATCTTTGGTGAAACTTGATATCTAGCACATAAACACACTGCAAACATAATATCAGGCCTTGATGCAGTAAGATACATAAGAGAGCCAATCATAGATCTGTATAACTTGACTTCAACAGGCTGACCATCTTCATCTTTTCCCAATGAATTGATAGATTTAATCGGTGTAGTAACAGCCTTCATATCATCAAAATTAAATTTCTTAAGTATGTCTGTAACATACTTGTCTTGGCTAATAAAAATCCCTTCCTTGGACTGCTTAACCTGAAGTCCTAAAAAGAATGTTAACTCTCCCATTGAACTCATTTGAAATTCCTTCTGCATCAGCTGCTCAAACTCCTTAACCATGGACTGTCTGGTAGCTCCAAAGATAATATCATCAACATACACCTGTACTAACATGATATCTTTCTTATCTCTCTTGATAAACAAAGTCTTGTCAATGGCTCCCCTCCTGTATCCATGTTTCAATAAGAATGTAGAGAGCCTCTCATACCAAGCTCTAGGTGCCTGATGAAGACCATATAAAGCCTTCACTACCTTATAAACTTTGTTAGGATGCTTAGGATCTTCAAAACCTGGAGGTTGTTTCACATACACCTCTTCTGTAATAGTGCCATATAGAAATGCACTCTTGACATCCATCTGGTATACCTGAAAACCCATATAAGAAGCAAAAGCAAGAAAGATTCTAATAGCTTCAATCCTTGCCACAGGAGCAAATACCTCATCATAATCTACCCCTTCTTCCTGTCTATAACCCTGAGCAACTAACCTTGCCTTGTTCTTGATAACATTGCCTCTTTCATCTCTTTTAACTCTAAAGACCCATCTTGTTCCAATAACTCTCTTCCCATCTGGAAGATCACATAAAACCCAGACCTCTTGAAGTTTAAATTGAAGAAGTTCTTCCTGCATAGCTTCAACCCAACTTTCTTTAGTCAAAGCTTGAGCAATGTTCTTGGGTTCTTCTTGAGAGATAAAACAGGTGAATAAGCAAGTTTGATGATCCTTATGATTTAGCCTGTTTTGTTTATACACAAAGCTAAGTAAAGCATTATGAGGTTTTGTGAAACCCTTAGCTTTGTGTCTTGTCATAACTCCAGAAGTAGAAGGACCAATGATTTGATCTGTTGGATGATTCTTATGAATGCGTAAGATTGGAGACTGTGGAACTTCATATGTATCATCTAAGTTAGTATAATCAGCACCTTCATTGGAATTTGTGAAAATACCTTCATCTTCAAGCTCATCATCAGTTTCTTCTGGCTCAGGCATGGTTGGATCATCCAAATCATCTAAAGTACTGTCAACAGGTGCATCAGTACTTTGGTTGAAAGTACTGTCCAAAGTACTGGAAGAGAACTCTGCAGTCTTGTTCTTCTTCTTTGCCTCTTCATAAGCTTTCCTTTGTTCATCTGTGTAAGAATGTGCTAAAACATCTTAAAGAAGCATCTGATTAAGTTCCTCTTGAATAGATTGATCCTCAGCAGATAATGAGGATTGTGGTGCATCAGTACTTTGTTTTGGAGAAACAGTACTTTTCTTAGGAATATCAGTACTTTGGTTTGAACTCATAGGATCTTTATCAGGAATAGCATCAGGTCTAAGATGAATATCATGAACAACATATTGAATATCTTCCTCATTATGCAAAGGTTGATTTTCCTCTCTAACAGGTACATAATTCATTGAAGAAGATAAAATCTCAAGATCAAACATCCAATCAGGACCCTTCCCTTTCTCATTGTCTTGATCTTCTAAGAACTCAACATGAAGACAGTCTTGAATCTTCTTAGTAACTCTGTTGTAGACTCTAAATCCTTTACTGTTAGTACAATATCCCAATAAGTAACCTTCTTCAGACTTGCCATCAAACTTCCCCAAATTATCAATAGTGTTTAAAATAGTAAGAGGGCATCCAAAAGGCTTCATAAAACGAATGTTGGGTTTATTGCCCATCAGCAATTCATAGGGTGTCTTCATCTGAGGTTTAGTGACAGAGACCCTGTTAAGTACATAGCATGCAGTACTTACAGCTTCTGCCCAAAATTGAATAGGGAGATGAGAATCAGCTAACATGGTCCTTGCAGCTTCAATCAAAGTTCTATTTTTCCTCTCTGCAACACCATTTTGCTGAGGAGTCCTAGCAATACTAAACTCCCTTTTTATACCTTTATTTGCACAAAAATCATCCATAGGCTTGTTCTTGAATTCAGTTCCATTGTCACATCTAATACCTCTAACCTTGAGTCTTAACTGATTTTCAAGTGCTATTATAAGAGTTTGAATAGCATCAAAGGTATCATCCTTAAATCCCAAAAAGAAAACCCAACTGAATCTACTACAATCATCAGTAACAACCAAACAGTACTTCTTTTTATTTAAACTTGCCACAGAGACAGGTCCAAATAAATCCATGTGTAATAGCTCCAATGGTTCTCTAATATTCCTTTCATCAAGCTTCTTGCAAGAAGCTTTGTGTTGTTTACCCTTCTTGCATGCCAAACATGATTGATCATTCCTGTAAGTCTTTGAAGGTAAACCTCTAACTAAATTGCCTTTGACCAGTTTGTTGATGTTCTTGAAATTCACATGGCCCAATCGTCTATGCCATTGATGTGCCTCTTCAGATGTTGCTTTAGCCACCAAACATGTGGCTCTTCCATACGAATGTAGACTCTTCATGTCTAAACTATACACATCATTTGTCCTTGGTACCCTTAGTACTACCAAGTCTTCATCAACAGGTTTGAAGTCAGAAGAAAGGATAAGACATTCTGTGTCTGTGAACAACACAGGATGCTTTTTATCACAAATTTGAGAGACTGACAACAAGTTGAACTTTAGCTCCTTCACATATCTGACATTCTCAAAATCAATTCTCCCAGCTTTAATTGTTCCTTTCCCTGTAATCCTTCCTCCATTGGGATCATTCCCAAATGCAACTTTTCCTCCACTAATACTTCTAAAATCAGACAGGATCTCTTTATCACCTGTCATACTTCCAGAGCAACCACTATCCACAATAAGATGATCTTTAAGCTCCTCTTCTGGGTTGCCCTGCACATAAAGAAAAGAGTTAGAAACTTTTAGGAACCCAAGCCATTACTGACTTGTGTTCCCCTTGAGAAGTCACAAACTCAAATTCCTTGAGTATGTAGTTCTCACTATCTCTCAGATTATGATCCAAAATTATCTTTTGATGTTTAGCATGTGGATTTTCAAAACTCTCTGGTTTTTCAACATAAATTTCTTTCACCAGATTATTAGCCTTTTCTCTTGATACAAAAACATCTGATTCACTTTTTGTTGAGCGTACTGTATGTCTCCCAGCAGTTCTTTCCCTTTTAACCCATTCAGTTTTAACAGGAGGTTCTTGTGATCTAGATCCCCTATATGAACTGTGATAACTTCTAGGTTGATAATGAGGTCTCCTAGAATTTCTATCCCAAGTATGGTTTTCAGTACCTTGTCTTTGAGCAGTACTTTGGAAAGTACTGTGAGATACTGAAGTTCTTCTCTGATGTGGGTATCTATGGTCTGGTGTGAAGTTTCTGTGATTAACCCTATTAGAATTAGTCCAAACTGGTTTGTGCTCTCTAGGTCTCTGATTGTTAGACTTATTCCTTGGAAACTTGCTTAGATATTCTGAGTGTCTGTCACAATCTTTGATTAAATGAGTAGGACTATAACACACAAAACACAGTTTTTGACCCATATGACCAAAGTGATTTCTTCTATGTCTATGCCCAAAATTGTTTTGCCTTCTTGAGGACTGATAAAATTTGTTTTGACCAAAATTATCCCAAAAAGGTTTAGCAGTACTGTTTTGAAAAGGTTTTGCAGAAGGTACTGCTTGTTGAGCAGTACTTTGATTAAAAGGTACTGCTGGATTTTGAACATTGTTTTCAACAGTTTCTTTGGGTTTCTCAGTTCTAGATTTAGCAATTAGCTTATTCCTGAACTCTAGACTATCTACTCCATAACGTGAAACATCAGGCCTAGAGGGGTGATGACTAATGGGATGGGGAACAGCATGATAACCATTGTCTTTCTTAGGAGGTGGTTCACTTACTGAGCCTTCATTACTAGATGAATCTAAATAGTTAATGAGCTCATCATCACTAGTAGTTATATCCTCAAAATCACCATCATCCTGATCACTAGGTTGATTTTCTTCTTCAGTACTAAAGTCCATTCCAAATCCTAAGCCTGTTCTAATGTAAGCCCTTCTCTGTTTTTCAACATACTGAACATGGGACAGGCCAGACTCTTTCCAAGCATCAAACTTAGCTACCAAATCATCTCTTTCCTTAGTTAATTTCTCAATTTCAGCAATTTTACAGTTTAGTTTCCATTCACTAAGTTTCAACTGATAATCCTGTTGTTCATATTTTTCAGCCCAAGCCATTTCATTATTTTCATGTGTTATGATTTTAGCTTCTATAGACTCTAAAGTGATTTGATAACCTGCTACCTCAGACCTAGCCCTAATACAATTATCTCTTTCAATCACATAACTGTTAAGCAATTTTTGATAGAATTCATAACAGTTTGAGCATACCTCAGAGATAGGAGACTGAGTTGGTGAAGTAGCCACCATAGCAATAAGAACAGGATCATCTTCACTTTCTTTGCTCCAATCAAAACCTCCAAAGCCATCATCAGATTCCAAAGCAGCATGTTTAGATTCTTCATCAAAAGCAGTGCTCCAGTCCAATGCTTCCACTGTGTCTTCAACTGCATCTTCCACTGCTACCATACAGTACGTCACTGGTTCATCATCAAACTCTTCACTCCAGTCCACTTCTGATAACTTCTCTTGAGCAACCAACGCCTTTGTTTCAGTTATTGGAATCTCCTTGAGCTCAAGTTTAGGCTTCTCAGATGTTCTGTTTGCTTGATACTTAGCAAAACTGCACTCCCTTGCAAAGTGACCAGTCTTTTGACAATTGAAGCATTCAATTTTAGATTTGTCAAAAGTTATTCCTTGTTTTGGTTTGAAATCAATGTTTTTGCCTGTCTTCTTCATGTACTTTTTGATTCTTGCAGTGATCAAAGCAACTTGCCACCTGATATCAATTTCCTCAAGTGCATCTTCTTCAATCTGTGCTAGATCCTCTTCATAAGTGACAGGTAAGCTTGCTTGTTGTGCAAAGAAGGAGCACACAACTTCATCTGAGTTCAAAGTGGTTGATGGTGGGGCCTGCTGAGTATATGATGGGGGATTATAAACAGCAGTACTTTGAGAAACAGTACTTTGAGGAGAAGCAGTACTTTTGGAAGTACTGCTCTTCTTTTCAGATGATAGAAAAGCAATGCTGTGAGATTTAGAATTTGGTTGACCACTCATCTCATGTTCATACACCTTCAATTGATGATAAAGATCATCAAAGTCCATAACCTCCAATCCTTGTTGTCCTCTGATCATAGTAGCAATCACATGCCATGTAGATGGCAAACTCCTTAGAAACTTCAGATTAGCATCCTCAACTGATACTTCTGCCTTGTATAACTCCAACATGTTGAGGAGATTCTGAAACCTATCATATGCAGCATCAAGACTCTCTCTTTCTCCTACTGTGAATGTTTCAAACTGCTGTTTCAGCAAGTTTCTGTGCATCTTCTTAGAGGCTTCATTCCCTCCAAATCTGGTCTTGAGAGCAGCCCAGAGTTGCTTAGCATCTTTAGCATCGTGAAATTTGAGAAGATGACCATCTGGAATAGCAGACAAGAGAATGTTAAGAGCCTTCTCTTGATTCCTTAGGGTTGCTTGTGGTAAAACTGCTTTTGGTGCTAAAGGTTGTCCAGGAACTTGAACAGGTTCTGGAACAACTTCATTCCCATTTACAATTACATTCCACAGAGCATGATCTGTAATGGCAATATACTGCCTCATCTTCATGCACCAGAGATCATATTCTCCCTTCTTAATAACTGGAATTCTGAGTGAGGTGATTGAGGGTGGTGGAACAGCTTCAGTCGACATCTTGAATAGTTTAGGGTTTCTTCCTAGTCAGAGTTTCCACACAAGCTCTGATACCACTTGTTGGATCGATATACTTTAATCAAACTAAACTAGCTTGTTAAGGTTTAATAACCTCGGATAAATCCTAAGTTATTAACAAAGAAACACTGAGCAATCTTTATTAAGTACGCGGAATTTACTTAACAAAGCTAAAAAGAAACTTTATTAATAAAACTCTAAATCTGCTTATTATGCAGATACTCTAATACAACTCTAAGATATTCGAACTTTTCTCTAAACTCTTAATTCGTAAACTCTAAAACTCTTTTTCTGAAATCGTTCATCTAATGCCAATCTAGGAGTCCTTTTATAGGCTCAAGGATATCCTAGTCAGTTTACAATTGATAACCTTGTACGACAAGTAATCTAAACATGGAATACAATACTTTCCATAAACGAATATAACAGTTCTTCTAATCTAGCAGTACTTTGACTTTATCTGCAGTACTTTGACTTTGTCTTTAGCAGTACTTTGACTGTTTAACTTCTTCCAGTACTTTGCAGCTTACAGTACTTCCATATCTTCAGTACTTTGATATCTTCAGCACTTTCATATCCCAACAACTCGTGTCTTTTGTTTTTGTTTTGCGCCAAGCCGAAGCCCAAGAGGGATGTTGTGTGTGTTCGTGTGAGCCAAGGAGGGGCCGAAGCCCATGTGGTGTTTGTGTGTGTGTGTTCGGTTGGACCCAAGCCAACCCAAACCCAATCACTTTCCTATTCTAATTCAAATACTACAACTATAAATACATTACATAATCATTAAATTGAAACCCTAGTTTTGCTTTGCCTTTTCTTTTTCTTTTGCTCGGCCGAGAGTTCTCAAACACACCTTGGTGTCGATTTTTCTTATTCAAGTGAAGGTATAACGTTTATTCATCTTCCTTTTAACGTATTATGCATGTATATGTCGAGGTATACTTTGTTTAGCCGTGTTTCTTTTCTTTTTGTTTTGGCCGAGAGGTGGTAACCAAGAGGAACAAGAAACCCTAATTTATTTTAAGCATATAATTAATAAGGAACGTATAAGGTGATAAGTAATATTGAATCGGGTCATGTATATGTTGAGTTGATGTGAGCCGAGACATGCATGAGTTGGACGAGGCATGCATGAGTTTCGAATGGGGTTTAAAACATATTAACTTGTATATGAAACATGTTTAGATGATATAGTTCTTGTGTAAAACATGCTAGCCGAAACCCTAATTGAACCGAATACATATGTACATGAGATTTAGACGTGTAATTAATAAGAAAGGGTACGTAAGCATAAACCCTAGTTTTAATATGTAAAGCGTATGAAGTATACTAAACCCTAATAACTTATGGTCACATGAAATCATAAACGCGCATGATAAAGAGTAAAAGTAAAGGAAGTTATTAATTACGTATTAAGTTAAGTAGCAAGCCATTAAGACGTAACATATAAAGTAAATGCATATTGATGAGATATTAAAGAGTAAGAAACCCTAGAACGTAAATGAGAGTATATTAGGGTTTGAGCTAAATATAGTAAGTGTTATTTCTTGTGTGAGTTATAACTTATAAAACTATTTTCTCATTTAACCTAGACTTTAACAGATGATATAACGAACCCTAATATACAACATTAATTATAAAATATTTAAGACTCATTAATAAATCATAAAAGTATGAAGATCATTAAAGTATGAATACTAAATATTAAAAGATCATTTTGACGATTATGGAATCATTAATAACTTGGACGACGTTAATGTCTATAGGTTCTGTGAAGAGGGAGTAATCCTTTGTTTTCGTCTTTCTGCTTTTCGATCTTTGCGTTGGAATAAGGTACAGATATTCTGACCTTTTCAGTAGAGGTTTCTCTTAATGTTTTTCTTTCGTATTAGGTTTTCCTAAGCCTTTGCTATGAATCCCAAATCTGATTTGTTTGAGCTATTGCTTATCTGAACTTGATTTCTGAATTATGAAACATCTGATTTTGAACTATCTGATATGAAAACTATGATTTTGGAAATATGAATGATTTTCTGATAAATATGATCTGTGTCAGTTATGACATTCTGATTTGACCTAAGATAGTTTGACACCCGAGCCAAATATTTAACTAGTCATGGGGGTTCCATGTCCGTATCAGTGATGCACCTCTGATATGACTCTAGGGCAGTAGAGTGATGTTCTGCCACGTCTCTGGATGGTGAAGCATATTTGTGAATATGTAGGAAGGGGCGTATGGATGCATCCTAGATCTGTTATCTGTTATATGTTATATGTTATCTGATGATTGATGCTGCGTGCGTGCACGTCCTTCATAACTCTGGTAGGTCTCCCCTACAAAAATGTTGCCTTGTGTGAATATGAATGAGATCTGATATAAGTTCTGGGCTCGTGGTAGTTGACTATATACTTCTTTTGAAAACTATGATTTTATGCTTTGAAAATGATAAAGATTTTGTTATTGCTCATTCACTTTATTTCATATCCGTTATCGTTTAGTATTAGCTTTTGCTTTCATATCTGTTCACTGGGCTTTTGAAGCTCAGCCGCACTTTTCTTTTCTTCCGCGGCAGGTATCTAAGCATTGGAAGCTGGGTTGCTTTGGGATGAGTGCTTGAGTGGACTTACCTTAGAGATTTAGTTTTGATTTCTTATGATGCCATTTAGACTTTTATTTCGGATATTATGTTTGAAGTTTATTATGCTTCCGCTGGGACCTATGTACTTAAGTCATTTGACTTGGATTATTTTCCGCATTTATGTTAAGACTTTCTTTTGGTTATGAATGTTTTGCTTTGATATGACACCATTACTTGTGATTCCTTTACCCTTGGCGGGTCGGGGCGTTACAAATGTCATGTGTTCCTATGAGATCTTTTGATGAATCTCGTGGCTCTAGACTCAATAGTGCAATTTGGTTTTCCTGAGCGGAGACTAGGGAGAGGGTCTCCTTCTTCAATACCAACAATCTCTAAGAGAAAGTCGATAGATTATGTAGGGTTCCCTGTGAGAATGAAACAAATCTCTTTTGAGAGGAATTGAGTGGCTAGAAGGTTTAGTGCAGTGCGTCACTGGGTCCATGACGTCTTGGTCTTCAATACCAGTGTCATCTAGTGACAACCAGTAGCATATGTATTGAACCCGGTTTCTGCCCTAAGGTTGATTATGGAGGGCTATTTCTTTTCACCCTTTTTCATTACATTTCTTTTTAATTCTTCAACCCCTTCTTTCTCCTTTCTCACATTACTCCTTTTTTCAATCATTCCTAAGGACTTCTAGTTCTAAACTATTTGTGATGTCCTTGGGTAGATCCCTCCTGCTCTGGCAGATCATAGGACGAATTTCCTATCCTTAGTCACCTTATAACTCCATGACTGTCCTATTGTTGCCATAAAACCATTTTCTTGAAAATCTCTCAAAGTGTTTTTGATTATAAAACATGATTTGTTAACACCTTGAGAGTTTTATATTTTCAGAAACACTCCCCCTTCACATGTGCTTATATTGTTTTAACTTAAATCTGCACAGAGAGGGTAGAGTTCGCACTTTTTGAATTGATCGACTTTAAATGAACTAGACCGATTCGAGACACGTTTACATCACTAGAGAACTAGCTTGAAATTATTACCCGTCCTGGTCAAGTCCATAGAAAGTTTCTCGAAATGGTACATTTCCTGACTTTAATTTCTCGTCAATTCATTGGTTTCAACTGAGTCGAGCTCATTTTGAGATTCAAACAACGATCATTAAACTTTTTTTTATCACATTTTAATCACGTTTCTCCCCCTCAAAAATAGCATATCGATGATGTTTTTGAAACAAAATGATTAAAAGATATGTTTTTCGAAAAACATTTGGAGAGAAACTGATTTAGCATGAATTTTGGAACAATTTTGTTTTATACTCCCCCTTAAAGAAAGCACATTTTCATACAGAAAATTTAGAATCAATTAAGGGTTTAGAGGGAGTTATCTTGGTACCAATGTGAGAGATTTTGAGAAATCTTTTTGAAAAATATCGAATTTGAAAAATATCGAATCAATGGTACGCAAGATGAAGATTTTTAAAAAATCTTTTGAAGATATTGAAGAAGAATTATCTTCATTTGTTTTAGGATAAGTGCTCGATATTTATGAAAATCAATTTTGCGTAGCACTTTCCTTTCTTTAAAGATCGGGTTGCAAGCGGAAATACTTACAAGCCATTATGTTTTTAGGAATAGTGCTTGATGAGTGTGTAAATACTCATCATTTTTGTACAAAATAAACTGCAAATTCATCTGAAAACACTCAGAAACACATCAAAATGATCAAAATATCACAAATCAGTGTTTTATGTGTTTTAAATACAAAAATATCTAAATCAGATGAAAAACATTTCAAATTTGCAAAAATTGCAGTTTTAGTCCCCCAAGTTTCTAAAATTGTCAAAAATAGTCCCTGAGTCAAAATTTCAAAAGAAAAATCATCAAAGGTCCTTTTTAAATCATAACTTGTCAAATTTGGTCCTTTGGTGAAAAATGTAAAAAGTTTTGAGAAAATTACAAATTGGTCCTTCAAGTTTGCAAATTGGCAGAAATGGTCCCTGGAAAATGTGAAAATGGCAACTTTGGTCCTTGTAATATCAACACTTGGCAAATTCAGTCCTTGGAGCAACTTTGGGAGATTGGCAGAACAGGTCCTTCCACTTTCTGAAATTACAAAAGAGGCCCTTGTATTAATAAACCTTTAAACACCTTGGCCCATGTCACTAACCCATTTGACCCTGCCAAATACCTTTGTGACCCTACCAATTGCCTTTTTGGACCCCCCTGTTATTAAAAGGCCAGTCAAACCTTGTTTGACCACCTGTTTCCCTCTCTCCCTCACGGGTTAACCAAACCCATGATCACAATCCTGCAATCCTTCTGCTTACACTCCATCGCACCATCATCATCCCTATACCCTCCCCCCTCCAAACAGAAAGAGCCAAAGGTGCATTTAATGCAACTCTTGTACCTAACACTCAATCCCCACTGTTAAATCCAAAATTGGCGCCAAAACTTGTTAAACGGCCAAGATCATTTTCAGTGATCCAATGGTAGTTTTTATTGCTGGGAACTATTCACTGAGGGGAAAGATGAAGGTTTGGGTGTATAAAAGGCCAAGAGAAGCTACAAGGAAGAAGGAAGCTTTTAATTTTTTAGCAATGAATGTCGTTTCATAATTTCTTAGTCTAAATTAGATTGATAGTTGTATTTTACAGTTTCATTGTACTCAAGTAACCCTTCTTAGTGTATCTCAACTTAATTTAAGCATCAATTGCAGTTCATGTTCAATTTCCATATTTCATATCCACTGTTGAAATTTCCACTCTTGAAATCCTATGTCAACAATCTTAGTCACTTGTGTTTAAGCTCAGGCAAGCTCATTCAAACTTGTTTAAGCTTTCCATAAGCTCACATTGCAATTTCACTTATTTTTGCACCTTGGTCAACAAAAGTCAATACGGGTACAAAAATGATGCAGCATGGATTTGGGTTGATTCAGACATGGAATGGGGTGAAATGGAAGCTATGGGTTGGTTTGTGATAGGATAGTGGTACTTGTTTCACTGATTTGCTAGCCATAGTGGCTTGGGACAAATTGTAAGTGGTTTTAAAGCTTCTTAGCCAAATCAGTTTTTGTAGTTTAAATCTGTCATAATCTGTTCTAATAGAAGTAATTAAGTGTTGTTAAGTTAGTTTGATCATAAATATAGGTTAGTTCTTGGTTTAAATCTATTTGGAACTCAAATCAGTAACAATAAGGGGTGTTTGGTTTTGCTGTTCTACCTGTCAATTTGGTTAATTCAGTAGCTAAGTTTCAATGGTTCATGTTTAATAAGTTTAATTGAGCTCAACTGAGTCAATAATTTGGTGCCTGCTACAACAAAAAGTCAAACTTGATCCTTGATCCATCTACTTGTTAACTGTTGAAATTAAGGATTAGCAAATCCTTGATTTGTGTTTAAAATCATCAAACATTGTTTGCAATAGCTTTAGTTTAACAAATAACATCAATCTCAGTCACAAGAATTGGATTTAAAGTTCATTTAAGTCAAAGTTCTTCATTTTGTCAAAAGTCAAAAGTGCAAAAAGCTGTTTTGGGCTCAGTTAGAAAGAATTGTTTTGAGCTCATTTCTGGGACTTAATCAGTGAATCTTGGTGTTTCAAAAAGCTCACCTGGTCCTCTTTCTTATCAGTATTTTTGTGGAATTTTTCTATTTTTGCAAAAGCTTCAAATTAGCTCATCTTTCAGGTCAAAAGTGCCCTGCACCAAGCTCAGTATAAACTGAGGTTTTCCTCAGTTTTGTGCAGATGTATACAGAGCTCATAAGAGCTCACCATGGTCTAATTTTTGGTTTAAGTACTCTCACCCAGGTCCTTTACAAGTTACAATTGGTAGTTTTTTGTTTGAGCTTATTTTGAGGCTTGTGCATGAGCTTAAACTTGCCCCTCAGAATCTGTTTTGACTTGGAATTCATAGAAATCAAATCTTTGCTATCTTGTGATTCTGTGGCTTATACTTGTTGAATTTAGTTGCATTTGGCTATATTTGGTAATTTAGAGCTTCTGTTAGCAGTTGGTTAACTTTGGTACTCATTTGCTTATTTTAGTGCTTATTTCAATAAGCACTTGAAAAGCAGCTCTCAATTTCTCCAAACAAGTGCCTGTTTTTCCATTTTTCTCAGATTCCTAGTATAATTTTAGACTTTTCCTGAAATTTTCAGATTTTTCTAAGTAGTTTTGCTATTTTTCCTAATTTAAATTAGTTTTTAATCATTTTTAAATAGCTTTTAATATAAAAAATTAGAAAAAGGTTCAAAAAAAATAATTTTTCAATTTTATTAAATTTAGATAAATATAAGAAGTGAAAAAAGTAATTTTCCAGATTTTTCATAGTTTATTTGGTAATTTTTAGTAATTTAATTAGTATTTAATAGTTTAAAATTCATAAAAAATAGAGAAATAATCAGAAAAATACAAAAATAGTTTTGAAAATTCTAGTTTGATATTTTAGACTTTTTCATTTCATAATTTTATTTTTCTAGCTTTGTTTCCTCATTTCTTGTATTTTAGTTAATTATTAAATAGTTAAAACTAGTTTTTAATTAATAATAATTAGATAATTAGTTATAAAAATAGTTTTCTTTTTCTAAAAAGTTTCTTTTATCATTAGGTGTGTAAAAGTATCATTTTCATATTTTTAGGGTTTATATTTTGTAAGTTTCACTTTTTATTTTGTACGTTTACGTTATTTTTAATTTAAACGTACGTTTTAGGTTTTAAACGTTCATCACTTTAAATATAGTGATAGCGTTTATTTAATAGGTTTTATCTTTTTAATTTTCTTTAATTTGCATTTAAGCCGTCTTTATTTGTTGGCTTTTTCCGTAGTTATAATAATCATAATCAGAATCCTTTTCCCGTTCAAACTCCTCGATCACTAAACGTTTGATAAATCATTGCACAACTCGCTGGGACATAACGACCCGGGGAAACACTATACTCCCCAGATCTTCATTGATTTCGTGCTTAAGCTGTTTTAGGTTTTCTTACGCTTGCGTGAGAGAACTTGACGGTTTTGCGCGCATCAAATTTTTGGCGCCGCTGCCGGGGAGCTGTGCTATTTGTCCTACGTTTAGCAGATTAGTTGTTTGAATCCTCACTCATTTGTTTATATCATCCATCTTTGTATATATATATATCCATATTTTCTTCTAAAAAATCCAAAAACCCAAAAACATCCAAAAACGTATAAAACACAAAAATATTTTCCTTTTGTTTCTATATATGTATCAAATAATAAAAATACAAAAAGATTCGTCGTTTTCTTAATAATAAACAACTTAAAAGATTACCACCGCAAACCAAGGCAGTGCACTACCTAACTGGGGGTGCGACCATAATAAGTTCCCGAACTAAAGATTTAAAACTTGCCTTTGTGTCCATTGTGATTGGTGTACCTTTTTCAAAGAAGCCATTCATCTTGGATTATTGGTTAAGTTCACTGTTGTTTTGCCTCGATCTTGTGTTAATTGATTTTGTTGTGATATCGACGTTTCAGAACCAGAAACCCAAAAGATTCTCCTCACCCCATTTTTATAAAACGTCTTCATAGTTCTCATTCTCATCTGAAATATTTTCATAATTCCATTCCTCTTCTTAACTCTGAGATCCCTTAGAGTTATCTCTAGTGCATGCGCACTCGTTCTTCTAGATCATTGAGTCCTTTGCGTGATCTAGCAGAAATTCCAAAAAGACGTTCTCGTAGACGTGCTGCCCAAATAGTCGAACCCGAGATTCGTACTATTTCAAACAATATGGCAGACGAACGTACTATGGCGGAAATGCTCCAGGCACCCACCGAGGGTTATGGAGATGCCATCGTTTTACCCGTTATCAATTCTGATCACTTCGAATTGAAGACACATTTGATCCAACTTGTGTCTACAAATCAATTCCGCGGGTCTGATCGAGAAGACCCGTATGCACACATTCGTTGGTTTAACAAGTTGACTGCAACTATCAATTTCAAGGATGTACCTCAAAAAGTCATCAAGTTGATGCTTTTTCCATTCTCTCTTGAGGGGACAGCCCGGATTTGGCTGGAAAAAGAACCCCCTCGATCCATCGAAACTTGGGAGGATCTTGTTCAAAAGTTTGTGAATTATTTCTTTCCTCCATCAAAGACGACTAATCTTAAAAATGAAATTTCTGGATTTCGTCAAAATTTCGATGAAAATTTTGGAGAGGCATGGGAGAGATTCAAAGATCTCCTCAGGAAATGCCCCCATCATGAATTCACGGAGCTTCAACAAGTCAATATCTTTTACAATGGGTTGAACGGTAATGATCAAGATTCCTTGAATGCAGCCGCAGGCGGCAATATCTTGAATCGTAAACCTAAAGATGTGATTGAGATTTGCGAGCAAAAATCAAAAGTTCCTATTTCCCGCAACAAAGTCAATGTTCCGAACACTCCTGCTTCTTCATCCGGTAACTCTTCTGAGTTAGCCGCTCCGTTAGCCGCTCTAACGGACATCATCCATTGTATGATAAAAGAGGTAAAGGAAATCAAAAGCGAAATTCATAAGCCGGAACCAATCAAAACCGTAAACAAGGTGTGTGAAACTTGTAGTGGTCCACATGCGTATTATGATTGTCAAGCAACCGATGCTTCCTTTTACCAAGCTCCCGTAGCTTCGGTAAACCACAATCAATACCGACCACAGGCTGATCCTCACTACCGTGCACCTAGCGGTATGACACCACCTGGTTTTCCTCCCGTGCAAAACCATGGCAATCAGAACCATGGAAATCAAAATCGCTTTGTTCCGAATCAAGGACAAAATTTCAATCAAAACCGGAACAATTTCAACCAACCTCAACCATATCAAGCTCCTAATCATCAAAGTTATCAACCACCTCCTCAAGCTCCCATGCCAAATGACTTCATGAAAATGACTGAGTCAAACATGCGATCAATGCAAACTCAGATCAATAACATGAGAGGTGAGCTAAAAAGGGAAATTGATACCACATTGTCTCGGCAGACAAATGAGTTAAAGAATATGATGAGCAGTTTCATGAACATGAATATGAACAAAGCTTCATCATCTTCTGGAGGACTCCCAGGCAATACTATTCCCAATCCAAATGCCGAGTTGAAAGCCGTCACCACTCGTAGTGGTAAGACGCACAATGGACCTTCGACTCCAATGCCCCCTCCTCCTGTGGCATTTAGTCAAGTTACCAAGGAGACAACGGACAAGGTGCATTATTCAAGCCCACGAAGTACCGCACACGTCCCACCTTCGGTAGTCCAAGCTTTAAGTCCGGAACCCGATGTTCCGAGGAAAAATCCTGAGCCAGAAATCACTTTCATCCCGGCTCAAAAGTCTAGTCAGCTTCCTTACCCATCAAGAATGAATGATGAGAAGCTCAAAGACAAAAACAAAGAGCAAATGGAAAAATTTTTCCAAATCTTCAATGAGCTTCACTTTGATATAAGCTTCGTTGATGCTCTCGTTCTAATGCCTAAATTTGCATCCACGCTTAAAGGCTTACTCACCAACAAAGACAAGCTATCAGAGATGGCTAAAACTCCTCTCAATGAGCAATGCTCAGCAGCCATTCTTAATAAGCTTCCCGAAAAGCTTGAAGACCCTGGCCGGTTCTTAATCCCGTGTGATTTCTTGGGGATGTTTCAATGCTCCGCCTTGGCCGATCTTGGCGCTAGCATTAACCTCATGCCACTCTCAGTATGGAAGAAACTGTCTCTTCCTGAACTTTCATCCACTCGTATGACACTCGAGCTAGCGGATCGTACCGTAACTCGTCCACTTGGGATAGCCGAGGATGTCGTGATGAAAGTGGGAAAGTTTCACTTTCATGCTGACTTTGTTGTAGTAGACTTCGATGCAGATCCTGGAGTTCCCCTTATCTTAGGGAGAGCTTTCTTAAGAACGAGTCGTGCTCTGATTGATGTGTTTGCGGAAGAGTTGACCATACGGGTTGACAACGAAGAGCTCACATTGAATATCAACCAGAACTCTAAACCTCTGTACAAACAGAGTGTTGCCACAATTGATCAAAAATCTGAAAGAATCAATGCAACACTCTCAAATTTCAGGGTTAAGAGTGTTCACCAAAAACGTGCTGAGCTCAAAGCTTTGAAAATTACCCCTGGTTCAAACAAATGGTTTGAAAGCTGTACCAGGGAAGTCAAGAGTGTTCTTGATGATGATGACGATGATCTAGAATCGGAGACTTCATCGGAAGTGGTGGAAACTGCTAGCTCTAAGAGCACACCACTTGTCCCACCTCCGGCATCAGTTTGTCGCATCGAGATTGTTAAGTCTGTGGATGAAACCATACTCTCTTCAGTTTCATCTGAGTTGGATGATGATGTTTGTGATCCAATGGGAGACATTCTTCCCATGGATGATTTGCTCAAAAATGATCCATCATCTTCTAGTCTTATTCCCGACTCTTCCATCCCTTCTCTCACTCCTGATGAGGAAGATGACAACTTTTGGAATGAAGTCGAGGCCTTTCTTAGTGATGAGTCAATTCCAATGGGAATTGATAACACTTACCTTGATCCGGAGGGAGACATCCTTTTTCTGGAAAGTCTGTTGATTGAAGAACCATTTCCCACCCTCCCTCCCGGACATATTCTTGACAATCACCATCTACGCTTCAAGTTTAAGCTTAAAGATGTCAAAACTGGTGATTTGCTTCTCTCTGCTGAGGAATGGACTTGCATTATCATGCATATCTTTGTTCCATTCTTCACAGATGGTGTGGTTGCTCTTTCCCTTTTCTCTTTCGGGAATGAGGACACCATCTTTGACCCCGGTATCATCCTTTATAGTTTCTACTATTAAACAATACCGCGGTTATATCTCGTCGGAGTGGAACTTTCTGATGTTCATATGTTCATTAACATTGTGAATGAAAGTCCGATCGAGATTGGTTTTCCACGTTACTTTCCCCATGAACAAATCAATACGGGGTCGAGTCAAGCTAGCGACTCGGGAATCAAAAACAGTAGCATGCCATATGGGTTTTCACCCATATTTCTGTCTTCTCACCTCTTTCTACCACCCTAGTGTGGGGGGGGGGGGTTGCCCACATGTTTCAAAAAAAAAAAAAAAAAAAAAAAAAAAAAAAAATCTTCTTCCTAAATAATGGCCGTAGTATTTCCCTTTTACGTTCTTTGTTTCGGCATAACCGCCGGTACTTTGAATATTGAGGGCAATATTCATTTCTAAGTGTGGGGGGGGGGGGGGAATTCTCACGAATTTTATCATATAATTATACCAATTCCCCCGTTTTTGGCCAAAATTTTTTTTTGGAGTAAGTGTTCTACACTTACTCATTTGGTTATCAGTCCGCCATGTCTATAAGACAAAAGGATTGGCTAATCCAGGAGCAAACGGCTCTTGGTAAAGATATCTCAAATCCGTTGACGGCTTGCAATTTGCCCAAAATTGTATGGTATTCAACTCACCATGTCCTAAAAAGTGAAGAGTTGGCTAGCCCGCAAGATTATGGCTTGTGGTAAAGGCAGTGGAAAAACCATAATTGGTAATCGACTCACCAAAGATAATATTGATAATTTATCTAAGATTTGGCTAGTCCAGAGCAAACGGCTTCTGGTAAAGACAAAATCAAATCCGTTGGAAACTGGTGGTTTGCTCAAAATCACATGGTTATCGGTGTACCATGGTTCTTACTTGAACTGAAACATTTGGCTACTCCAGAAGTAATGGATTTTGGTAAAGAGATTAAAATCCATTATGTTTTCTCAAATCATTGCTAGGGACTAGCAATATCTCAGTGTGGGGGATTGATGAGTGTGTAAATACTCATCATTTTTGTACAAAATAAACTGCAAATTCATCTGAAAACACTCAGAAACACATCAAAATGATCAAAATATCACAAATCAGTGTTTTATGTGTTTTAAATACAAAAATATCTAAATCAGATGAAAAACATTTCAAATTTGCAAAAATTGCAGTTTTAGTCCCCCAAGTTTCTAAAATTGTCAAAAATAGTCCCTGAGTCAAAATTTCAAAAGAAAAATCATCAAAGGTCCTTTTTAAATCATAACTTGTCAAATTTGGTCCTTTGGTGAAAAATGTAAAAAGTTTTGAGAAAATTACAAATTGGTCCTTCAAGTTTGCAAATTGGCAGAAATGGTCCCTGGAAAATGTGAAAATGGCAACTTTGGTCCTTGTAATATCAACACTTGGCAAATTCAGTCCTTGGAGCAACTTTGGGAGATTGGCAGAACAGGTCCTTCCACTTTCTGAAATTACAAAAGAGGCCCTTGTATTAATAAACCTTTAAACACCTTGGCCCATGTCACTAACCCATTTGACCCTGCCAAATACCTTTGTGACCCTACCAATTGCCTTTTTGGACCCCCCTGTTATTAAAAGGCCAGTCAAACCTTGTTTGACCACCTGTTTCCCTCTCTCCCTCACGGGTTAACCAAACCCATGATCACAATCCTGCAATCCTTCTGATTACACTCCATCTCACCATCATCATCCCTATACCCTCCCCCCTCCAAACAGAAAGAGCCAAAGGTGCATTTAATGCAACTCTTGTACCTAACACTCAATCCCCACTGTTAAATCCAAAATTGGCGCCAAAACTTGTTAAACAGCCAAGATCATTTTCAGTGATCCAATGGTAGTTTTTATTGCTGGGAACTATTCACTGAGGGGAGAGATGAAGGTTTGGGTGTATAAAAGGCCAAGAGAAGCTACAAGGAAGAAGGAAGCTTTTAATTTTTTAGCAATGAATGTCGTTTCATAATTTCTTAGTCTAAATTAGATTGATAGTTGTATTTTACAGTTTCATTGTACTCAAGTAACCCTTCTTAGTGTATCTCAACTTAATTTAAGCATCAATTGCAGTTCATGTTCAATTTCCATATTTCATATCCACTGTTGAAATTTCCACTCTTGAAATCCTATGTCAACAATCTTAGTCACTTGTGTTTAAGCTCAGGCAAGCTCATTCAAACTTGTTTAAGCTTTCCATAAGCTCACATTGCAATTTCACTTATTTTTGCACCTTGGTCAACAAAAGTCAATACGGGTACAAAAATGATGCAGCATGGATTTGGGTTGATTCAGACATGGAATGGGGTGAAATGGAAGCTATGGGTTGGTTTGTGATAGGATAGTGGTACTTGTTTCACTGATTTGCTAGCCATAGTGGCTTGGGACAAATTGTAAGTGGTTTTAAAGCTTCTTAGCCAAATCAGTTTTTGTAGTTTAAATCTGTCATAATCTGTTCTAATAGAAGTAATTAAGTGTTGTTAAGTTAGTTTGATCATAAATATAGGTTAGTTCTTGGTTTAAATCTGTTTGGAACTCAAATCAGTAACAATAAGGGGTGTTTGGTTTTGCTGTTCTACCTGTCAATTTGGTTAATTCAGTAGCTAAGTTTCAATGGTTCATGTTTAATAAGTTTAATTGAGCTCAACTGAGTCAATAATTTGGTGCCTGCTACAACAAAAAGTCAAACTTGATCCTTGATCCATCTACTTGTTAACTGTTGAAATTAAGGATTAGCAAATCCTTGATTTGTGTTTAAAATCATCAAACATTGTTTGCAATAGCTTTAGTTTAACAAATAACATCAATCTCAGTCACAAGAATTGGATTTAAAGTTCATTTAAGTCAAAGTTCTTCATTTTGTCAAAAGTCAAAAGTGCAAAAAGCTGTTTTGGGCTCAGTTAGAAAGAATTGTTTTGAGCTCATTTCTGGGACTTAATCAGTGAATCTTGGTGTTTCAAAAAGCTCACCTGGTCCTCTTTCTTATCAGTATTTTTGTGGAATTTTTCTATTTTTGCAAAAGCTTCAAATTAGCTCATCTTTCAGGTCAAAAGTGCCCTGCACCAAGCTCAGTATAAACTGAGGTTTTCCTCAGTTTTGTGCAGATGTATACAGAGCTCATAAGAGCTCACCATGGTCTAATTTTTGGTTTAAGTACTCTCACCCAGGTCCTTTACAAGTTACAATTGGTAGTTTTTTGTTTGAGCTTATTTTGAGGCTTGTGCATGAGCTTAAACTTGCCCCTCAGAATCTGTTTTGACTTGGAATTCATAGAAATCAAATCTTTGCTATCTTGTGATTCTGTGGCTTATACTTGTTGAATTTAGTTGCATTTGGCTATATTTGGTAATTTAGAGCTTCTGTTAGCAGTTGGTTAACTTTGGTACTCATTTGCTTATTTTAGTGCTTATTTCAATAAGCACTTGAAAAGCAGCTCTCAATTTCTCCAAACAAGTGCCTGTTTTTCCATTTTTCTCAGATTCCTAGTATAATTTTAGACTTTTCCTGAAATTTTCAGATTTTTCTAAGTAGTTTTGCTATTTTTCCTAATTTAAATTAGTTTTTAATCATTTTTAAATAGCTTTTAATATAAAAAATTAGAAAAAGGTTCAAAAAAAATAATTTTTCAATTTTATTAAATTTAGATAAATATAATAAGTGAAAAAAGTAATTTTCCAGATTTTTCATAGTTTATTTGGTAATTTTTAGTAATTTAATTAGTATTTAATAGTTTAAAATTCATAAAAAATAGAGAAATAATCAGAAAAATACAAAAATAGTTTTGAAAATTCTAGTTTGATATTTTAGACTTTTTCATTTCATAATTTTATTTTTCTAGCTTTGTTTCCTCATTTCTTGTATTTTAGTTAATTATTAAATAGTTAAAACTAGTTTTTAATTAATAATAATTAGATAATTAGTTATAAAAATAGTTTTCTTTTTCTAAAAAGTTTCTTTTATCATTAGGTGTGTAAAAGTATCATTTTCATATTTTTAGGGTTTATATTTTGTAAGTTTCACTTTTTATTTTGTACGTTTACGTTATTTTTAATTTAAACGTACGTTTTAGGTTTTAAACGTTCATCACTTTAAATATAGTGATAGCGTTTATTTAATAGGTTTTATCTTTTTAATTTTCTTTAATTTGCATTTAAGCCGTCTTTATTTGTTGGCTTTTTCCGTAGTTATAATAATCATAATCAGAATCCTTTTCCCGTTCAAACTCCTCGATCACTAAACGTTTGATAAATCATTGCACAACTCGCTGGGACATAACGACCCGGGGAAACACTATACTCCCCAGATCTTCATTGATTTCGTGCTTAAGCTGTTTTAGGTTTTCTTACGCTTGCGTGAGAGAACTTGACGGTTTTGCGCGCATCAGTGCTTGAAAAATATTTAAAGCCTTTGATTTTGTTAAGCACTTTCCTTTATTTGAAGCGCGGGTCATGAACTGATGTGTCCAGAAGCCATTAATTTGAAGTTCGGGTTTCGTACTGAAGTATACGAAAGCCATTATGTTTTTAAGAAATTTTAGAAACGACGTGTTTTAGAAAAACATTTAAAGAACTCTCGCTCAAGCATCTGTACATGCCCGTATCATTGTTGAATGACATTTCTAGAAACGTACATAATATCGATTATACGAGAGACATGTCGTGAGAGGAATATTTTTGAATTTTTGATTTTATATTGTTTTTGTATTTTTGAAGATTTTCTAATTTTGTATTTTGTTTTTGATTTTATAAAAGAAATGGAAAATCAAAGATAGACGATAGAGAAAATGAAGAAGAAGATTTTACAGAATTGGAACCCTCTGATGAGCTGGGTTCTGAGATATTTGATTCACCTGCAACCAAAGAAGAAGAGTTTTCACAAATAACAGTGTTAGAAGTACATGATTCCTCACGGTGAGGGTGATCACTATCAATGGTTGTAATGGTTTCTACTTCCTTATCCTGATGATTTTCACTATTATATGTGTTGGTGCACGTATCAAAAATCTTTCCTGTGGGAATCCATCTAAGACCTATTGTGTTGAAAACTTTTCCCGTGGGTATCCACCTAAGGTAAGATCTAGGAGTTGTTTTCTTATCAGATTCAGCGGAAGACTCATTTTTTGAAAAACTACGTCCTGAAGAGATCCACCTATTAGGTTTCCTTTTGATGTTCATTTTGTCAACGGGTTTGTTTCGGTTTGGTGTCTTAGTGGATTGTGCCTTGGCAGGAGAATTATCTTTCTTGAGATATTGTGAGACACATGCCTCATGATTAGCTGAAAAGACACATTTTTTACATGTAGTATAGACAAATTCAATATTCTTGTTTAAAACAGCAACTTTAACTTTGTCACTACAGTCTTTTGGAAGTTGATTCCTGTTCGAAAAAGACTTAGAATTCCTAGTGTTGTTTTCTAAGGGCATAGCAGTTTCTTTTGCGCAACTACTCTTAGATGCAAGCCAATCCCTAGTCTTTTGTAGAGTGTTCCTAGGTAATGGTTTACTACTACTAGCAGTGCCTTGAAATCTTGTAGAATTCATCACCCTAGATGTTGCACCTAGAATTCCGTCTTATCGAGTCTGTGCCTTTTTTCTAGCTTCTTCTAGATAGTGATTGTTGACCATGTCGTTAGAACCGACAGATTCTTTAACTGGATTTTTGGTCACATTCCGTGAACTAGTCTTAGAATTGCCATGTGTAAACACTTTTTCTTTATCAAAAACAGGTTTTTCAAAACCTTTGATATTTCTCTTTTTAATAGGCAAAGACTGTGGAGTGACTGTTTTTGACAAATCATATTTCTCATTGACTTTTGGAGGAGGCTGAGAAATAGACATTTTTGGTTTGAAAACCGGTTTTGGAACATTTGTATTCTCCTCAGTCAATGGTTTTGCAAACTTAGTATCCACAACCTTCCCTTTTAGACATTCCAACTGAGATCTCAAAAGATCATTTTGCTCTTTCATGTCCTTGTAGGCACGCTCATACGACAATTTGTCATACTTGCATTCCTCGGTTTTTCGATCAAGTTGTTTAAAATAGGACAAGTTTTCTTTTTCAAGTTTTTCAAGAGCATTTTCATATTTTGAAACAATTGCGGAGGTCTCAGACTGGAGTCTTTCATGATCTTCAACAGAATATGTTTGTAAGATAATGGACATGATATCGGTAGTCATAACATCTTCGAAGAGAGAATCATTCAAATTTTCTAAAACTTTGATGTGTTCAACACTTTCATTAGCTTGCTTTACCAGGGATTTGTAGTCCTTGACAAAGTCAACTGTTTCTTTCAAAAATGCTTGTTCAAAATGAATTACCCTTGCACTGATGGCATTCAGCTGAGGGGCAATTTGAGTTTCAAAAAACTTTCTTTGTTCGATGTCAAAACCAGAGAACCAGTTGTTAGGTGTAATAGTGGTTTTAGTTTTAACAGTCTCTTGAAGATACCCAATTCTAGTTTTAACGTCATCTAAAATGCTTCTAGAATCACTTGTGTTAAAAGGATTGTTTGAAGACATTTGTTCGATTTTTGAAAGAGATTTGGAAACTACTACTGGTTTTGAAACTGATTTTGAAACTGGTGTTGACACTTTGTTTGAAACACTTGGTGTGATGGAAAACTTTGACTTTTCTTTTTGATTAACAAAAGTAATTCCATTAATTTTGTTCCATTTGTTATAATCAATCGGTTTAAGATCTGGATTCTTTTGTTTCATTTTTGATCTACTCTCCTCAGATAGTTCCAACGTTTCAAGAGAATCACGAACAATTATGGGTTCATGCAAAGGTTTTCCATTGTTCAACACATTCCGTTCTTTCTGAGCTTTCTTGAGGAAACAAGGAGGTGTGTTACCAAGGGCCATTTTTTGAGTTGTATGAAAATACGGATTTGTTTGATTAATCAGCATATTGGTTGATTTGGCTGAATGACCCGTTGTAACAAGCAAATTTTCCAATTTTTTGATTTTTTCATTCTTATCAAGAATTTCATCAAGAAGAGAATCTTCTCGTTTTGAAAAATCAGCAATCAACTGCTTATTCTCTTTTTCAAGATCAGAATAAGTTGCTTGTTGTTTAGAAAGTTGGTTTTGAAGTTCAGAAATTTCCTTGTTTAAAGATTTTATTTTCAAGTTTAAATTCACATCAAGTGTGTCATACTTGAGTTTCAATTATTTTTCTCTTAAAACAGAGTTTCGGTAACCAATTTCTAATTCTGATTCTTTGTTTTTCTGAAATTCAAAGGCTTTTGCATTCTCCTTGTAACTCTCAAGCTCAGTGGTCAATTTAGCATTCGCAGCCTTAACCTCGCGATTGACCTTACTCACTTTCTCAATCTCAATACCACAATTATTGATTAATGATTCAAAATAAGCACGGGTTTCCTCATCAGTCTCAGTATTTTGTGCCACACAGCCGCCATTAGGATCCACATATGGAGTTTCAGGGTTCGTATTGCTACAACTCGGATTGTCCATGTATGTATCATAAGTAGGTGTTGATGTCACAGAATGCTGTTCATCATGAGTAAACTGATTATCAACATTACTATAATTTGGTACCTCATTGAGTTGATCTGTGTCATAGACGGGAGGTGTATCAAAAGTACCGCTTGATGTTGAGTCCTGCTGATTGATTGTAAGACAGTAGCTTGCATTGTCATTTGCTTTCTCTGCCCGTCCTGGATACAGAGATTCGTATTCCTCAGCAGTCAACTCTATTCCCAATTTTTCTTTCTTTGCTAACAGCACCCTGTACTTGAGGATCGGAGGTAGCATACTGAACTGACGATACCCTGAATCTTGGCTTTGAGGTTCGGAGGTAGCATTCTGAACCGAAGTCATAAAACAATTATTCCCATTTTGATATCCCATATTCTGATTCACAATCTGACCCCCTTGATGTCCATCAAACTGTCCTGCATATTGCATCTGATTCCCCATTTGTATACCCGTAGCAAATCCATTCTGATTCCCAATTACATCAACCATTTGTCCTCCTTGACCCATATGCATACTTGGTTGAGCAAACTGCGGATTATACGATGAAATCCATTGGTTGTTGTTATTTGGTGTAGTTGGACTAATGTTTAGGTCATTGAAGAATGAATCAAAGAAAGCAGTTTTGAGACGATCTGCCAGAGTTGCCATTGAGGAAGGTATGTATGATAAAGTTGATGTAGGATCGATTCAACGATAAAGGAGTTGTGGTTGATGAAGATTAAGCTCGGTTGAGGTGTTTCTGAAAGTCGTACTCGTAACCTTGGTTCTTAAAACATTTTTGCCCAAAATTTGAAATTCAATATAAAAATCAATTCTAAGGTCGTATGAAAATTTTGAGTTATGACAATTTTGACGCCAAATTTGACCCGAAAAATTTGAATTTAGGCCCAAAAATTTGAATTTTTGACCAAAATTTTCACAGTTAAACCAAAATTTGAATTTCGCGTAAAAATTGAACGTTTAGTCTCCTCAAAAATTTAAAATTTACTCAAGTTTTCCCGCCAAAAAACTCTTTTTTTTTTTTTTGAAAAAGAAGAGCTTAGGCGTAGAGAGAAGAAGTTACGAGTAGAGTTGGTGCTTATGCGTAGGATCTTATGCGTAGGATCTTAGGCGTAGGATTCCTTAGGCGTAGGATCTTATGCGTAAGTTTAACTTATGCGTAAGACAAGGCTTAGGCGTAGGATAAATACTTAAGCGTAAAGTAATCTACGCGTAAGTCTAAGCTTATGCGTAAGATTAGGGTTTTTGCCCAAAAATCCTTTACACTATCACAGTGTAAGGGATATCCAAATTTGAAGTGTTCCACAAACTTATCCAAGTGAGGGAAGCACTGAGTTATCGTTTAAGCTCGAAGAATCTGCACCAAAAAGTTATGAGTAGAACCTTATGCGTAGTTTGACTTTCTTACGCGTAGAACTAGGGTTTTGACCTACGCGTAAAAAAATTTCAGCGATTCAAACGATTTCTCTTGCACAGATAGCCTTAAAAACACTCGAATAACACAAAAATGTTGACATTTTTCACCCAAAGTGCTTAGAAAAGTTACGAGTAGAAATGACCAACGAACCAAAAACGAGTTCAAAAATGAAGAAAAACACGTAAAGCTTCGAACTTTTTGCAAAAAACTAAAACTTTAGCACCAAATAAACCTTAAACCACAAGAATCTTGAATTTTTAAGTGCAAAAATTAAAGCTTTAAGCTTTTCAAATATGAATAACGAGAGCCTTTACGCAAACAGTACCAACCTTCAAAACAAACACAAACACTCCTAAACCATTGTTAGGCGATTGATACCAACTGTAGATCCCCTTTTATCACATATACCTTATCACACAACAAGAACACGTATAACAAACACCCACGTTATACACAAACTCATGTTATGCGTAGAGAGAAGCAAGAAAGATGGTGACTTGAATGATATATTAGGCGTGTATGTTTAGAGAGATAGAGAGAAGAAAGAAAACAATAAGTTGTATATTGCTTCAAGGAAAACACACACTCAAGCACACCCCTCAAATGAGACTTTGAGGGGTTTATATAGTACAAGACAAAGGATGCCCTAAGGCTTGGCCATGGGCCGAATATGGGCTTGGACATGGATTGGGTTACATTAACTTATACAAGGCTAGCTTAACTAAACTAATACCCATTTAGCTTAGCCCAATCCACGAGCCCTTTGACTATTCTGGTCCGATATCTAACACACATTATAAAGTTCCTAAATGTGAATGACCATCACTTCTAATAAAAACTATTAAGGCTAACATTGTCGTGCTCTCGCATTTGGCTTTCTTCGAAGCACGCTTTTTGCCCATGGGACGTGGTTGTTCATCATGACCAGCGGATCCAGCGCGTCCCATTTCTTATGACCACGCAAAACCTCCCAAGCCTCCTCGTTGCCAAGCGGCGCAGTTTTTTGCTCATCACGATACATTTGTTTCGCCCGTTTGAGGATATCCATCTCACTTTCCCCACTTTTTTCTTCCCGTTTTGAACGTTTGTAATACGCCTTAAACTTTGTACAATCGCGGTTCAACGTTTTTCACTTGCCTTGTATCATATCCTTGTTGCGTGCTTGAAAATTGAGTATATTGATCTCATTTTTACCCGTTGCCAAAACGTATCGCGATCTTGTGCATGCCCGACAAGCGGATCCTCCATAGCGGCTACATAACATATGGTAAGTAATTTTTTCTCATTTGGTTGCCAAAGTGTAGGGACGAAGTTGGGAATTTCTTCATCCTCATCGATTGGCTCGGGGTCTTTGGATTTTTTGGCCTTTTGTTTACCACGACTTTCGGGTTTTGGAGGAGACGTAGGTGTTTCGGGAACCTCATGTGTTTCGGTTTGTGAATGTTGTGAAAATTGTAGATTTTGGAATTGGTGTTTAGTGTGTTTTGTTGGCTTTGTTCCCAATATAGAAATCGTTGACATTGTAGGTAAAGTTCTTTGCTCGACAAGCCGAGTGGGTTAGGAAAAGAGATATTGGGTGATGATGAACCCGCGTTCGGGTTTGAGTTATTCCGCTCACCGAGGAGATTCAAGAAAAAATCATCGTTGTTATTGCCCCCCGACATTTTTTTAGCAAATGGAAGTATATGATAGATTTAGATTGAGTTGTGGAAGTGTGAAAAAAATTGTGTATTAATTGGGTATTTATAGTGGTGGGAAAATGGTTTTGATTTTTTTTAGGCAAACTAGCCGTTTGTTTTGAAGGGGTGTAAGTGATTTTTTTAAACCCAACGGCTAGTATGCCCGTTTTAGGGGGTGAAAGTGAAATTATTATTATTATTATTATTATTATTATTATTATTATTATTATTATTATTATTATTATTATTATTTTTTTTTTTAATTTAAACTTGCCTTAACGTCGCGTTAAGGGATTAACGCACCCTTAACTCATCCCGACGGTGTGGTTAACGCACCCTGAACGCGAGCGAGTTAAGCTTTAACTCGGGTGATGCGTTACCACACCGAGTGCTCTTATGAGAAGGAAATAGTAGGCCTTCATATCTAGCCACATTTGAATTGTAGGATATAAAACGTGTAATAAAGTCATTTAGCCACATTTGTTTATAAAATATAAATGTTTTCTCGCCGCACTCGTTTTTTGAATTGTAGGATATTGCCGTTTCCTCGTACCCGTACCGTCCCCGTGCAACTTAGACTATTACTGTCAAGAATGGGAAAATCAAACGCACACTTAAAATCGGCTAGCTGTTGTCTTCAACAATTTGCTATATGTGGTAATAAGACTAGATCTATGACGCAAGTTTATGAGTTTCTACTTTATATAACTCTCAACTTGAGAGAGAGTATAATGAAAAATATATATGGGCCACACTATAAGTAGTAAACGAGTGTTGGAAAACCCGCGCGATGCAGCGGGATTGCTTAAAGGACTTACTTTGCAACGACATTTAAACCTTAGGGGTTGTTTTTGCCAAGTTGCGAAAGATTATTAATGTTAAAGGACTTACTTTGGAACGACACTTGAACCTCAGGGACTGTTTTTATCAAGTTATGAAACTTTGCATTTAATGTTTGGACTTACTTTGCATCGCCACTTGAACCTCAGGGGCTATTCTTGCCAAGTCGGGAAACTTTGCATTTAATGCACAATGTTTTGCAAAAAGGTTCCTGCCTTTTAGTATATAGAGTAATACTTTTAGAGTGTTTTATAAAAGAGTAATGCTATTTAGACCTAAAACATAAACCTAATTATAAGCCTAATGCATAAATCACTTGTACATTTACATTAAGTATTTTCTCTCTCCAAATTTCCACCAATCATTTTTTCAAACTAACCAATCAAATCATTAGGTTCATTTGTAGGCTTCATTAGTAGGCATAACAATCATTTTTCTTTATAAAAATAGTATATAAGTTACGTAGTAGTTTATTAATTAGAGCCGATGTCAGCTAGATCAAACGGCTAACTTGTATGTAATCATTGTAACGTTTTCTTGATCAATAATAGAATTACACACTAAAAAAAAAGGGTGTTTGTACACACAAAAATAAAAGAAGTGATTTGCACATTTTAATAATTGATTGACACACTCAAATTATAAATGTTTTGACATTTATACTTTTATAAGGTGAAAATAAGTAAAAATGATATGAAAGTATAATTTAAGTCTGCCAATTAATTATAAAAGTGTGCAAACTACTTCCTCAAAAATAAACTGTATAGTTTATCTTTTATCTTTCGCCATTACCATTGCATAACTTCACCTTTTAAGTGGTAAATAAATAGACATGGGTGAACAAAATAAAACAAAGTATTTTTCTAGAGGGGGTGATACTCACATCACATTTTTTGATGCATGCATCATAATTTGTGTATTACAGTATTATACGGTATAAACTGTAATGCACAAATTATAATGCATGCATCAAAAGATGTGGTGTAAGTATCAATACCCTTTTTCTAGCTTTGTGGTAAACTGATGGTTGATGAATAGTCAACTTCAGTTAACAATGATTTTGTATAAACCTAAAAGATAAGTATGGTATATAAAATAAGTAATGTAAATTTGGTTCTACAAGTAAGAGCATTCCCAATGTTGTCATAACACTAAAATAATGCTAAAAAAAACATTTTAAAAATAAAGGGGTGATACTCACACCATATTTTTTGATTAATACACTATAATTTATGTATTACAGTATTGTATGGTACAAACTGTAATGCACAAGTTGTGGTGCATTAATCAAAAAATGTGATGTATGTATCAATTCTTTTAAAAATATATTCACGCTAAACAAATTTTGCTTTAATATATAGCTTAATTTCAACACTAAATTGTTTTTCATCTAACTCAAAAGTATATATAACACAAATATGAAGAAAATAAGTTAAAGATATTATACATCAATATTGGATTCGTTTAGAAGGTATCAACTAGAAACTTAAGAATATATTAATATAAATTAGTTTTTATATTTTTAATTGAATATCAAAGATTCAACCATTGGCGAAAACTGAACACTTATTATTATTATTAATTTTTTTTGGGGGAGGGTTATTAACTAAATTACCTTTAAAACGTATAATATTTACATTAGTTGCCGCACCTTTTGGGAAGGCGGACCCTCCCCTACCCTTAAGAGTTCGGCCCTGGATTCAACCATCCCCTACCCTTAAGAGTTCGGCCCTGGATTCAACCAAAATATTGAGATTTAAATAAGGTAAATAGTATTTATTGTAATAATTAGTGTTGAATTATATTTGGCAAATTTTGTTTGTTTATTATTCATTGCAGTAATATTGTGCTATGTTTAGAGCATTAAGTATCCTCGTGCCATCCTGTTGGCGTCGTAGGAAAAAATGCTGTCATATCAACATATTTTTCTATAGCACTAGAATTCATCATAACACCAAAAACCCTCTCCCTCATTTAACACCAATTTCTGATGCCATCGTGCACCCTTAGACCTCATAAATTTATTTTTATTTTTTTCATTTATTTAAACACATTTAGATAAACTAACACATTTAGCTAAAGTAAATTTTTTAACATACATTAAAAAAAAAGCATACTAAATAAGAAAAAGACATAAAAAAAAGAAAAAAAAACCATAAAATTAAAAACAACACATAAAATTAAAAATATATAAATTAAACTATGTTGGTCCAAAGTATTCGAGGCGGATTTATTCTCGAAGATCGGATCTTTGAATACTTGTATGTGAAAACAACTATATTACCATGAACCTACCTATTAACCTAACATAACCAATTTTTATGATAAAAAATAGGGAAAATACATTCATATAACAACTTTGAAAAAAATTGCCCATTGTGAATAAACCTGCTCTTCTAAAATTCATGAAAAATTAGCCCATTAAATATAACAATCTTAAATAAGAGTATAAGACACATATTAACCCAAATTTCCATTTCACCATAATTATAAATATTATTAAACTAATAACCGAACGGTGTCATTTTGGCCTTCTCCCCAACTGTAGCTCCTACAATATTCCCCTCAAATTACAAAAGGCGCGACGTCATTGTACTTTTCTTTTAACAGTTCTTACCCAAAATTACTAAAGGGTGCGACGTCATTGCACTGTTCAATTAATATTGTTACCAAAACCCATGTACAAACAGTGTCATTTAACATATATATGGCTGAGATTCATTCAATTTGAGGTTGTTTACCATATATATGGCTGAGATTCAGTCAATTTGAGGTCGTTTACCATATATATGGCTGAGATTCATTCCATTTTACCATATATGGCTGAGATTCAATGAGGTACGATCCTATCTCTCTTATAAAAAAACACACACCGATTTATTATTGGTGATTTTCTTGAAGATTCTTATCTCATACATCTACTTCACTAGGAGATAATAAATCATTTGGCATTTTTAAAAAAAAAATCTACTTTATGTGTATTGATAATAGTATGTTTGTTAAAATATTTTTTGATGCTGAGGTTTTGGAGTGTTTTAGTGTAGCAAGTTGATTAGTTTTAGTTTGATTGATGAAAGTGTTAGTGCAAACATTACGACGTTTAATCTATACAATGTCTTTGTATTTTAATGATGACAAACATTTAACTTGCAATACATAACATGAAGTACACAAGTTACTCGTTTACATAAATCATCATTAGATGCCGCATCAACATCTCTCGACGGCTCAAGTCTGAATCACTTAAAGTATGTACAAACACTACTCCAAACTTGTTAAGTGATCAAAGAATTATTTTTGTCGTTAAACCTCACACTTTTATAAGTGTGACAAAACATTTCTACAAAAATAAATTATACAAATATTTTGTAATTATAAAGAAATGTTTTAATCGGAAAAATAAATTTGAATTTTGAAATCTCCCAACATCTATTTTTCTCGTCCAAATCAGATAAAATTTCACCAGATATCATTTCACCACAAAAGGACAAAAATTGTCGCGGAGGTCCCTTAAATAGGCGACGGTCCCATATATATATATGGGACCGTCCGACAATTAAAAGACCGTCCCCCGCTCCTCGAGCTGGCTATAAATACTGCACTATTTTCACACAGAAAAACTGATCCTCTTTAGCACAAAACTTTCTGTTCTTTCCCAATCTCTCCTTTCACCATCTTTGATCACATTAACTTGTTTGAATCTTATTTAAATGTGATTCTTTCTTCCTCCACTCAAGTGCAAAGAGAAGAACCTTCGTTATCATCTAGATACAAAGCTATGTAGTCGAGTTAGTCCACGTGTAACATTGGTTACATATAGATCGAGTCTATATCCTTCAGTCATATGTAATTAGGTAGATCCGACTTGTGTGTAAGTTCAGAATTGTGTAATGTGTAGATCCGGACGATGTGTAAGTCCGTGTGGTGTTGTATGTAGATCGGGTAGATCGTGTATATTGGGTAGATCGTGTTGATCATGTAGATTGGGTAGATCATGTAGGTCGGGTTGATCGTGTAGATCGTGGGTGGATTGGTTTTAGCCAAGATTAGAATTCGACATTCCGCTTAGTGTCGTAAATTGGTGTAAGCATTTTTGTATGGTTTTCTCCGCCTAAAGGGAGCTTGTTGATTAGTGAAGTAACTCTCGAGTTGGGTATTCGAGGAGTGGAGTAAGGCGAAGATGTGCTTCCTGACTGAACCACTATAAATCATCGTATCCGGTTTGCGTTCTCTCTACTTATCTCTTTACATTTCATTCTTGCATTTATCGCTTTACACTTATACTTGCATTGCACTTAGGTTTGTGTTGTTTGTTGCTTGTATTGTGATCATGCTTGTGATATTAACTAGCTAACTTAAAAATGCAAAACATAAGAAAACACCATTACCAATCTCGACCAAGCCACTGATGGCGGTCCCGTAAATAGACTGACGGTCCCAAATATATATATATGGGATCGTCCATACATATAAGGGACCGTCCACAGTATGATCAACATGAACTCTAAATTTCTTCTATGTGTTTGGTGTGATTTGTTCTTTATATTATGTTGATGACATGCGTATCTTGGCTTGGTTAATATATTGTAATTATGTTTGTGATATAATCTACAATATATAGTTGTTCTAAACATCATAACCACTATTTGTATTTAGCCACGCTTGATCGAAAATTTGATCCGAAAGATTTTTAGATTTTAAATAGAAACGTATTCACCCATCCCCTCTATGTTTCTACATAAAGGATTAAGGAGGTTTGATTATTAGGGTTGATTAGTTTTAGTTTGATTGATCAAAGGATTAAGGAGGTTTGATTATTAGGGTTGATTAGTTTTAGTTTGATTGATCAAAGGATTAAGGAGGTTTTAATGTTTCAGGATCTTTGGTTCCACGCTTTTTCAACTATTTTGTTCAGTTGGATTATTTCAATTTTTTTGTTATTCTTACTGATTGTTTGATTATTAGGGTTGTTTGTATTAGATTATTTATTAGCGTTATTTGATGTAGGTATTGCTTCTCATAATGGGAGGGCAACACATACTCATTTGTAGGTTGCTTTTATGAATATGTTGATGTTCCTTCTAATGGTTGTTGCTTCTATAAGTTGAATGGTCTGAGATACAGTGTTCTCTTGAAGTGATTTAATGTCGTGGTTTACCCACACAATGATTGGTCAACTTTGTTTCTCTCAAGCAACTTATCTGTGCTTAGAGTATTTGCTAGTAATTATATGGTATGCGGTGGTTCACATGCAGTTATTGCTCTGAGCACAGATAAGTTACTTGACAGACTGTTCTTTGTGTATGGGTAACGATACCATACGGTACTTCTGCCTAGTTTTGCTGAATTAAAAATTCATCAAAGCAACATTTTTTTTTTTTTATAAATTCATGCACCTTTTGGGGAACACTGTTAAAAGAACAGTGCAACGACACCCTTTTGTTTATAGGTTTTTGGTAGCACTGTTAAAAGGACAGTGATCCTTTGGTATTTTTGAGAGGAGTCTTGTAGCTGCTACAGTTATTGAATGGGTTAAAACGCCACCGTTTGGTTCTTCATTTAATAATATTTATTATGGTTTTATGCTACTATGAATGAAGATATTAATAGATGTGCTGTTACTTATAATACTCTGTATTGCTAAATTGTTTTGGCCAACATGGTTGCAAGAAACTGATGTCAAACACCTTGTTGCGCGGGCTGACTGACTCGTTTCTCTCAATGCATATGCAGTCACACTCATCTTCCACCTACCTTATCTTTCCAAGCAAAACACACTAACAGCCACAAAAACATTTCAATCTCATCCTCCCTTATTTCTCCATATCTTTTATCTTTGCCTACCATTTGGGCTAGTCCTCCCACTATCTTTTCTTTCTACACCATCAAGAAAACGCAGCTTCCAAATCTTTTATTCACTTATCTTTGCTTAACGTTCACAAGTGAAAAAAAGAAGAAAAAAGCGACATAAAAACGGGAAAACGCAACCCAAGGTACCCTCCTGCGCCGTCCCTAAATTTCTTTTAAATTAGTGCAAAAAGCACATGTGACGCTCTAAATGATTTTGAACACGAAACAAAGTATAAAAAGCTTGTGACAATTACTTTTGTATTCCTCAAAGAGGGAATTACATATATATCCCTTCAAAGCCTAATAATTGCATATATATCCAACCAAAACTCATATTTGTATATATATCCTTTCAAAGCATTAAAATTGTCAAATATATCCAAATGACTATTTTAAATATACTTAATAAAGAAAGTTCAAATAACTATATATGATATATAAAATGACGGTTATACCTTTATTCTTATTAATTTTATTTTTTATTTTTTATTTACAGTTTACATAATATCTGACGACGTATATGGTCCAGCGGTCCAGTGACGAAGGACCCAATACTTTGTCGAATGGCATTCCGAAAGGCCATTACCCGAATGGGTCGTTGACCTGACAATACCTTTGGCATTTAGCCTGGATACAATTCGTCTCATCCTCCTGGTTGTCAGAGATGACGCTAGAGACAGTGTCAGGGACAATGTCAGCCCTGACAATATCAACGGTCCCATGAAGTACGACATCCCCAGGGACCAGA
Source organism: Chrysanthemum seticuspe (assembly GCA_019973895.1). Lineage (NCBI taxonomy): Eukaryota > Viridiplantae > Streptophyta > Magnoliopsida > Asterales > Asteraceae > Chrysanthemum > Chrysanthemum seticuspe. Next base: position 275,003,758 of record BPTQ01000006.1, on the reverse strand, counting down.
TAGTGACATCAAGTAGTATAAATACGCGTACAGTAATTGGTAAAAAGGTATCATTTTCTACACACACATTCTATACTATACCCTTCGATAAAACACACAGTTACTCTCACGCCGGAGTCTGGTCCTGGGATAACACCCGGGGCGAGACTAACACGTTGTTCATCTTATCAGGTATCCAGAAGACTTATCTCATAAGGCTGAAGGATAACTGAAAGACCTCACAAAAAAATACTTCGACATTGGCGCCATCCGTGGGACATGCATTCAATCTACTAGAGCTATAGGATGACGGGTTCGACACCTCCGGTAACTTCTGGAGGAGGGGAAGGAAGCTCCCCCTTTGTGACAAGAGAACAGTTGAAAGGGTATGTAACTGCACTCAAGTCTATGATAAAAGAACATAATAGCCGAAGGGATACCGTTGAGCCGATACGGTTGGATTTTGAGGACGAAACAGCTCCTGACAAGGGTGAGCCGGTGGGAAAGAAGAAGGAGATAGTAACTGGGAGTAAGATAAAGGACGACGATCTGGGGAAGCCCTTCAAGGAAGTCTCAAGATCCCCCTTCACTAGGCGAATCATCGAGTTCTCCGCACCTGAGCACAAGATGCCCACTCACATCAAGCTGTACGACGGGTCGACAGACCCTCAAGATCATCCCAGTAGGTTCACCGGAGCCGCAGGGCATGGAGAATGGCCGATGCGGTATGGTGCCGCATGTTTCAACAGACTCTAGATGGAAAGGCCAGAGGATGGTTTGACCGGCTCCCTCCGGGCAGCATAGACGAGTGGGCGGATTTTAGGGAGCAGTTCGAGGCTCGTTTCTCTCTGCACAAGGCTTATCTCAAGGACCCAACTGAAATAGCCAAGATAGTGAGAAAGGCTAATGAAACACTACCTGAGTTTAAAGAAAGATGGACCGTCGAGACGGGATTCATACAAGGTGTGCCGGAGATCATGAGGATCTCCTCGTTCATGAATGGGTGTAAATGCCCTGAGCTGGCCAAACGGTTTGCCGATACGGTCCCAAAGACCGTGGAGGAGATGATGGTTAGGGTGGATGACTTTGTAAGATCGGAGGAGGCTTTTGCTAGCACCGAGTTGCCCCGGGGAGAGCATTATGATACAACTAGGAGAGCCTCAACTGGGCCCTTCCGAAAAGATGAAAGGGTCGTCAGAGGACATTATGGAGGAGATAAGAAGAGCGATAGGCGATACGGATACTCGGGTAGGGATCGCGGAAGTTCTCACCGTCACGGGGACAGGTCGGCACCTTACTTGCCTTCCCGTAATGACCAGCTGAGTCGGAATAACCCCCGTCTGACGTTGGAATCACTCATCAAGCCCCCGAAGGAAATCTTGGCCACAGAGCACCAGTTGCGCCTGCCTCCCCCAATACCCATGCGCGACCCGCCCAGGAAGGAGAACCAGGACAAGTATTGTGATTACCATGGAGAAAAGGGACACTATACAAATGACTACTATCAGCTCAAAAGACAGTTAGAATTAGCCTTGGAATTAGGGAAGTTGAATCACTTGGTCAGAGACCTCAGACAGAAGGGGAGACAGGATCCTCCCAAGAAAGAAACGGGAGCCAAGGATAAAGTCATTAACATGATCCGGACGTGGCCCGAAAGAAAGAAGAGGAAGTTGTTGGAACAGGAGAAAGGGTGGACGCGTGTGCCCATAACGTTTCCCCCCCTTCCTGACGTGGATGTATCAGACGACCCCCTAATAATCGAAGCAAACATGGAAGGATACCTTGTGAGGAGGGTATTCGGTGGAGTTGATGTTCGAGCACTGCTTCAACAACCTGAGCCCAGAGATAAAGTCTCGACTGAAACAGACACATACGGACTTACTCGGATTCGCTGGACAAGTGACCAGACCGTTGGGAAAGATCGAGCTGGATGTCTCGTTCGGAGATGAAGGGCTATATCGGAAGGTTAGGATGAAGTTCACTGTCATCCGGGCCCCATCACCTTACAACGTGATCCTGGGGAGGACAGGATTGAAGATACTACGGGCCATACCCTCCACAGTACATTTCATGATGAAGTTCCCTACTTGGTTCGTGCTAAACCGTCAAATTTTCTCACACAAGCCGGCCACTTGTGAATGGCCGACCGTAAGAAACTTAAAACAGTTCAGACACAGAATGCAATGAAGATCAGGAGAGTATAGTGTTTCCCCGGGTCGTTATGTCCCAGCGAGCTATGCGATGAATCACCAAACGAATAGTGATCGAGAGATTTGAACGGAAAAGAGATTTGAATTATTATAACTACAGAAAAAGTTCATAAACTAAAGGGGCTTAAATGCAAATTAAAGGAAATTTTAAAAAAGATAAAAAATATTAAATAAACGCTATCACTATTTGCAAAATGATGTTTTTTATTTTTCTTTTATAAAACTTAAATTAAAAACTACGTGACGTACAAAATAAAATGTGAAACTAGAACAATATTAATCCTAAAAATATGAAAATGATATTTTTACAAACCTAATGATAAAAGAAAATTTATAGAAAAAGAAAATTATTTTTAAAACTATTTATCTAATTATTATTAATTAAAAACTATTTTTTAACTATTTAATAATAGCCTAAAATACAAGAAAATATGAAATAAAGCTAGAAAAATGAAATTATGACTTGGAAAAATCTAAAATAACAAAAGAGAATTTTCAAAACTATTTTTGTATTTTTCTGATTATTTTTGTATTTTCTATGAATTAAAAACTATTTAAAACTACTTAAATTGCTTAAAAATACAAATTTAACTAAGAAAAATCTGGAAAAATATTTTTTTGACTTTTTATATTTATCTTAACATAAGAAAAATGAAAAATTATTTTTTTGAAACTTTTCTGAATTAATTGCAATAAAAGCTAATTAAAAAGTACTAAAAATTGATTAAAATGAAGAAAAATAGCAAACTGACTTGGAAAAATCTGAAAAATTCAAGAAAAGTCTAATTTAATATTATGAATCTAAGAAAATTAGAAAAACAATGGCTTATGTTGTAGAATATGAAGCTGCAATTGTAAATGCTTATAAATATGCACTTTGAATAAGCCAAAAGCCACAACAAGCTACCAACTGATTATAGAAGCTGGGATAAGCTAAAACTACTCAAAATGAACTAAAAACAACTGTCCTAAACTACTGAAATCCAAACTATCATGATTTGATGTTTTGAGCTTATATGCTAAAAAACAGTTTTTGCTACTAAGTTTAAGCTTAAGAATAAGTTATCCAATAAGCTAAAACCAAAACCAAAAGTTGGAACTAGGAGGAGACCTGGCTAAGAACTAAAAAACCAAAGATGGGACCTAGATAAGCTCAACTGAGCTTGTGGCAAACTCTGCAAGACCCTGTGCAGACTCAGTGAATACTGAGTCAGTGCACAGGGCAGTTTAAGCCCATTTGACAAGCCAGTTTGAGGCTTAAACAAAATTCACAAAAATCTTCAAAAATGATAATAAGAAATTAGACCAACTGAAATTATAAGACCCAAAGTTTCACTTGAATAGACCCAGAAATGAGTCCATGAAAAATCATTCTAGGTGGGCTGAAAACTGGTTTTTCAGTTTTGACTTTTTAACTGTTTTTGAGATTTTGACCAAATTGAACTTTTGAGCTAGATTTATGGACTAAAATAGATGTAATATGATGAAATGAAACTAATGCAAGCTAGTTCTATGATTTCTAAACACAAAACAAGATTATGATTTCCAAAAATCCTATCAGATAAGTACTTAAGACAGATTAAAGATAAATTTGACTTTTGTGGTTTTAAGATGCAAAAGACTGACCAAATTGGCTATGATTCAACTAACTAGGACTAAAGCAAAAGATTTTAACCATGGAATAAACCTCTAACTCAGGTTTGACATAAAATCCAAACACCATTTTAATAACAGATTTGAAGTTTAAAAGAACTAACCACTGAGCTAACATGAAAAGTCTAATTACTCTAACTGTTAACTAACTAATGAGCTAACAATGAAGATAACAACAGATAAAAATTATACCAACTTTTGCAGTGTAACAGTAATGAAAAAGAACAATATGAGAACTGATGTTAGACACTTACAGGTGTCCAACCAAATTGTGGCTTGATTCCAAACTATATCCACACTAATTTAAGCTAATCCTACCTAAAATCAACCTCTGCAACACCCATATCATGACCAAATCCAAATAAGCTTCAGCAGTTGACTTTTGTTGACCAACCATGAGAATTGCTTGAAACTGAATTCCCAGCTTATCAAAAGCTACAATGAGCTTAAGTAAGCTTAATTGAATGAGAAAATAAGCTATTGGAAGCTTTAATATAAGAACATGAAGTTGGATTTTTCAACAGAAAACACAAGCACATGAATTTTAACTAAACTTTGAAATTGATTCTTAAAAACAGGTTACAATGATAAAATAACTTGACTTTAGATCATAGAAACAAAAGTTTACAGGTTTTAAGCTAATACTAAGACATTGATAAAAAAAAAACGACATTAAGGAAATTTTAAACTAAATTCTACTACTCTTTCTTGCTTCTCTTTCTTCTTTTTATATACCAAAAGTCTTCTCCCATTCTTCTAAGCAGTTCCCACTTGGTTCCAGGACCATTGGATGGCTTGAAGTGATATTGGCCATAGGATCAGTTTTGGCGGGAAATGGGTTTATGCCAGTTGGGGTTGAGTGAGGGGTAGGAGATGCATTAAATGCAATTTGTAGTTTGGTGGAGGTGGGGGGAACAAGGATGTGTGAAGGTGAGGAGGGGGGGTGGGAGGTCTGGGTGTTGCAGGCATTTGGTGGGAGGATGAAGAAAAAGGGCGCGCTGGGTTGTTTTGTTTGACCAGAGGTTTGAACAAGGTTTAATATCAAAGGGAAGGGTCAAAATGAGGGGAGGTCACAATGGTTTGGCAGGGGGTCACTTGGGGTTTTGACAAGGGTCCAATGGCTTAGGCTCTTTTAATAAACAAGGACTATTTGTGTAAATTCTGAAAAACAAGGGACCAATGCTGCCATATTATCAAAGTTGCTCCAAGGGACTAAAAGTGACAAGCTCCAATAGTACAAGGACCAAACTTGACATTTTCCAATTTCCAAGGACCATATTTGCCAATTTTTAAACTTGAAGGACCAATTTTGTAATTTCTCAAAACTTTTGATATTTTTCACCAAAGGACTAATTTTGACAACTTATGATTTTAAAAGGACCTTTAGTGATTTTTCTTTTGAAATTAAGTGCTCAAGGACTATTTCTGACAATTTTTCAAACTTGGGGGACTGAAACTGCCAATTATGCAAACTTAGCTCATTTTTCATCTGATTTTAAACATTTTGCATCTGAAACATATAAAATGCAATTTTGGAATATTTTCAGTATTTTGATGCATTTCTAAGCATTTTTAAACGTTTTGCAGTTCAGATTTGACCAAAAATGATGAGTATTTACACACTCATCACTACTCCTCGAGGAATTGCCACCCTCATTACTCGTTCCGTCATCATCTCAGAATGCAGACGGTTGGAAAGAATGCAGACCGCTCCTCCGGAGCATGATACTCCGGAGCAAGTAAAGGCCGGTGAGGTAGGCTTAAAGGAAGAAGTGATGGTTAATCCGGCTTTTCCGGAGCAGGCAGTGACAATAGGAGGTACCTTATCCCCTGAAGGTAAGAGGAGCCTCAAAGAACTCCTCCGGAAAAACATGGACGTATTTGCATGGGAGCCGGCAGATATGACTGGGGTTCCCCGGGGAATAATCGAGCACATTTTGAATGCCAACCCATCAGTGGATCCGGTATGCCAAAAACGTCGAATGCTGGCAGCGGATCGAAGTCAAGCGGTCACAAAAGAGGTAGAAGAGTGGGTTAAGGCCGGCATCGTTAGACCAGTAAAATATCCTACCTGGATATCAAACCCCGTTTTGGTCAAGAAGTGTGATGGAAGCTGGCGCATGTGCATTGACTTTAAGAACATCAATTCCGCCTGTCCCAAGGACTACTATCCTCTTCCGGAGATCGACTGGAAGATCGAATCCGTCATGGGGTACAAATACAAGTGTTTCTTGGACGCTTACAAAGGCTATCATCAAGTACAGATGGCAAGGGAGGATGAAGAAAAAACGGCGTTCTACACGGAGCAGGGGACCTACTGTTACACAAAGATGCCGTTTGGCCTAAAAAATGCTGGGGCCACCTACCAGAGGATGATAGACTCTGCCTTCCAGTCACAGATATGGAGGAACCTGGAGGCATATGTGGACGGCATGGTCATCAAGAGCAAGGAAGAGCACGAAATGTTAGCAGACATAGCCGAAACGTTTGACAACCTTCGGAAGATAAACATGAAGCTGAATCCTAAGAAATGCTCCTTTGGGATGGAGGAAGGAAAATTCTTGGGATACATGGTAACCTCGGAGGGAATCCGGGAAAACCCGAAGAAGACAAAGGCGATAATGGACATGCATTCACCCAGGACCCTAAAGGAGATGCGGAGCCTCAGTGGAAAGTTGGCGGCGCTCAACCGTTTTTTGTCCCGGTCCGCCGAAAGGTTCTTACCCTTCTTCGAAACACTCAAGAACATCACCAAGGAAAACAAAGAGGAGTATCGGCGGACGGAGGATGCACAAAAATGCCTTCCAGGAAATGAAGAAGCTGATAACGGATCTCCCCTCGTTAACAACACCCATGGCGAAAGAAGCATTGTATGTATACCTCGCAGCCTCTGAGGAGGCAGTCAGTGCGGTCCTGCTAACCGAAAGGAGGGGAAAACAGTTACCAATTCGTTATGTAAGCCGGACACTCAACGAAGCAGAAAGAAACTATGCCCCAATAGAGAAGTTGGCACTTTCTTTATTGCACATGTCAATAAGGCTCCGAAGATATTTCGAAATACACCCCATCAAGGTAATCACAGACCAGCCAATAAAGCAGATCCTCAACAAGCCAGAAGCGTCCGGGAAGTTAGCCAAGTACTCGGTGGAATTGGGTGCTTACAATATCACCTATGAGCCTCGAAATGCGATCAAAGGTCAAGTCTTGGCGGACTTTCTGTCAGAAACCCCCATCGGAGAAGACAATGGTAAGTACTTTGAGCAGCCAGCTGCAAAGAAGAGGGAAGAAGGGAAGTGGTTCTTGTACACAGACGGAGCATCCAACAATAAAGGCTCCGGAGCAGGCCTTGTATTGATTAGCCCTGAGGGAGTGGAATTCACTTATGCCATCCGGCTTGACTTTGAAAGCACTAACAACGAAGCTGAGTACGAAGCCCTACTAGCAGGTTTAAGAATGGCAGGAAGCATGCACGTCCGTAACCTCGAAGTCCGGGTAGACTCCAAGCTGGTGGCCAACCAAATAAACGAAGATTACATGGCGAGTCATGAAAGTATGATTAAATACTTGACGAAGGCAAAGGAATACATAGCAGGCTTTGAAAACTTCACCATCCGGAACATTCCCCGAGGCCAGAATCAAAAGGCAGATGTTCTTAGTAAGCTGGCTACGGTTGCCTTTGACCATCTGATGAAGGAGGTGCTGGTAGAGGTGTTAAGAGAAAGCTCGACGGAAGGGAAGGAGGTTAATAATATTGTCGAAGAAAAAGGAGACAACTGGATGACTCCTATCGTCCGGCGTCTGGAAGAGGGAATCTGGCCGGATGATCCTAACGAAGCTCGCACCCTTAGGATGAAGATCAATCAGTGCGTCATAGAAGATGGAGTACTTTACAAAAAAGCCTACCTGGTACCTATGATGAGATGCGTTGGTCCCTTGCAAGCGAACTACGTCATAAGGGAGATACACATGGGAGCCTGCGGGATGCATTCCGGTCCACGCTCGGTTGTAGCAAAAGCCATGCGACAAGGATACTATTGGCCTACCATGCACCGGGGATGCCAGAAACGAGATAATTAAATGTGACTCCTGCCAGATCCACTCTCCAGTGCCGCAGCTCCCAAAAACCAAGCTGACTCCCATCATGGCCCCGTGGCCCTTCTACCAATGGGGAATGGACATAGTAGGCCTCTTACCCTCATCAGCAGGAAAGATCAAATTCATCCTGGTGGCTATCGACTATTTCACCAAATGGACGGAGGCCAAACCACTAGCAAGGATCACTGGTAAAGACGTCACAAGGTTCGTGTGGGATAACATAGTGTGTCGCTTCGGTCTTCCAGCCGTCATTGTCACGGATAATGCAAAACAGTTCGTAGACAATCCCTTCAAAAGTTGGTGTGAAAAGCTCAACATCAAGCAAATTAAAACAACCGTAACCCATCCGCAGGCCAACGGACTGGTGGAAAGGGCGAATAAAAGCTTGATGGAGGGAATTAAGGCACGGTTAGGACGTGCAAAGACAGGATGGGTGGATGAGCTGCCGAATGTTCTCTGGGCACACCGAACATCCATCAAGAGGAGCAATGGAGAAACACCCTTTAGCCTTACCTATGGGAGTGAAGCAGTCATACCAGTAGAGATAGGTATGCTGACATACAGAACGAGGATGATGCGGGAAGGTCTTGAGGAGGAGGACCCTTGTAGGATATTGGATTTCACAAACACTCTAAACCATGATCAAAGTAGGCGTATAAGTATGTTAGAGAGAGAAAGTTCTAGTGAGAGAAAGGAAGAGAGTTGGGAACTATACTGAGAGAAAGAAAATATTATTATGAGCTCCAACTCTCTACCTTGGAAGGTAGAGAGTATTTATAGTCTTACAATAAAACGCCACACAACAGGCTGTGGATCAGGCATACAGTGGGTAAAGACCCGTCCGTCCTCCACGGTGTTACTTAACTAAGTACTACTTAACTTAAAATAACTATGACTACGAGCTTTCTAACGATTACATATACTTGAGGTGACTGACTCTTTAATACCTGGAATTTCTAATTCCTAACAATCTCCCCCTAAGGGAGGTCACCTCAATCATGTACTAAAATTACATTAGAATACAAACCGATATTACATTAACAATTGTTCTTGCATTCTTGAAGTAGTACTTTGCTCCGAAGCTCGTAGTCATTGAGTCATCTCATTGCATGTTTGGTTAATCCAAGTGGAGGTCTTTTACTGATCCACGTGATAATGATTTAAAGCTAGCATTTGAGATCATCAGCTAACCAAAATCTCTTAGACATCCATTGTGGTGTTGGTATTATGTGATGTTGCGACTTTCGGACCGACATGCTCACATACTGGATCATGATATCTTCTCATCAGAGTAGCAGAAGCTTTCGTTGATTCATGATATTGGCAGCAGCGTAGCAGAAGCATGAAGTGAAAATATCAGAGTCATTGATGCACTAATCATGATTTCTTTTGAGATGAGTGTGTGGTGTGAGCACGCGGTTAAGGATTGACCTCTTCATTCTGATCGGCTGCAAACGTCGGGAGTACCTGCATACAACAGTTAGCAATAAAGCGCACGAAAGTGTCTTTGATCACTTTCGTTGAATTGAGGTACACGGCCCACGGTTCCCCGTTGATCAGTACATGTACTGCCTGTGATCAGGTATAATTCCTAAGAATTTCCTTGACAGGGTTTCTCAGCTGCTCTAGCTGTTCTCAAACCGGAACGTCTCAAAGAAGACAACACGGAGTGAGTGAACCAGCGAATTTAAGTCCACTGATTGATGAAAAGAGATTTGAAAAACAATCGTGTATTACTCAATAGAAATTGTTTTTGCAATACAACGAAGGTTTTATTGAAAATCAATTATCAAGCATAAAAACACCTTTTGATTTGAAAAATTAGTACACGGTCGACGTGCTAGAGAAAAGAGTTTTTAAGCACAAAGACCGGTTTTTCAAAGGTATCAGTCAATCCATAACCTGAACCAGGATTGATTTAAAAGATTGAATCGCCCCATTGTTTCTGTTCAGTTGTCACATGGTTGATCTATTTGATAAATCTCACATGCCACCCACCAGGAGCTTGTATGATGTTGGCTCCAGAAGGCTTTCCATCTTCATTGTGAATATGTAAACACATCACTCAGATGTTCTGGCAATACCACAAGGATAATGCGTAGGACTCAAGATATAATCTCTCTTTCCACATTGTGTGAAACAGAGAGTCTTCATTGAAAGTGTCCTAATGAGATTTATTGATGATCTCGTGGCTCTAGACTCAATATGTGCATATTTGGATCCTGTGCCGGAGACTAGGGAGAGGGTCTCCTTCTTCAATATCAAAATCTCTAAGAGAAAGTCGATAGATAATGTCGGTTCCCCGTGAGAATGAAACAAGTCCTTTTAAGAGGAACTTGAGTGGTTTGGGAAGCTGTAGTGCAGAGCGTCACTGGGTCCATGACGTCTTGTCTTCAATACCAATGTTACCATCAGTAGCATATGAATTGTACCCGGTTTCTGCCCTATGGTTGAATAAATGGAGGGCTATTTCTTTTCACCCTTTTCTCATTCAATTCTTTTTCATTCTTCAATCCCTTCAGTGCTTACCGAGACTTCATAGCAAGAACCTTGTTGGGTTTGTTCCAGTACTTGCTCAGTCTCAGTCCGCACTCTTCCCATATCTCACTTTTCTCCTTTTATCGTCATACCTAAGGACTTCTACACTAACTAGTGGATTGTCCCTGGGTAGATCCCTCCGGTTCTGGCGGATCATGGGAACCAATACCTAATCTTATCATCCTTATATCACCGTACATAAAGTAAATTTGGTCGGTCTATTTGGTATTGTTCATCTGCCATTCGAACCAATTGAAAACCATTTGAAAATCAATCCAGATACTTGTGATATATTATCAAAACATTTTGTACCTGAATTGTTTTTGATATTTTTAGAACAAGTGCTCCCCCTCAACATGTGCATCAATTGTTTGAAATCGTTTTGCACACGCAGGCAAGAGGAAGAATTAACTTCTTTGATTACCATTTTCTAAAAAATATCAACATCACTTCCCTAATCAAGACAAGTAGATAAAGCATTTTTGGGAAGGATGAGGTTTTCATAAGTTTGCTCCCCCTCAGTATGTGCCTCGAGATTTGAAAAGAGTTTTGAACATACTAGAAGGAACCTGCACATTGAGATAAGTGATCACGTTTCAAATCATAGGTTTAAGATAGATGCTCCCCCTCAACATGTGCATGGAAAATTTGAAATCGTTTGTCACATGTGGGAAGGATAGCATGTACATCCTTATAAAACCATTTACCGAATTATCAGTTTAAATCCAATTTAAATCACACATTCTCCCCCGATCACAATTATCAAATCATTTGAGATTTGTGATCTCTTATTGATTTAAATTGATTTTGAAAGATTTTAAGGAGAATTGTGACTTGATTATGAAAGCGTTTTAACTGATAAGGATCGGATTTTAAGACTTTAAACTCCATTGATAAAACATGCATGTATATCTTTTGAAAACAATTGAATGCCAAATAACTTTTTAATTTAATTGAAATCATTCTCCCCCTCAATCAATGACATAGGTTGTTGATTGAGAGATAGATATTTTGACAAATAAGTCCAGATGATTATCAAAAATAGAGACTGAGTTATTTTTCAAAGCAGTTAGTTTTCAGCAGATAAATGTTTATAGAACCAGAGCATGGAATTTTGAAAAACATGATAAAGAATGGCTTTTTTTATTTTTTTATTTTTATTTTTTTTTAAAAGCGGGTTACTGCCTGAAATGACAATAAACCATTGTTTCTCTTTCTCCCAAATTATATATATATATATATATATATATATATATATATATATATATATATATATATATATATATATATATATATATATATTAAGAATTCGAACAACATCTAAAGTCCCGTGTCATTCTTTGAATGACAGCAAAAAGACCGTAGATATTGACGAACCGAGAAAAAGCATAACAAATTGACAATATTTTTTGAAGATTTTCCGAATTTTTAAGATTTTTATGGATTTTGAAGGTTTTATATTTTTCTATTTGATTTTTGAAGGTTTTATAATTTTGTATTTTGTTTTTCGAATAGATATATACAAGAGATAGATGAAGAAAGACCTTTACTCCTCGTCTTCCTCCTGAAGACGTTTGAGTGTTTCTGGTTGAAGGCTTTTCAAGCCAAGACGTGGAAGAATAAGCTCAAAACGTTCTCTTGGAAGAGCTTTAGTGAAGATGTCTGCTAACTGATATTCAGACCTCACAAAATAGAGTTCCACCACACCTTTTTCCACTTGTTCCCTGATGAAATGATGTCGAATGTCAATATGCTTTGCTCTTGAGTGTTGAACGTTGTTGCATGAGAGAGCAATAGCACTTTTATTATCACAGTACAGAGGGATTTTGTTGAATTCAAAGCCATAGTCAGATAATTGAGATCTCATCCATAAGATTTGAGCACAACAAGATGACATGGCTATGTATTCAGCCTCTGTAGAGGAAATAGAAGTACTCATTTGCTTCTTTGAAGACCAGCTCACAAGCTTATCACCCAAAAACTGAGCACTTCCAGACGTACTTCGACGTGTATCTTGACAACCTGCATGATCAGCATCTGCATAGGCCGTTAGTGACATACCGGTGTCCTTCGGGTACCATAGTCCAATATTGATGGTTCCATGGAGATACCGAAAGACCCGTTTAACTGCTTCAAGGTGCTTTTTAGTAGGCTTAGCCTGGTATCTAGCACACATGCAAACAGCGAACAAGATGTCTGGTCTACTAGCTGTGAGGTACATCAGGGATCCAATCATGCTACGATATTTCGTTTGATCTACCATGATCCCTGAGTGGTCCTCATCCTGCTTGGTTCGTTCAATCATGGAAGTGTCAACAGGGTCACTAGAATCAAATCCAAAATTCTTTAAAATCTCATTTGCATATTTAGATTGATTTATGAAAATGCCTCCGGGACTTTGTGAAATTTGTAATCCCAAGAAAAATGATATTTGTCCCATCATTGACATTTGAAATTTTGAACTCATTTCATTTGAAAAACGGTCACACTCATTGGGGTCAGTCGAGGCAAAGATGATATCATCAACATAAATTTGAACATGAATTAAATGTTTGCCTGACTTCCTGGTGAACAATGTTGGATCAACTGCTCCTTTGCTAAATCCGGTAGATAGAAGAAACTTTGAGAGTGTATCATACCATGCCCTTGGAGCTTGCTTTAAATCATAAAGAGCCTTCTTCAAACGATAAACGTGAGTAGGATGCTCTTGATTCACAAATCCTTCAGGTTGGCTGACGTAGACAACTTCTTTAAGATCTCCGTTCAGAAATGCCGTCTTTACATCCATCTGATAGACTACCATGTTCTTACTAGCAGCATTAGCCAAAAATATTCTGATTGCCTCGATTCGAGCAACAGGAGCAAAATATTCTTCAACGTCAATACCTTCCTCTTGACGGTATCCTTTAGCAACTAATCGAGCCTTGTTCTTCAACACATCACCATGCTCATCAAGTTTCACTTTGAAGATCCACTTAAGAGCAATGATCATAGCACAATCTGGAGCTGGTACTAATTCCCATACATCTAATCGATCAAACTCATAAATTTCATCTTGCATGGCATTGAACCAGTTGTCTTCATTCATAGCAGTTTTAACATCTTTAGGTTCGATCTTTGAGAGTACTGAGTTAAAGAAGCACCATAAGGCATCAGTAGCAAGCTGTTTACGAGTGGATACCGGACGAGAAGGATTTCCAATGATGTTGTCTAATGGATGATCGTGAGTCCATTTTCTGAGGTGTTCATGTGGTAGTTGTTGAGGGACTGAAGTAGCAGAGTCGATTTCTCCTGAAGAAGATGGTTCTGATGAAGATTCATGAGCAAATATGTTTTCAAATGGAGCATCTTCAGGAGTAGCAAAGGGATTAACTTCATCATTGATGCCAGAAACAGGTCCATGATGTACATTTGAAGAATGATGATTTGTTGATGAGACTGAAGGATCAGCAGCAGGCGCTTCTTGACTTAATGATATTGAGACTGAAGGATTGACTTCATTCACAGGAATATGAGCAGCCTCTGTTGTAGGAATCGACACCTCATTAGTACTTGGATCATAAAGTTCATCAAACATAGGATCAAACAATTTCTTTAAATCATCTTCAGATGGAGGTACATATGGAGTTTCTTGAGAAGAGTTTGGAACAAGGGATGAACTAATGGGACTGTTTTGAAGTGCGGGTCTTGAACTGGATTGTCCAGGAGCCGTATTCCCGGTCAGCTCATCGAACGTAACGTGAATAGTTTCCATTATATCTCGAGTTCGTTTGTTGTAGATTCGGTAACCCTTCTTGTTTGATGCATAACCAACAAAAACTCCAATATCCGCCTTAGCTCTTAATTTCCCTAAGTCTTGACCGTCATTCGTAGAATAGCACAAAGCACCAAACACACGAAGGTGGGAGAGTTCAGGTTTTCGTTTATGGACAAGTTCATATGGAGTTTTGTCATAAAAGGTGTGTATAAGGGAACGATTTTGGGTGTAGCAAACAGTAGCAATGACTTCAGCCCATAGAAACATTGGAACTTTTGAATAAATAAGCATTGTTCTTGCGGTTTCCACAAGAGTTCGATTTCGTCTTTCAACTACACCGTTTTGTTCAGGAGATCGAGGAACGCTTCTTTGATGACTGATTCCAACACTTTCATAAAACTGCATTAAGTCTTTGTTGACGAATTCTGTGCCATTGTCAGTTCGAACAATTCTAACTGTATTGTTGAGTCGAACCTGAAGCTGTTTGATAAGTTTGATGATGACATCCGGAGTTTCATCCTTTGTCCTCAAAAACTTCACCCAAGTAAATCGAGAGTAGTCATCAACAACTACTAGAATGTATTTCTTCCCATTTATTGTTTGCACTCTCATTGGTCCGCACAGATCCATATGAAGGGTATGAAGAACTTCCATTACTGAGTTTGTGGGTTTTGGTTTGTGGGCATATTTCGTGCTTTTTCCCAATTGGCAAGCTGAACAAAGATGATCTTTTTCATATTTCAGTCTGGGTAAGCCTATGACAAGATCCTTTCTGGAAAGGTTATTAATGGTGCCAAAGTTCAAGTGATTGAGACGACGATGCCATAACCATGACTTAGTTTTCGAAGCCTTTGACAGCAAGCAGATTGGAGAGGACTTTATCATGTCTTCGATAGATATGGTGTATAGATTAGAACCACGAGTTCCTCTTAACAATTCTACACCATCAAGTTCTCTAACGAAGCAAGTATGTTTTCTAAAAGCCACTTCTAGATCGGAATCACATAATTGACCAACAGAGAACAAATTATGACCAAGACCTTCCACATAATATACCCTGGAAATAACACTTTTACCCACCACATAATCTCCATAACCCATAATAGCTCCAAAATGGTCGTTCCCGAATCCAACTGTCCTGATAAATTTACTCACGAAGTTCATGAACCGCGACCGGTTTCCAGTCATATGCTTGGAACAGCCTGAGTCCAGGTACCACAGAACGATTTGAACGATCTGTAGTTGAACACAGACAAGAATGGATAACTGGATAATTGGGATCCCCATGCAAGAATGGGTTCCATTTGGTTAGTAACAATGGTTGGAACACCCACATCAGAAATAGAAGCATTCATATCAGAAATTAAGGCAATGGAATCATTATGAATAGATGCAGTACTAGTGTCTGTATTAGCCCTATTCAAAGTGTGCTCACTTCTTAAGGGAATAGTTCTACCAGTAGGCATCCATTTTCTAGTGGGCATTGTCTGATTAGTCTTATGACCAACAGGTATCCAATGATAGCCTAACTTACTAAATGTTCTTCCTGTGGGTTTCCACTGTTTTCTAACTTTCTTTCGCCTTTGCTTTTTGCCTTCTTAGCATGATAATTTTCATTGACAAGATTCACTGGGGATTTGACAGTATTAGACAAAGTATTCATACCATATTCATGATTAGCAACAGAATTCAAGCAGACATCATTACAAGGTTTGCAAATAGTATCAGAATTCGACTTAATTACAGTACGCCTATGGCTAATACTAGAATCAACACGATTCGTTTTATTCGGCTCAAACTTAAAGTTCCTAGGTTGGTCTTCTACTCTTTTCCAATGCACATTCTTAGCTTGCGAGGTCCTATCATTCCTTGTATTGTCTTGAGACTTTGACCTGCTTGCTTTAATGTCACTGATTACTCCTGTAGAGGGAATGGGAACATTAGTTGGTTTTGCTACTATTTGCTTCACCTGTTTAGATGTGTTGGGATCTGAACTACATGCAGGCACACTAAGATTAACTTTTTTAACACTTGAATTGCTGGGATTTGAACACCTAGAGGGCACACTCGAGTTCACATTCTTAGCACTAACAGATTTGGAAACTGAACTGCTTGAAGGCACATTAGGGTTCACATTCATAACATTTGTCATTGAATGACTTGCATGCTTGGCACTAGGCATAGAACACGGTATCAAGGGATTGACTTGCTTACCTAAGGTTTTAGGGCATATTGTAATTAGGCATTCTAGAAGTTCTTGAGATCGTTTGGCATATAAGCATGCATGGCCAATTGCATTATCATCTGGTTTCTCTAACTTATCCTCTTCTACAATCTCACGGAGACATTCTAGGCTGTCCTTAAGGTATGAGAAATATGTTTGAATAGCAAGTTTGTTATTCCTAAGATGAGGAGGAACATATTTCACAGACAAAGCATATTTATTACAGACATGTACCTTTGATACACCATTCTCCCCATTGGTCATTGGCATCTTCCCTTTTACCTGACTCTTTAGATTCTCAATTTCTTTTTGTAACAAGGCTACCGTTTCGTTATTTTTGTTACGAGTGACCTTTATAGATTCAAATAACTCATTGAAATGACGTTTAACCTTTTCATTTTCTTCAAGAAAACCCTCATTTTCCTTTTGTAAAGCATTTACTAAGTTTTGAAGATGAAAGTTTTGAGAATTCTGAGAATCTAAAGGAGGAGGTATTTGGGGACCAGTCACATTGTTCTTTTCACCCTTTAATTGAGCGATTTGGGCTTTCAACTTTCTGATCGTGTTACAATGAGCTTGAATCTGTTCGTCACGCTTGTTTATTTGAAAAACTGCATCAAACTCTGGAGCATCTGAGGATGTCTTGATGTTTAAGGTTTTAACACTTTCTTTAAGATGTTGATATTTTAGTTGTAGATCAAAATGATCAACCTCTAGTTTAGAAAGATGTTTTACCAAATTATCATGGTCATCCTGATCAATTTTTTCACTTAGTTTAGAGTTTTTGATTTCAAGCTCAATGACACGATCATGGGAGACTTTTAAAGCAACAGACAGTTCATGAAATCGAGAAGCAGTAATAGAACAGTTAGTAGCAGTGTAGAACACATCTAGAGCAATACATTCAGAAATCAGGTTATTATTTAGTGTATGCAAGTTCTTCCTCTCAATCTCATTATATTTTAGTGCTCGCTCATAGTCACTAACCTCAACTATCATTGCATCAAATTCCTTTTCCATTCCCTTAATATCAGTATCTATCCCCTTTTTAAGACTCTCAAAGTGATCTTTTAGGAGTTTAAAGAAAGGCATAACCTCAGTTAAATAGCATTCTTTTGTTTGTTCAAAACCCCTTTCCCCTTCAGTTATCCCAGTGGGTGTGATCCTTTTCTTACAAGTTTTCTCAAAATCAACAAATAGTTGAAAAATAACATATTGACTGATTAAGGTCTTGCTTTTAGTAGCAATAGTTCTAGGAACTAGATGCATTGGTGTATTGGGAGGATACACAGTCGCCTTAGGCATTTTCCTAAGGGGAGGGTTCGTTACAACAAGATTCTCTGCTTTTTGCTTATCTAAATCCTTTTTCCAGAACACTTGTTCGGGTGTTAACAATGTCTGAGGCTTAAACATGTTCAAGGAAATCCAATTTTCTTTCTTGTACTCATGGGGTGTGATCTTTATTTTCTTCTCTTTACATTTAGGATCATCTAATTTCTTGTTCATCTTTTCCCTAGTGACTTCATCTGATTTCTTATCTTCCTCAGTGCACTCAACGCAACTAGGTTTCTGTCTAGGTTTAAGGATTTCATTGCCATCATAAAGAACCTTATGAGCATTTCTAGCCTTTTTAATGACCTCTGGATTTGGTTCCTCAACAAGGGGAATGATATGCTTATCGCTTAAGACTCTATGCTTAGTGATCATGTGAGCAGTCTGAATGGTGCTCCCTTGTATGTACAACTTGTTTTCATGTTTGTTTTTCAAAGTTTTCAGATTAGAAAAATCTTTCAAGAGTTTTGATTCCTTTGCATTAAATTCTTGCTTAAGCATTTTCACATTTTCTTGAAGTTCTTGTTTTTGCTTAGCAGTTTTAGAAAACTTTTCTTGCAAGGAATTTAACTCTTGTTTTAATACTTCTTCTCTAAAATTACTTTTTCTAATGATTGTACGCACTTGGTCATCCATTTCCTGCTCACGAGTGGTCAACTCAAATTTTGCACGTTGTTCATAAATAGCAACACGTTCTTTATAGGCATTTAGTTCAGAAATTACAGAATCATCAGGAGCACAAGCAGTGAATTCATCAAAAACATAGTCATTGTTGACTGCAGAAGATGCATCACTTGGTACAACTTCACTTTCACTTTGTTTCACATATTGATCATATGGGACAACATTGATATCACCCATATTTTCAATATTTGATTCAATAGTTTCAGTTGATTGTACTTTGTCATGCATCTTTTGCACATCAGCATCATCGTATAGTTTTAATACCTCTGAGATGAGTTTGTCATTGGATGGGCCAGCTTGTGGTGAAGATGAGACCTTGGGAGAAACCATTGGAGAAATGATAGCCATAAAAATTGTGTGTGCAGTAGGTCCATCATCCACATCAGAGTCGTATGCATCACAATCAGCGACTTGAAAGGCATTCTGATGATTGTGACCTGTCTCCTGAATTGGCTGCTCATCCACATCTGCATCATAGGTCTTGGCATTGCCCTCAGCAAGAAACAACAACTCCTCTTCATCCAAAGCAGCACCATTATCCTGAGCTTGTACAAGCAGCATCTTATCTCTGAAGTAATCAGCATTCTGTGGACGTTTTGGAGATGTGCAGTTCCTTGCAATGTGTCCCTCACCACCACAGTTATAGCATTTGATCGGCTTAGCTTGACCTTGATTTCCATTCCTTCCTCGATTCTGATTACCAGCATAACCTCTACCAGCTCCACCTCTTCCCTGATCATACTGTCTTTCCTGAACTGGTTGCACCACGATCCTCCCATCTCTGACAGTAGCTTGATTGTGTGGGTTAGATGCTGTTCTGAGGTTGTTGTTGGTTTGTGGGAGAGAATTCATGTTTTGACTAATCAGAAGAGCTAGTTGATTAATGAAGTTTCCCACGTGTGCATCAGCATCAGCTTGTTTGAACATAGGATCAGGAATGAGTTTGTGATTACCATTACCCATGGGTATGACTTGTGAGGCTTTGGTTGTGATTCCGATGTTAGAGTATAAGGAAGTTGAGTCATTAGAAGAGCTTGTCTCTCCCTGGTTGGTTTTGAACTGATTAAGAATCCTTTTTTCAAACATAACATGTCTCTCATTCTGAAGGAGGAAGGCATAGAGTTGCTCATAGTTTGTATTCTTCAATCCTTTAGTGAGCTTCACAGAAGTGACAAACTTGTGCCATTCGGGATTCATGTTGTTCACAAATTTAGAGTTCAGCTGAATGTTAGGCATAGTCATTCTGATGTTCCTCATATCATTAAAAAGCTTGTGGAATCTCACATAGTACTCATAAACACTCTCATCTGGTTTCATCTTGAAGTGTTCAAATTCATCATAGAGTTGTGATTCTCTGTCTTCCATGGTTAATTCAGAACCTGAGAGAAGCATCTTGACATTATCCCATACTGCCTTTGCTTCGGTGTTGTGATTGATCAGCTTGTAGATATCTTTTGTAAGACCTTGAAGTACGATGTTAGAAGCCCTGATATCAGCATCGAATCTCTTTTTCTCCTTATCATCGAGCTCATCATATGTCTTTGGTCTGTCAATTCCATAGATCATTGTTCCATCTTCAGCTGTATCAATTAAGTCTCTAGTCGTCTCAACCCGATATGGTCCTTCATCAATGGATTTGAGAATGTTGACTCCATTTTCTTTTCCAAGACAGTACAATCTTATTCGTTGAGCCCAAGAGTCGTAGTCAGTTCTGTCAAGCATGGGTGGACGAGTATCTGAACCAGCTGCTTGAACATCCTCGGCAACAGTGGAGATGATAGTAGGAACGTTTGTAGACATGTTTCAAGCTCTACGAGATTTTACTATTCTTTGATTAAACCGGGAAATTGATTCTTTCACGGGATTTTACTAAACCAAAAGAACAACCGTAAGAATGTATCACGAAGTAGTAACAAGCCTAAATGAATAAGTAACAACTCGCTTAATTAACAACTCGCTTAAGTAATCAACTCGCTTAATAGCCAAGTCGCATAAGCATCAACTCGCAACACAGTCAACTCGCTTAATGAATCAAGTCGCTAAATAGCCAACTCGCTTTAGTATCAACTCGCAACACAATCAACTCGCTTGAACACTAAGTCGCTTAAATTAACTCGCTAGCGTTACAACTCGCTAAATAGCTAAGTCGCTTTAGATCTCAAGTCGCTTAAAGAAACAACTCGCTTAGAACCCAAGTCGCATAAATATCAACTCGCTAAACAGCTAAGTCGCATGTACCAACTCGCATCAAATAACAAAGCAACTCGCTTTGAAGAAAAACAAGTCCGAGACTCAACTCGCTTCGTCCTTTTTTCACAAATAACCACTTTATCAATCCAAAACAACCAAACCACAATGATTTAAGCCTTCCAATTCAAAACATAAACACATATGATGATCCTAAACACAAAAGTACAAGCAAAATTCAAACTTTAACACTAGAATTTTTCCAAATGAATCAAACTCTCCTAAACCCTTAATACCCCAAAAACCTTATGAAATCCACCAAAACAAAGAGCATGAAAGATGAGTGATCAAACCATGGCTCTTGATACCAATTGTAGGATATTGGATTTCACAAACACTCTAAACCATGATCAAAGTAGGCGTATAAGTATGTTAGAGAGAGAAAGTTCTAGTGAGAGAAAGGAAGAGAGTTGGGAACTATAGTGAGAGAAAGAAAATATTATTATGAGCTCCAACTCTCTACCTTGGAAGGTAGAGAGTATTTATAGTCTTACAATAAAACGCCACACAACGGGCTGTGGATCAGGCATACAGTGGGTAAAGACCCGTCCGTCCTCCACGGTGTTACTTAACTAAGTACTACTTAACTTAAAATAACTACGACTACGGGCTTTCTAACGATTACATATACTTGAGGTGACTGACTCTTTAATACCTGGAATTTCTAATTCCTAACAACCATCGTCGTATAGAAGAGCAAAATGAAGAGGAAATTCGCCTCAATCTCGACCTATTGCAGGAACGAAGAGAAGAGGCAGTTGTGAAGGAAGCTAGATACAAAACGAAGCAAAGTACTATAACTGAAAGGCACGGTTGGTATCCTTTAAACCCGGAGAGTTCGTATATCGGAAGAATGAAGCTAGTAGAGCCGAAGATCAGGGCAAGCTGGGACCAAAGTGGGAAGGACCCTATCGGATCACAGAAGCAAATCTCAACGGCTCATACAAGCTGGAAACTATGGACGAAGAAGAGGTACCCCGAAAGTGGCACGCCATGAATTTGAAAAAGTGTTTTCTTTAGTGTCAACAAATGAAATGTAAGCCTACGGGCATGAACTATTTTATTTCTACTTTCGTCAAGTAATGATATATTCCCCTGCCTATGAAGGAGGAGGAAAATTTTCCCATGATTATGTCTCATGCAAAGGGAAAAGGTGCAACCGGCGGAGATTAGCTACCTCCGACAGTGCACCGGAAAACCCAACAATTATAAAACTACTTTACCCCCGTAAGTGCAACGACACTAGGGAAGGCCCAAATACCATTCGGTAAGGAAATTGCATACCCCCGAATAATGCCAAGACATTAAGGGAAGAGCCGAGGCATATATGCCCGAACGGCACGCAGATACCCCGAAGGCGTGACGACGCCAGGGATGAGCCCCCAGGTGTATTCACCAACAGGCGACAACAAAATACATACAAACACAAGTATGCAAACATAAATAACCAAAAGTAGCCGTCCGGATATACGAATGACCCTGATTAAACATAAATCACAAATATTGTCAAGGTTACATGCGTCAACCATAAAGATACAAATAGAAGTTTGATTACATCACTTAAAGGCACGCAGGCCCGCCACAACACAAATAAAAATATTGTTCAAATATTCTAACAGACGAGAGGAAAATGCTAAGATGCTCCGGAAGAACTAGCCCCAGGGGTGGCTCCCGTACCATCGGGAAGGATGTTCATCAAATCCGCCAAAGGAAGGTGATAGGATCGCTTGATCTTCTCAATGTACGGGAAGCTTCGGGTGAACATTGCATCATAAGCCTTGGTAAATCACTTGACAACCTCCATATCAAAGTCATTCTGATCAGCGACAATCCTTTCAACCTCCTCTTCATCCCGGCCTTCCCTGACTCCATCCAACCATCCAGAGTCAATAGCGGTGTTGAACACTGCTCCCCAAGCCTGCTGATATTCTTTGCTCCCTCTAGCCGACGAACCACTGCATGAATCAAATCTTTTACATAGTTAAAACGCAGCATTTCCTCCTGCCCAACTTTGATAGCAACCTCCTGCAAATCTTTCCTCAAATCCTAAGCCTCCTTCTCAGACTCCTCCAGCTCAGAGGTATTCTTTCCCAAAGACTCCTCCAGCGATCTAACTCTCTCGGATTGCTCCTCATCCTTAGCCCTTAACACCTTAACCTCTTCTTCTAGCGCCTCAAGCCTAGCCCTCAATTCCCCTTCCTTTTGACCACAGCCTTGATGAGCCTCCTGAAAGGCTTGGTGATCAGCGGCAAGTTTTTCATTAGCAGCAATCTGGGAACGAAGGCTATTTTGAGTTTCGGAAAGAAGAGGCTCAAGACCGGAGCAGGAAGAGTGGGCCCGGTATAGCTCCGCGTAATGATGGTTCAAGCGCTCAAACCTCTTGAAAACCTTGGCAACGGCAAGGGATCCATGACATAGCTCAAACCACCCCCTATACAAAGCCCTCTCGTCAGTCAGATCCTCCTGTTCGGCGCGAATGAAGGGAGGAGCAAGATTGGCCATCATATCTCTGCAGAGGGCAGCATCTTTCAGGCTAGTATTAGCCGTCAACCCCCAACCAGGGATGAAGGGCTCACCAGAACCCCTTCGTCCAAAACCACCTAAAAAAAATAGGTTATAAAAGGGGGAAACGGAAAGATAGTGGGGAAAGTAAAGAAGCTAGTGAATACCTCCTGCGAACTCCCTGGTGTAAGGCCCAGCCGGACGCAGAACTGTCTCCTCAGCATTCACCCCTGATACACCAGTCTCAGCTCCTGCGGAAAATGAAATCAGAAACAAGAAACATGTAACACTAGCAACATGGCATACTTGCCAGGAAAGAATCATACCTGGGACGATGGGCCCCGGGGTAACCCCGGGAACAACAGGAGGAATCGCCACCGCAGGGTTCTCCTCATCAAGTAAACCCCCCTCCTGGCTACCAGCACCTCCGCCCCCAACACTATCCTGTTCGTTGATATCAATCACATCATCCGGTCTTAAGACATTCAGAGGAGACGCAGAATGAGCACCTCGAGAATTCTCAGGGCTCGACGACACTTCAATAGAAGGAGAATTCTGTCTCCTCCTCTTCAGCATCGATGAGGCTCCAGTAGCAGACCTCTTTTCCATCTACTTTTTCTTCTTCTCCTTCGCCTTCAGCACCGCCGGGTCAGCCTTCACCACAATCTTCTGGACCCGGCTCGGCTTAGGGATGGGCTCATCCACTCTCAATGGTTGGGTAACATGCTGGGGAATTTCCTCCCCTTCGACCAAGGGGCGACCTCGACTCAATTGAGACCCCTGCTCCGACCTCAAACGCAGGTACTGAGACATCGTGATAACTGCAACAAAAAAAAAGAAGAAAAAATTCATTAACAAGGAAAGAAGAAAACACCCTAAAAAGGTAAAACAAATTTGGGCGTCTACGTTACCATTCTTGTCAAAATCCTTAAACTCCGGACGAAAGCCGGGATGTTTCCAGATCCTGGTTAGCCCAGCCTCAAAAAAAAGCCCAGAGTGAATTGGCCGAAGGTCCACAACTCCTTCACACAACCTCCGGACATCAGCATCTTCGAAACCACCAGAAGGAGCATTGTCCGTGACATTTGAGTCCGGATGCCTCCAGGGCATAGCATCGGGAATAACCCTCCGGTCAATCAGAAAGAAATTGTCTTTCCAGTTCTTCAAACTTGAGCAAGTCTCCTTAAAAATACGCTTCGGAGCGTCTCCTCCGGTCCATCTCTCAAAGGAGAACCAAGGCCCTTGCTTGTTTAACTTGTAAAAAACCCGGAATAAGTTTACAGAGGGCTCAATCTCCAAGCTCCGACAGTAAACCTCAAACATGACTAGTCCGTTCAAGCCGATGGGTACCATCTGGGAAATATGTACCTTGAAATATCTTATCACCCTCAGGAGAAAGGTAGAGAAAGGTACCCGGACACCCGAGAATGCGAAATATTGTTCATACAGCCCAATGGCATCCCCAGTAAGGTTGTTTATAGTGAAGTCCGCCGGAGGTAAGCGGGGATGAAGGTCAATCGGAATCCCATATTCCCCAATAATGTTCTCCAACTCCCCCTCGGAAAGAACGGAGGAGTAAATATGCATGTCAGACTTAGGTGCAGTATCGGCAGCTGGGCGCTCGGAACCGGAAGCCATCAGATAAAGACAAGAAGGTAAACGCAAACGATGAAGGATCAATAAAAGAAGAACGCACCTGAGATTGCCGGACGACTTGAAAACAAACAGTGAAGGAGAGGAAAGTAAAAAGTAAAATTTGCAAATGAGGTAAAAATGATTTATATAGGCAAAGGAAGTGGGGACACGAAACATCCCGTCGTGTCAGGGAAGGACGCGGACGAATCTGAACCGTCAATGAACGCGCGTCTAACACGTGGCACCATCTCACAAAACCCGGGAAATACTATTTTAATTTATTTTCACCCAATGGGCTTGGATACACTGTTCACAGCACGGCCCATGAAACTCGGAGCAAACCCAATAACTCCGAACGAACCCAAGGGACGAATAGATTAAGTATCACGTCACTTGTCAAGAACAAGTAACATGATACTGGGGGGCATGACGAGGTATATGGTCCAGCGGTCCAGTAGACGAAGGACCCAATACTTTGTCGAATGGCATTCAGAAAGGCCATTACCCGAATGGGTCATTGACCTGACAGTACCTTTGGCATTTAGCCTAGATACAATTCGTCTCATCCTCCTGGTTGTCAGAGATGACGCCAGAGACAGTGTCAGCCCTGACAATATCAACGGTCCCATGAAGTACGACATCCCCAGGGACCAGATAGTGACATCAAGTAGTATAAATACGCGTACAATAATTGGTAAAAAGGTATCATTTTCTACACACACATTCTATACTATACCCTTCGGTAAAACACACACTTACTCTCACGCCGGAGTCTGGTCCTAGGATAACACCCGGGGCGAGACTAACGCGTTGTTCATCTTAGCAGGTATCCAGAAGACTTATCTCATAAGGCTGAAGGATAACTGAAAGACCTCACAAAAAAATATTTCGACAATATCTCTAACCATTTTTTAAGAAAAGAAAGAACATCCATGTTCGGCGACTCAATCGTGTTTAGTATCGATGAATCTTGAATAAGAATATCAAGTGCATCATCAATCGTTCCATCTAGGGTAAACTCCTATATATATAGATCAAATGACATAATAAAGTTCAGAATCTAGATCAAATAAGATCATACTTAAAGTTGTTAAAATGAGATCGAACTAAAATTTGACAAGAGATACTCTCCTTACAATAAAAATAATTTTTTTATTTACTACAACTAATATTGTTAAAGTTTCGATAGATTTCTTTTTAAATTTTACGAAACCTAGGTGATACACTTTGATTAGTAGTTTAATGTGTATCAGGTTTTTGGATGTGTATCAGGTTTTGAAATATTTATTAGTGTAATGTGTATCAGATGTAGCACTAATCCAAACTCATTTATCATTTGGTTATTAGTTGCTAAAATGTTAATTTGTATTAAAATATTATTTTTTTTTTTGTGTATGATTGCTAAAATTGTTATTTATAAATGTTTTAGTGGTTTTTTAGATTTGATCTTATTTTTACAACTTTAAGCTTGATCTCACATTAACCCTCCCCATAAAGTTCAAACCAATAAAATAATATTTTGTAATTGTATTTTTTTTAAATAAGAAAAAAGATAAAATCACCATTTTATATATCAGTTATAATTATTAGATATTTTTTTCTATTAAAAATATTTAAAATAATCATTTGGATATATATGATAATTTTAAGGCTTTGTAAGGATATATACGTAATTATAAGTTTTGGTTGAATAAATATGCAATTATGAAACTTTGAAGGGATATATGTGCAATTCCCTCTTTAATACCAACATACTTGATCTTTTACTCTTATAAATCTAGTTGTGCAGAGTTTACTTTGCTAAATATTGAACGTAAGCGGATGGCGTTTACTTTGTTCAGATTAACCGTGAAAGATGAGTCTATGACTTATGTATATGCGCTGCCTAATCAACTTGCTTGTGAAAAATTTCCTTTGACTACCTTCAAATGTGTACTTAGTGAAGTTTGAATCCGGGATGTTAGATACCAGCACGCCATTTGGTGATTGTTTGCTAATATTGAACGTAGCCTTTAAAAATCTAATATAGACCTACGGTTAACAAGGTTCTCTTAATAACCATCGTGTAGCGGACTTTTGTAAGTTCGTTACATACCTGGCAAATGGGTTACTGCTCAGGCCCAATCTGCATTAGTATGTGAATGCATACGAGTTACGACTATTCTTTTGCTTAATATTATTGTCAGGGACAGGGCCGTCCCATGGATTTTGGGGGCCCTGTGCCATTATCGCAAAAGAGGCCTTCAAACCCAAAATTTTAAGCTAATGCAAAATAAGTTCATAATGTTATTAAAAAAAACCAGTTAGTATTTATTATGTGATTTCACAATAACAAAGTACTTTTAATCATGGATACAGATTACACTATCTATTTCTTAAATAATGCAATTCTCTTAGCATTCTTTGAAGCAAAATCAAATTCAAAACCTTCTACTGATTTTAATTTATAAAATTTTCGCATAATATAAGCGCACAACTCAAATAAGGATTTAAAATTGGCTGGTTCGGTGGTTCCAATCACAACAATTGTAGAATGTAAATTATAGTTCAAAAGCAAATAGAGTAATAAACTAACAACTAATAAAGGCATTAAACTAAAGAAATATGGACTAATGAAAAACAGAGATATATGTACCTGTTTGTGAGAAATCGTATGAACTGTGATGACAATTGTCGAATCTCGAATGCTAACTTTTTAGACGAATTAGAAGGTGTTTCAATATTTTAATATGCAGGCCTTTTCAGTTTTTAACACCGCCAAACAAAATAATAAAGCTTATTGGACCTTGGTTGTAACTGGGCTTTTATATACTATAGAATATTGGACAATTATGGGGGCCTTTATAGATTTTGGGCCTTGTGCAGTTGGTCACTTTGCACAGGCCCAAATCCGACCATGGTCAGGGAGGGCCTGGACGAAAAGTGCTTTTGTTTTTCTCCAGATACCATAAAATTCTACTTGAGCCACCTTTGATAATCTTACAGGTAAACTCGCGCACTGTCTTACAAGACCCATTGGGCCGAAACTTGAGAGAGCACCGACGCACCGGTCTTACAGCTAAACTCGTGCACTAGATACCATGGAATCGGAGCGTATGAGATCTTGAAACCTAGCTCATCTAGAGACACTAAAGCACTCATAAATTGAAAGAACAAAATCTTTTATCGATCTGGCGTGTTAATTTCACTTTCACAACATATGATGTCCTTGCAATATGATTTAAGAAAAACAAATGGATACATGACTTATTCCACATATACTTAACATTATGTCACAATATAATAAGTTCACAAATACGGCGTGTTAATTTCACTTTCACAGTTTCACCCACTCCTTTTTAGCTAATAATATATGTTGCAAAAGTCATAGTGTGGTTAGCAGATTCTGCATCTCTAGACGCGGTTTGCACTTGGCTACCAAAGGCTCGGCCTTGGGCATGTTGAGTCCAGGAGCTTCAGTCATGTCGACCATCTTTTCACTTAACCTTTCCCAATCAAAGCATTGAATCAGCAACCCCAAAGTTGACCCAACCACACGACCCGCCAACCCTTCCCCTGGACAACTTCTCCTTCCAGACCCAAATGGCATTAGCTTAAACCCATCTCTGTGGCCCTCTATCCCTTCAAACCTTTCCGGATTAAACATTTCAGGGTCATTCCACAACTTAGGGTCATGATGTATCGCCCATTGATTCACAAGCAACATAGTCCCACGTGGGATGTTATAGCCCCCAACAACGCAACCTTCTGATGATTCATGAGGTACTAACAAGGGTCCAGGAGGGCATAGTCGGAATGTCTCGTTTATAATACATCGAAGATATGGTAGGTTAACTAAGTCTGTCTCATCAACAAAACGATCGTTGCCAATAACTTTGTCGATCTCGTTTTGTGCTTTCTTTAGAACTTGTGGGTTGTTTAATAAAAGAGACAAAGCCCATTCCATTGTTCCAGCCGACGTATCAATGCCAGCCGATAATAGGACCTAATCAGAACAAGCATTCCCTTTAAATCACAATCACAAAATTCATATCTACAATTTATACATCTACTTTCACAAGAACATAACATATACTTTATGATTCTTGAAATGTCAATATGTATTTTTAATGTTTATACCTATACTATTATATATGAACTGATTCCTATGACCAGCAGGCCCGGCCCTGGTGCTGGGCGAGGTGGGCGACGGCCCAGGGCATCATAATTTTGGGGGCATCAGATTTTAGATCTATATTACATACATATAGAAAAAATTTCATGAAGTAGATGAATCTGAAAATGGAAGATATTGTTCAAGGAAGAAGATGGATATTTACTATTTAGTGGAGAGAGAAATATAAGGTAGGGCCCACGTGGGTAAGAGTGAGTAAATAGTTTAGTTGTAATTAATAAATGTAAAATTTGGTTTTGATTATCACGGTCCGTAACTTTTCAAATCACTTTGTTAATACGTAGTACAGTACTTAATGGTCATGATTATAGTTTTTTAAATTTACAAAATCTGTATATAATATATGGCGTTTACCTTTTAACATGTCTTGTCTTTGGATTTCAGTATTATCAAGTAATATCGAATTAAACATTGACTCGTAATATAAAAAACGAGTAACGATTCTTTGCTAGCGGACGAGTTATTTTTTAATTTGTCTTTTGATTTTGTTGCGACAAAATTGAGTTTATAAACGAAATTTTGTTAGATAAATGTGAAATATATATATATATATATATATACATATATATATATATATATATATATATATATATATATATATATTTTGTTTTTTCTTTTTCTTTACATTTGAATTTTTGTCGCAATCAAACTCCTATTCTAAACTTTTAATTTTCATAAAACAGGTTAACTGTTTGTTTTTCTACATCGGCAAATAATTTTAACCTTTTGCAAACGACAATATGTCTACAAACATTTAATATAGGTTTTATCTTCTGGTCGGTGATATGTGTTTATTAAATAAGAATAGACGTGAGAATAAGCCGTATAGCACGGCTAGGTTTCAAACTCCTTTAAAATATTGTATCATTTGTTTACAAGGGGCATTTTTATACCAACTCGCCCAGGGCATCTGAAATCTCAGAACCGGCCCTGATGACCAGATTGAGTTCATATTTAAAAGGAAGTACTTTTCTTCAAGCATGATTAATTAACCAACAGATCAATGTGAAAAGTATTCTTAAGAGAAGTTTCCTGCTCCGTTTATTCTAAGTTAAGACTTTGACTTTGAGTACTCGTATAGTAGTCAAAAGAAGTTGCTCAAAAATCAAAATAGACAAGAAAGATACTTTTTTCCACACGGCAATCTGAGTTAACGGCTGACAATTTTTTTATAAGATTCTCATGATGGAAGGCCCCCATGTTTAAGTTGCTTCGCATAATTTTTGACTTTAGTTTTGAATGTTATCACTTGGATTTATATAACCAATTAAGTAGCTTTCATAGTTACCAGTTGGTACTTGGTAACTAATACGTAAGTTATTTGATCAGTACGTCTGGTTCAACCATATCATCAAGTAGAATTCGAACATCTTGTATATTTCTATCATTTTAAAAACTTTCTTATGTGAGTGGAACACCTAGTATGTTGACAATTAAGGCAATGTCATTATTATATTCCTAAGACAATATAGCCCATTTGTAAATATGAACTAAAGTTGTTTTCTTGGTCGAATGGTCCCAGGACTATAGTTGACCACTAGTACGGAGAAATCTATCATGTGTTTATTTGTTTGAGAATGAGAAGTTTCTCATAAAAGTTTTTTAAGAAACCAAATAAAAAATAGCAAAATGTGTTCAAAAAGTATTTTTTGAAAAATTTTTTTCTCTAATATTATAAACTATGATTTATAAAACTTGAATTTAGAGTTCTCCGATTTTTAAAAAGTTACATGAAAAAAGAAGAGTTACTCCTTTTCGAAAAAACTAGAGAAAAAAAATTAAGAAAACTTTCAACTAAACGCATCCCTCTCTTCTCTAGACATAATAAGAATTGACATCTGATCGAGAAATTAGTATCTTACCAGGACGAAGCTTTGAATCATGTCATCCGTATAGTAATCAGGATCTGATTCTTGTAGCGATAACAACACTTCAATCATCGTCTTCCTCTTGTTTACCCCTTTCGATTTCCTAAGTTGCTCAATCAATCCTTGAAAGAAAACTTTCCTCCTTTTAGCCAACTCAACCAACTTCTTCTCCAATCCATTCATTCCCAACCAACTCAAAATCGGCAAGTAATCGCCAACATTAGCAGCACCCGCAAACAAAAACGAGTCGTCTAGTATCTTCCTAAAACGTTTTCCTTCTTCCTCAACGACTTCCGGAATATCACCTCCAAAATACCTCTTCCCGGATATCATCCTCATCATAACATTCAACGTCAACTCATACAAAACCGACTTCACATCAACACTAGAAGAATTATTCGACACAAGTTTACGTACCAAAAGTTTGCCTTCATCAACACGTATATCGTGAAACTCGTTCAAGCGATGAACAGATAAAATCTCAATTGATGCTATCTTACGAAGATTACGCCAATTTTCTCCATAAGAAGACGAAACAAGACTAGAATAGTTATTCCCAATGATCTTGGCAAATAGCATGTGAGGACGGTTAGCAAATATGATGTCGTTCTTAGTGAAACACTCTTCGGACGCGGAAGGAGAGGAGACCAAGAGGACGCGACGAGAGCCAAAGCGGAGGAAGACAACAGGGCCATATTTAGCGGAGATTTTGGCAAGAGTTCGGTAAACTGGAGGTTTTAGAAGGTAAAGGTGGCCGATGATCGGGACGGTTGGGAAGACGGTAGGCGGGAGGTTGGAGGATTTATGACGAAGGTGAGATGTGATGATATATGATGCTAGGACGATCACGAGAGAGATGTATATAAAAGGAACCTCCATTAGCCTTCTTGATATATGTAAAAATGGTGAATTTTGGTTATATGGTTCTATAGTTAGGACCGTAGTAGGGTGCGTGTTGATTGTTAAGGTATATATGGCAATTTGTTTCTAAAATAAAAAAAAATGAGTTGAATGAGTAATTTTTAAAAGATTCGAGCATTTTTTTTTTCTTCCGCATATATTATCCATTTATAAGTTAAATGGGTATAATTTGCGCATGTTTTTCTCGAATATTAAATTGTTTTTAATGAAAAACTTATATTATAATATATTTAGTTACTCAAATATAAATGACGTGTTATGTTTGAAGATTTTTTTTGTCGTTTTAGGTCTTTCCTAAACGGATTCGTATAACATGAGCCCGTTTGACGCGTGACCGTTAAGCCCGTACCCGTTTAAGCCCGTACCCATTGGGCTAGTGCCCGTTTAGCCCGTTGCCCGTGTCCACCTGACCCGCCCGTTTTACCACCTCTACTTTGTACAATGAGTTCTGTTTGACTATTATTTAAGATAGATGTTTATGAAGTCAATAATACTCATACATACACCTCATCTTAAAACAATTTATATTCTTTATTAGATGATTTGATAATGATAGAGAGTACAATAGAATGGGACTATATACATGAAGGATCAGTTACAAAAATACATGAAGGATAGACATGAACTAAATAAGGATAATATATGAAATTATATACTCCCCCCATTGGGCTAGTGCCCGTATAACATGAGCCTGTTTGGCGCGTGACCGTTTAAGCCCGTACCTGTTTAAGCCCGTACCTATTAGGCTAGTGCCCGTTGCCCGTGTCCACCTGACCCGCCCGTTTTACCACCTCTACTTTGTACAATGAGTTGTGTTTGACTATTATTTAAGATAGATGTTTATGAAGTCAATAATACTCGTACATACACCTCATCTTAAAAGAATTTATATTCTTTATTAGATGATTTGATAATGATAGAGAGTACAATAGAATGGGACTATATACATGAAGGATCAGTTACAAAAATACATGAAGGATAGACATACTGTTGTAGACCCAAAGCTTTTGTAAAGAGGTCTGCAATTTGCATCTATTAGCATATTATTATTTAGCCCTTGTGTTTATTATTGATATGATATATATAAAGATCTAAATTCATAATAAAACCTTAATAAATTCAAACTCACAATTAGGTTTGGACTATATTTATCCTCTAATACTCCCTTGCAGTTCGAGCGGGAAAATTGTGAAAGCTCAGGCTAGAATAGTATGCTAAAAAACATTAACGCAATAAAAATATAATTTGTTGATAGAATAATTCCGGCAGCAAGCGGAAGCAATTCTTCAAGCAGTAGGTAAAAGCAAATAAATGCAGTAGCAAAAGAAATAACATATTTGTTGATGAAGACATCATCTGACAACAAGCGGAGATTAATCTTCACAATGCAACAACAACAAAACCAGAAGCAAAGAAACAAAAAATATAAGCAAAGATTAGAATTTTTTTTTTTGGGAAAAATGGATAAATGTTGGCGGCTAGGGTTTGACGGGGTGGCATGGAGGAGGCGGCTCAAATTAGGCACCTAGGTCTGATGATTAAACCCGCTCTGATACCATGTTAGATGATGAAAACTCTCATTGAGTCATAAACTCTAGCCATCAAAACATACAAAATATGTTGAGTTGCCTTCAAGCAACCAGATTTTTTCTTCCTTGTCAAATTTTTTCGTTGTTGAAGATCATTGTCATTGACAACAAAAGTTGACAACCCAATTGCCGCTCCCTCCTAAAGGCAAAGCAAGCCATGGCGTAACAAAAATAGCAAACGTCATAAAAAATGGATGAAAATAAGAGGATAAAAAGAAAAGAAGAGAAGAAGAAGAAGAAGACAATTTCAACATTCTATTCAGTTTGTACGTCCGGAAATCTCTCGCTCAAACTGTGGTGGAATGTTAGATGACTAAGTTGGTTAGCCCAAACCTATCATGGGTTTGGGTCCATTAGGTTTAGAGTTTGTATTGCTTGTACATTAAGATATGTATGTATTATAAATACATAGGCAATCTTCATTATGTGATCACAAAACACATTCAATAATAAATACACTAATGGGATAAATAATAATATGCTAATAGCATCTTTGTATGAATGAGGAGAGGAACAACTTCTTGAGGATCAACCCGTTCTTGAACGAAATAGCAATCCATTTCAACGTGTTTAGTGCGCTCATGAAGTACTGGATTAGTAGCAATGTTGCGCGCAACTTGATTGTCACAGTAAATAGGTGTGGGCCTGTTTTGCTTAACTTCGAGTTTGTCTAAAAGCCATCGCATCCATATGATTTCACTTATTGTGGCAGCCATTGCTCGATATTCTGCTTCAGCTTACGATCGAGATACAACCGCGTGTTTCTTTGATTCTATGAGACAGGAGCCCCTCTCACCAATAAAACATATCATGTTCGTGACCTTCAAGTGAGAGGGCATCCAAGCCAATCCACATCACAATAAGCGATGAGTTTTGTTCCTTCTTGTTTCGGAAAGAAAATACCTGGTCCGGGAGCAGTTTTTAGATACCTCAGGACTCTTGTTGCTACATTTAAATGATCCTGTCGTGGATTCAAAACAAATTGACTCAAGAAATTTACGACATACGTGAGATTTGGTCTAGTAGCCTGTGGATACAATAGTTTACCAACAAGTCAGCAATATTTACTTGCATCTGTGCATGGTTCTTTACTATCCTTGTCAAGTTTCAAGTTCTGCTGCATTGGAAACAAACATGGTCTACATCCCAGCATTCCTGCATCCTCTAGAATGTCTAGGATCTATTTTCTTTGACTTAACACCAAACCGTCTTTTGTACATGCTACTTCTATGCCAAGGAAGTGTTTTAGAGGACCAAGGTTCTTTATGCTGATTTTCTTGTCAATGAAGCCTTTGGTTTCTTCGATTATGTATGCACATAGCAGTCTGGCCGGTTCATTCGGTTATGTATCCGGTACATTCGGTTATGCAGGTATAATAGTTTAAATTATTAGTGTCCAAATAAAACAAGCAATGAATTTAAATAAAGCGACTAATGTGTTTCAATAAAAAAAGAGTATTTCAATAAACGAGTAAAATATGTAATTAAAATGAGCATGCATTCTCACCCAAAAATAGTATAAAGCATTTAAAAATAGGGGCCATGAACTCACCTTATGATAAGATGATAACGTGAATTAGTATAAAACGATGATGTAAAATGATACGGGAAGTCGCGAGCTTTGTGACGAATGACCTAAAATAAAATATAAGAGTCTGAGGTTTATATATATAAAGAAAATGTACAAAATAAGATTTATAAAAGTATTTATATACTATAACCGTTTTACTCTTTTATCAAGTTAATAAGTGTCAAAGTTTAGTTTATACCCCTTTAAAAAATATTAACAAGCTCTATTGGTGGTTACCTAAGGTTCGGGTTTATGTCATTCTTAATAATTTATCTATTCCGTAAATCATTCCGTCTAAGTCATATTTAATCTTCAAGAAAGATAAGTGAGTCGTTTTTTCCGATAGTGGGTCTTACCACTTTGGTTTTTATGAAAATGAGTCGAAGTAACACATAATTGTCAACGTTAAGTTTCTAGTTATTCCGACTTAATAATTTTATGAAAATGAGTCGAAGTAACACATAATTGTCAACGTTAAGTTTCTAGTTATTCCGACTTAATAATTATGTTATTCCTAAGCCGTAAATTATTATGAATTAGTTTTTATATCATTGAAAAAGTATTTGAATGTATTTATCAAGTCTATAGATCTCACGATCTTAATTATTTCATAGCTTATGTCAAATTATTAATGTATACTTCTAAGTCATTGCAGAAATTTGGACAGCTCACAGTAGTCCCGCGAAAATGACGATAAGTTGAGTTCTACAACTCCGTTTGACACGGGGTTTGCGGGTACATTCAAATTTAAGTGTTAGCTACATTTCAAAAATGGGCCATGTCCTAGAAACGATTAGAATATTGAGCCTTGTCCATATGAAATCTGGTGTGCAGTTTTTGACAACTTTTACCATTCCGGCTTTTAGTTACCCATCGGGATGAGTTATGAGATGGGCCTCGTGGCAAAAAGACCGTAAGCTATAGCTATACAATCCTATATATTTATCTCAGGTCTATAACCCATTGAGTTGTGCAGACAACTCAATCTTTGGGACTATTTAGAAATTCAGCTTTATAACATGTACCTAGGCTTGTCTTAGCTTGTTTTCATGTAATAAATCATACGTGCAATATCAAATACTTACATATTCATACTTACATCATAAAAATAATAAAATTACAGTATCTATTACAACCATATTGATTCAAAATAACAAAATGAATAGGTTCTTAAAATAACTAGGATGAAAAGTTACAAGAATAACAACTACAAATCAACTCTTAACCACTTCTACTCTTTAACCCTTTCTTCAATCTTCAACGCAAGTATTTAACCCTTGATCTATTCTTCTAAGAATACTCTTAAATTCAACCCCTATCACTTTGATTATCTTCTATTTCACCCATGAAATCACCAAAACAACACTAGATTACTATAGAACTTCCTAAAACCTTCAACCTTTATGTGTAACTTGTTGTGTAAAAAGCAAAGGATGATGGTGTTGGGTGGTTTATGTTGTATGGAAAGGGAGAAGACAAGGAGAAAGGATGAGAGCTTTTGGTGTAAATTTGCATGTATTATGAGATGATAACTTAGTTTGGTAGTTCAAATGAGTTAATGTATGTTTAGGTGTCAACTTATAAGGCAAGTGATGTTATAAAAACGCCATGTGGCTTTGGTGGGTACAAATTAACGCCACCTCTTAGTAAAGTGGTTATATGTGTTGTTTTGTAATAACTTTGTGTTTATGGGGTGTTGTTTGGTCCCAGTAACTACTAACGTTAAGTCCTTAAGTCACGAAACTTAAAACCGGGTAACGTAAAAATATAAAACTTATAAAAATGTTAAAAGTTATTGATTTAATCTATAAAACTATATTAAATGAGTGATAAGTTTGAGGGAGTGCGTAAATATTGTTAAAACTTAGAAACGTAGGTTTAAATATGCGTAAATCGTAAAAAGTACAAATTTACGTAAAAATGGAAAAATAGCAATAGTACATATAAAGTATGTATATTAGGAAAATAAAACGTATAGAACACCTAGACTAATAATAGTCTAGTGTTGGTTACAAGTTAAGATTACGCGATTGAACTTTTTTGATTATACATGAAAGTATTTACTTTAAATATTAAACTAATAATAAATATAACTATATAGTTAAATTGTGACCTGAATTGTACGAGTTGCTACATTTTATAGCCTCCCCCCCAAAAATTGTTTTGGTAGAGAAGACCCATTCAACATCGTTCTGGCAACTTCTATTAGGGTTCTGTTTCTTCTTTCACCCACTCCATTCTGATCTGGAGTACATGGAGATGAGAAGTTCTGAGAAATTCCTTTCTCTTCACAAAAATATTCAAGCTTGTGATTTCTAAAGTCAGTTCCATTGTCACTTCTCAGCTGTTTGACCTTAACTTCATTCAGATTTTCCACTCTTCTCATGAGGGAGATAATGTAATCGACCGCATCACTTTTCTTCTTAAGACAGAACACCCATGTGTATCCCAAATGCTCATCTACAATGAATAAGGTGTATTTATTATGATTAATGGTTTGAGGCGTCACTGGACCAAAGAGGTCCATATGAAGAAGATGAAGTGGTTTGGTGATTGAGAATGATTACTTATATTTGAAAGAGGCTGTTTTGTGTTTTCCTTTCTCACAAGAACGACATAGATTATCCTTTGAGAACGTGAGTGGAGGAAGGCCATAGACCATGTTGTGTTTTGCAAGGATGTTGATGTCTATGAAATTTAGATGAGATAGTCTCTTGTGCCAAAGCCAATTTGCACTACTTGAGGCTTTGACAAAGAAACATGTTTTGGTACTTGATTGAGATGATGACATGTCTAATACATATACATCTCTAAATCTGGGAGCTATTAGTACCACTTCATCATTTTGACTGAAGAGGTTGTGTTTCAGACCATTTA
This sequence comes from Chrysanthemum seticuspe, assembly GCA_019973895.1. Taxonomy (NCBI): domain Eukaryota; kingdom Viridiplantae; phylum Streptophyta; class Magnoliopsida; order Asterales; family Asteraceae; genus Chrysanthemum; species Chrysanthemum seticuspe. The sequence goes on along the minus strand of BPTQ01000006.1, from coordinate 274,965,903 downwards.
CATATGCAACCTTAGTGAAAACTATACCTTTGCAGTTAAGTGAAACATATCCTTCAGTATTCCTTGTAGAATCATCTCCAAAGACAACTGTAGGACCTGGTTTCTGTTTGTATCTGTGCAAAGACTGCTTAGATCGTGTCATGTATCTAGAGCAACCACTATCTAGATACCATACTGATCTCTGCATATCACTCTGCAAAGATACATGTAAGATGGTTAGTTTCCTTGGTGAACGCACTTTTTAGTTGGTTCATTTGATTGCTGATTAGCAATCTTAAACTTCGTTTTGAAAGGAACAATCTGAGTGGAAGTTTGTTTTACATGGAAACATATTTGACATACAGGATATTCAACACACTCAGCAAAGTGATGGTTAGCTTGTCTACACTATTTACAAGGTCTAAATCATGCAGTATTACTGTCAGATATTTGTGATATGAGAATCTGAATATTTCTCATTGTCATAAAATGCAGAGACTGTTCCATGGTCAGATGAACTATTCTTTTGCATATGTTGCACATTGGATTGTCATAATAATCCTCAGAGAGTTGTTGGTTATGTCCACAATATGCATGGAGGAAATTTAACTTTCTGTTTTTTCTTAACTGAATGGGAACTTCTTGAATAAGAATTTGAGCCAATGGATAGAGGTTTTATTTTTTCCTCAAAACCCTGAACCCTTTTTGCGAAAGTTAATAGGGGTTTTTCAGGAATGGCTATAACCTTTTCAAGGTTAGGTACTTATCTCTTTGAGATTGATTTGTTTGATGCTTTCCTGGTCTTGGATCTATGAAGATTTTTATTCTTCTTACGTACCTTCGAGGTATTCACAAACCATTGAACAATGTCAGAGACTGTGGATGAGCCTCTAGGTTCAACTCCCTTAAGTTCGGGTAAAGAGGGTAATGGTTCAACCCTTTTTGAATCGTAGTCAGAGGATTCATCATTTTGATGTTCACGGCGATGAACTCTACCAGTGTTAAAATATGGCATGTTACCCGAGATTGTTCTACACTCAACAAAATCAGAAGACTTCTTGATTTCTATTGGACCATAGGGTTTAACAAATTTTGCTTCTCTAAGGAAATCTTCTCTTTTCTAAGATGTTTTTATTAATCCATGTTTTCCTCTAACAGGCACTTATTCACCAATGAATTTACTCAGGTTTTTGTACAAGAATTCCACTTGTTAGTGAGTTCTTCTAGCTCTGAGACTTTGTCTCTGAGTTTCTGATTGGTCTGAGTAAGTTTATCATTGGATAATTGAAGAGCTATGTTGGGATTTTTTTATGCTAGTTAGGTCGAGAAGTTCATGTTTGCGTATATTGGGATCATTTTGAACAGTGACAAATTTGTTAAACAGATTTACGTGTTCTTCTTCCACAAAGTGGAGATCTACAACAATGTAGTACAAAACATGCTTTGTATTAGGTGTATCATTCATTTCAAGTAGTGTATGTACCTTTTTAATGACGATATCTACGCACTTTCCTTGTCGAGTATCGTTCTTTCCTATAGAGAGTTCTTCATTGGCAAGTGCCATGTATGCCTTTATTGTTATAGGAGCATCATTATCATCATCAGATGACGTTTCTTCTTGATCATAGTCGTAGTTCTCTGCAATCAGTCCTTTGTTCCCCTTTTCTTTATTCTTGTAAGTAGAGGAAGATAGATGCACTTCTTTGTCACCTTGAGTTGTGATCTTTTGTGTTAAAAGTGTCACATCAGCTTTCTTCTTTTTGTAAAAATATTTGTAATCTTTTGCAGAGTTATCAGATCCTTTGTATGATTGATTTGGAGAATAAGAGGGGTGGGAGGTTTTGACAGGGTAGGAAGGTGTAGATGTTTTGTTGTCAGGACATTCCTTTTGAAAATGTCCTGGTTTGTTACATCTATAACACGTCTCTTTGGATTTGTCAACCGTACCCTTCGCTAATCCCACTCTCCCTGATCTTTTGTAGAACCTACGCTGATTAGCCAAGAGTGCCCTGTTTTCAAACGCAGTGGTGAAATCGGATAGAAAAGCTTGACTGCTTCGTGTATCTTCCTCAACATCTGAATCACTATCAGGTACCTCCACATAAGAACTAGGAAACAAAGAATTTGATATAGAGGCTTGTAGAGTGCTTTTCTTGTTATCAGTTTCATATATCTGATCAATGAGCTCTTCCTCATAGTTGTATTTACCAAAGAGTTAGGCCAAACTATCATTTTTGATAGAGTTGTTGGCTCTTTAGTCTGATTTAGACTCAACCACTTCCTCCGAAAACTGTTGACTAACTGAGCATTGACCTCTGCTTGAGGTATCTCAACGCCTTATTGGAGAGGTCATTTAGAAGGATTTTTAGCCTTGTATAGGTTTGTGCGACTTTCTCGCCTTCAATGGCCTTAAAGCCATTAAATTTCAACCTTAAGGCAGCAATCTTGGTATCTCTGGTTTCAGAGGGTCCCTCATTTTCTAGAATTAGTTCATTCTGTATCTTTTTTGATGTTTTACATCTTAACACAGATTTCATTGTGTCCCTAGGGAGTGCAGATATAATGATTGATTTTAACCTATTATCCTGATTATCAAGCCTGGCTTCCTCTCCAAACCATTGCTTTTGAGGTTTAGGTAAAAAAAAATCATGTGTAGAGTTGACTGCTTGAGGAATGTATGGACCATCTTCTAGAATTTGTAAGTGATAAGTTTCTAATCCAATTTAATAGACTAAAAATTTATCCTTCCAATCTCAAAAATCATCTACTTCAAGTAATGATACAGCACTAACGTGAGCACCCCCTTTAAAGTCTAAGAGTTGTAGTAGATCATTACTAGGAGCATTAAAAATGGTGTTTGAGTTGGCATTTTCTCTACTGGTAGTGTTCCTAGGTTGACCGTTTTCATCATTACCACCACCTCCAAAGGGTGGTAGCATGAGACCAAGAGGATTTCTATGATTGTTAAAATTGTCATTGTTTGTAGACATTTTAGGATCTTGATTAAAAAATCTCTTTGAACAAGTTTGTAAGTTTGAAATCAGATTTTAATATCAAACTTGATCTGATACCAATTGTTTGTCCCAAATAATTCCTTATAACAATATATAGTTAAAACAGAACAATGATTTAACTTTTCAAATGTGTAAATCTTTATTGATTAATAATCAAAGAATTATAAAGTGTTGTGGATAACACTAGTTGAATGACAATGGATGGAAACCTCTTTGAATAAGTAAACTTAATATGAGTTAAGTTTACAGGCAAACTTATATAGAGTGTCTGATGTAATCAGCTGCTCTATCTGGAAGTTTGACAAGAGAGTAAATGCTTTTCTAATGATATATGCAAATAAGAACAATAAAAGCGATAACATTTACTACAGACCAACATTGTCTCATATAGTGGAATGAAGGGGTCTTGATCATGATTATCTTGAGACGTGTCTTGAATCCAATGGAGACGTACACATGCCATTAAATGTACGTCTACTCAAGTACTTTGTCTCAACCGTTTTGAACTGTTTCGCAACAGTTCACTACCCATTGTTCAACCTGACTTTGACATGCTTTAATTTGAACAGCTTGTTTATACCGCGTCTTTGCTTTATTCAAATTACTCCCGTCTTAGTATATCTAAGAACATTAGAGCTATGCTCTATTGGATGTCTCAAAGAGTGTTCTAATTATATCAAATTATTGTCAACTTCTGATATATACCCACAGAAGTTCCTTATACATTCTAGCTGATATCCCACTCAGCCAGTGAGTATGTCTTCAAGTTGTCTTTGACTTCCTTCACGATGTCTTTGACTTGAACTTTAACTGAGGTAGCTCACTGAGGATGAAACTCATCAAGTCTTGTGACAAGCTGATGTTTAATCAGCTGGTTTGCCATAGTGCAATTTATGTTCAAATCCTGTCATAGACTTTGGGCATTTATCATTGCCCAACATACCTGAAGATGGATTCCCCAGGCAAGCTTGTTACGACCTGGGCTGGCATTTGCCTGCAGAGTCAATTCCCTAGGCAGAATCTATTGGGCCCTTATCTTTGTGGGTTGTTTATTATTGTATGGGCTTAGCCATTGGGAAACTCCTATACGCTATCACAGGAATATTTTCAATTGTGTAGCATCAAGCAAAATATGAATAGAAAACAATCTGTTGGTGCAACATTGACTAAGTCTCTTTTATGCTTTTATGATGACAAATAAACCTTCACAGCACATAAAATCACAACGTTAGCAAAAAACCAAGTCGGTCCTTAACTAGACCTGGCACGCTGGTGATGTGCCGAAGCACCAGCAGCGCGCCAGAAGAATGTTAAGAACGACTCGATTTTTGAAAGTCGACTTTCCTCTTACCCGAAAAGTGTTGTTCTTTCAATACAAGTATGAATATGGTAATTGAGTTATTAGGAACACTCAAAATGAAGTTTAGACTTAGAGAGAAGAAAAAACAAGTCCTCCCATTTTTGACAAAATGCCAACTCAATTTCTTTTATAAACGCCTCTAGCCAAGGCCAAAACTCTTTCCTAAATGATACGCGTACAACGCGTGTTCGGGGTCAAAGGAACTTCCTTTTCGTCGAGCAAGTTTTTCAACACCCAAGGCAGTGAACCTAATCGTTGTAGTGTAGTATTAGGTTAAGCCTCGGGAATTGATATCGTTCTCTAGGGGAATAGGAATGCTAGTGAGAAATTACTACGCTAAGGTTGGGGTTGAGGAAGATTATTTTTTTTATCTTTTTTAAGTTTTTTAGAAAATTGAAATTACGAATCTCGGGGTATTGGATTTGGGGGGTTGGTATCTCTACCGATTACTCTACTATTCTAATTATCTAATTAACTAAGCTAAGGTGAGTGTAGTCTATGTCTATTGTTGTGTGCTTTTATAATGATTAAAAATGTGTTTACTTAGATGCTATTACTCCCTAGTTATCTCCTATTGATGGTTGAATTGTCACGTCTTTATTCTTAACGCGTTGTGTTTTCTAAGGTCGTAGGGTATGCGTTTATCCCTAACTCTTTGAAGCTACCTAAGGTTAATGACTACGAAATCTCTAGGATTCATAAACTTAACACTAATGTTATCTTTGGATATTTAGCCTACAATTCCACTAGTAACTATAAGCTAAGGTTCAACAAAGACTAATCAAGCATTAATAACACAACGGATGACCTATCGCAATACTAGGTCAGTCACAATTAAGATAAGAGACAACCAATCAATATTCAATACCTAGGTTTCATATATCTAAGCAAACACACAAGCAAATTAGCCGGACATTGAGAACATGCAAGCATACACACAAACAATTGAAGACATGATTGAATTAATGAAGTAAAACACTTATCTTGTTGTAAAATAGGGTATGGAACCCTAAGATACTACCCAAGACAACCTTGGTTCGGTTTAGGTTTTTACTCCACAAAACTACCTCTCTAAAAACTGAAAAACTCGGATTCTATATATAGTGTTACAATGTGCGACGGCGTCACTCTTTAATTGTGACGCCGTCGGGTCGCGGCCATTAGGGTTTCGTCTTAGCCACGTCAACTCTGTGACGGCGTCACCTTATGCTTGTGACGCCGTCGGCTTCAACCTCTGACGCCGTCGGGATCCAAATCTGGGCCGTCTGAGTTGCGACGCCCTACTCTTTTAAACCTGATGCCGTCAATTGTAAAATAGCAATTTGCTCTATGAGTCGTCTCAAGATGTGTCGCGACGGCGTCGCAATTAAGCCGTGACGCCGTCCCCTTCAATTCCAGTAGCTTGAGTGTCTCGATTCTTGACTTTGGCCATTTTCTTCATATATTCGCGCTTTTTCGTCCGAATAAGTGTCATTCCAGCAATTTGCCTTCAAGAGACCTAAAAAATGAAAAGGAACGAAATTAAGTAGTAACAGATACAAAAGTGATCAATTAAGGGCTTAAATGACCCCTCAAAAGTGTACCTTTTAAATCCTTATCACTAAACCTAGTACATTCATACTTTCAACATAAAATCAAACGAAAGTGATCATATGACCATAATCCGGATTTACATCTTCTCTAATCACATAACATGTTTACTCTCTTATTGGTAAAAAAGGTCAAAAGCCACTTTGTGTAAACGCATCCTTTCCCGCTACGAGATATGCTTTACTTGAGATGCAAAACACTTAGCTTGTTTGCATCAAGTTGATTAGTGATCATTTTAACTAGTTGTTAATCATGGATTAAGTCATATTAATTAGTTGAGTTTGTGTTATTTGAATGTTGATTATACTTTGTATTTTATCACTTCCCAAACAATTAAATGCTTTACAAACTCCCACACCTAAACATTCTATGTCTCCCACATTCTCCCACAACCTCATTTATTTCAAATCACTTTTAGTCATTTCTCACTAAACATTCTCTTAATCATTTGTTTATTTCCCACCTTTCCAAACAAATGATTTATCCTATTTTCCTATACAATCACATTTATACCATACCACATTTATCCCACATTCCTTAACACATCCCATTAAACATTCCTTCAATCATATAATTTATCCCACGTTTTCTTTTACAAAATCCTTAAACATACTATCCAACACTTCTACAAACATTCACCAATCATATATTATCTCACCCGTTTTCTAGACAATATATCATTCTTAATTTATCACACATTAAACCACTTTTCCTCACTTCGATAAATATTACACTATCACCATTCTCAAATAAACCTTAAACCACTCTTTCACCACATAATACCTTCCCAAGCTTAACCCACATGTGACAACTCGCATTCTCTTACACAATATACTCTCTTGTACTTGGTATCTCATAAATTCCAAACAAAGGCTCTTACAGTAGGTTACCAGGTCACAAAGTTTGAAAATTGGCAGAAATGGTCCTTGTGGCTTGCGTTGACTTCACCGGTCATCCCTTAATTTTTTTTCAGTTAAAAAATTTACAGTAATGGTCCTTATGGTTATTAACTTTCATATTTAGTCCGTTTTTATACTTTTTCACCCGTTCTCTTACGTATTTATCCGTTTTTGTCTGTTTTTCTTACGCTTTGCCCGTTTTTCTTACGTTTTTATCGGTTTTCATCCGTTTTTCTTACCATTTTTTTTTATATTTTTGTCCGTTTTTATCCATTTTTCTTATGCTTTGTCTATTTTTATTCGTTTTTGCCCGTTTTCATTCGTTTTTCTTACATTTTGTCTGTTTTTCTTACGTTTTTGTTTGTTTTTGTTTGTTTTTGTACTATTTCAACATATTAAAAATTTTGAAAAAATTTTTCAAAAAGAAAAAAAATTTGAAACAAATTTTCCAAAAATAAATTGAAAATTTTTCGCAATTTTGAAAAAAAAATTCGAAAAAAAAAATTGAAAAAAGAAATTGAAAAAAAAAATCCGAAAAAAAATTTGAAAAAAAAAATCCAAATTGTTATTTTCGTAAATACTTTTTTTTTTCAAAAAAAAGAAAGAAATTGGATTTTTATTCTAAACTGTTTTTTTCGAAATTTTTTTCACAAAAATATTTTTTTTTAAATTTGGACACATTGAAAAAAATATAATTTTTGTTTGTTTTTTTCAAATTTGGACACATTGAAAAAAAAAATACGTTTTTGAAAAAAAAAATTACGTTTCTGTTTGTTTTTTCAATATGTCCAAATTTCGAAAAAATTATTTTTGTAAAAAGAATTTCGAAAAAAACAATTTAGAAAAACGGACAAAAACGTAAGAAAACGGGTGAAAAAGTATAAAAACGGACTAAATCTGAAAGTCAATAATCATAAGGACCATTACTGTAACTTTTTTAACTGAAAAAAAAAGTCAAGGGATGACCGGTGAAAGTCAACGCAAGCCACAGGGACCATTTCTGCCAATTTTCAAACTTTGTGACCTGGTAACCTACTAGTTCCCGGTCATATTACGTACATCGTTCCAAATTTGAAAGTATTTTGCGTACAATGGTAATTTTCAAATTTCATTGCGTACATCGTCTGTTTTGAAAAACTATGTTGCGTATCTTTAGCTTTCACCCTTGTTTTTATCCCTGGGCGGTTTCAACTTTTGGAATGGCCAAATTATTGAACACCGTCACTTTTATCCCTTTCCATTTACTCCAAAAAAAATCTTAAGAACATGACTTTTTTTCCTTTTCCCCACTTTTCTCTCATTTCTTTACTTTCAAAAAGTTGAGAATACAGTGTTAATTTTTTTACAAAATTTTCCTACAGAAAAGTCAAATCAAATGAGGTAATCTTCTTGATATCGCCGACATAAACAATGGTGATGATTTATCTGATGGCGTGGAGAAATGTTTTGAAACTTTTTTGTACATATCATGATATGAGACCGATTATAGATGGTAAATCTCCAAAGAACTATATAAAAAACGAGATGATAAGGCCATTTGGGTGAGCAAGACTCCAAGCAATAAAGGGAGAAGCTGGACTTTTTACCAATATTTTCTTCTTCCCTTCATCCAAAAAGAAATTACAGTTATTTATAATGGAAATAAACTACTAACCTAAACTATATCACTAACCTAAACTTACTCTTAAAGAATAGACAACATGCACATGATCCTATACAAACAGACATGTCTAACACTATTTGACATCATAATGACAACAACAACATACCCAATCCTGCCAGGGCGGTGTATGAGTTTACATAGAAAACATGTTGTTGACTAGTGTAGGTCCAAAGTTATAGATCTAAGTAGCCTTTACACGACTTATAGCAAACTTGAATAAATCCAAATTCACTATGTGAAGAACTCTTAACAAATCCTTAATGTGCTAATGCGGAAACTTAACACAATAAGTATGAACAACACAATGATATACTAACTTCGTATATTCTATTGATTTCTTTGAAAAATGGTTAAGGCTTACAACTCATACCTTAACCTAATACATTAGGAATTCTTTTATACACCAAGGAAACCCTAATTGACTACTAAACGTGTAGAAGGATAAAGATATCTCTTCCTAAGATATCTCTACGCGTACATATCCTTCCCTAATATAACTCTAACAAACTATTCTGTTTTATCATAAACAGAACTAACTACAAATACTAACCAGTATTAACTTAGGTCTGCCAGACTTAACTTTGTACTGGCAGACTTAACAGCGAATTCTAAGCGTACCGGACTTAACCTTTATACTACCAGAACTAATAGTTAAACAGACTTAAATAAACTTAAATCTGTTTTACAAATGTAATTCCCTACAACTAGTTCTTCCCAACCATTTCATGCACGCGTCTACCAATTTTCTAATTTAGATAACGGTTTGGACTCGATCGTATCAATACTCCGGGCTTGAAAACGGGCCTTGTCCTCAAGGTTCATGGTTTTATACCTCCGCTCACGTGGCTCCCAGGGTGGATCATCTTAAAATTGGATAAAAGCAAGCTTGGGTGGATGAAATGTCCTAGCACATCGTAACAAAATCCTCGGCCATTTTTAGTTTGGATATCGATGGTTGAGAGTAGTTGTAACAATGAAACAGGTTGTTTTTGTGGGTTAAGAAGCAAGACCTATGTGTTTGTGGTGTTAATGGCGTGTGAGGTGTCGATGGGGAAAAATTTGTAAAAAGATTGATAAATTGTTGTTGGATGGAAGATCACACTCTCTTGGTGGATTTCTGGCGATTTGTGAGTATAGTTTATAGGCGAAGGAGGCAATGGGGACAGGGGCGTTCGAGTTTCTATGGTGACGTCGTTGTCGATCTCAGCAATAGATGAAGCGAAGAGTCTTCGAGTTGTGGTGGGTAATGCTTTAGAGGCATAGTGGTTTCTAGCGGTATTGTTGATGAGAGTGAATATATGTACATTTTGGTTTGCAAGATTTTTAACGGCAACATCGAGTTTGGATTGTGATGATGCTAGCTTTTCATTGTTTATGGTGGTAGCTACAAGTTTTGAGAGGTTTTCGGCCATGGCAGCCATGGATTCTAATACGAAGGTGGGTATCATCTTGGAGGCAGTAAGTCAACGAAAGCACCATTGATATAGGATCGATTATAGATGGCCAATCTCCCTAGAACTAAATAAAAAAAACGAAATGATAAAACTTTTTGAGCGGGCAAAACTCCAAACATTAAAGAAATAAACTAGACTTTATTTTACCAATATTTTCTTTTTCACTTCGTCCAAAAGGAAATTACATGCGCATGATACTTGACATCATAACAAGATAACTTATTTATTCTCAGAAAACTAGAAAACATGTTGATTAGTTCTTCCCGACCATTTCATGCGTGTACCAATCTTCTAATTTAGATAAATGGTTCGATTCGATCGTATCTATACTACTTTATAAACCTACTACTTGAAAGATCAGGTACCACATGATGGGTTACTAAAATTAGAAAGATTAAAAATTCAGACTTTTTTACTTGTTTATTATGGAAAGAATTGCTTAAGATAAGGAGCTCCAATCATTGAGTGACATGTGTCACTTCTCTAACTAAAAAATAACAAAAAGGAAGGACCTCTAACAAACTAAAATAAAGAGCTCAAATAATGGAGTGACACATGTCACTTCCTAACTAATTAATCACCTTTATTTTTAAATTTAAATATCTTTTAATCCGTTTAATTTTTTTATGATCTAATTTCACCATTTTTTTTAAAATTTTGTGCTCTTTAATTCAACATCCATTTTGATATATTTTTATGAGTTTTTACTTTTTACATTTTAGTAGGTTTATTTTATTTTGATTCAAATTTTTATAACTTTAACCTTTATTTCAATCAATACAAACTTTATTTATCAAAATCATTTACTTTTAGGAAAGTGTTTGACGGGAAAGAGATTGTGAAGGTCTTTTTATATGCAACTAACACATATACATTTGGAGTGTTGTGAAATGAATTCACTAAGCGGGTAGAGAATTACGAAGAGAGTTGGGTTAGCAATTCATTTACTATATTTATCGCCGCCGCTGTGCGCGAGTATCTAACTAGTCATATCATAATTTCCAGGCCATGCATTTTTTATGCCGATTTCATAAAAACCTTGGGTGTATATAGTAACCCATCATGTGGTACCTGATCTTTCAAGCTTTTGACTTCGCTCTTTACTATTACATCTTTACTACAAAGATATCAAAAGAGTCCAAAAGGCTAGCTGTTGGTTCCATTCATAAATGTCTTGCCATATGGGTGAAGATTTAATTCATTTAATCTGTTTCATTCTAGTAACCATGACTCATGATATCGATCATTTTGTTTCGCACCGTTTACATTGCGCTTTCACTTGCTTATTGCAATTTAATCTTTGTATCATCATACTGTTGAACATTCGTTTTCATATAACTTTGCACACAAAAAAAAGACTTTCTTTTCATAACCTATGTTTATTAGACTCCGGCTTGATATTTATATAAGCAACCGTATACGGATACAACTATCGATATTAATAAATACAGGTATCATACTTGATAGGTGAATCTCAGTTCAACTAAGATGACATATTATGATACATAATAATAGTAATTTCCAGCCAAAAAAGGCTAAGAAACAGGAGAAAATGAACTTCCACCAACTCATTTTCGAATAAACTTTTAAGTTAGAAAACGGACTCACAGCTCGGAAAGTAGACTTTGCATCTCCAGTCTTGGTTTGCACTTGGCAACCAAGGGTTCAGCCTTGGGCATCGTGAGTCCAGGAGCTTCGCTCATATCAACCATCTCTTCACTTAACCTTTCCCAATCGAAGCATTGAATTAGCAAGCCCAAAGTCGATCCAATCACACGAACAGCCAACCCTTCACCTGGACAGCTTCTCCTCCCAGACCCAAATGGCATTAACTTAAACCCATCCCTCGTGCCTTCTAGTCCTTCAAACCTTTCGGGCTTGAACATTTCGGGGTCAGTCCACAACTTGGGGTCATGATGTATAGCCCATTGATTAACAAGCAGCATGGTCCCTCGTGGTATGTTATAACCCCCAATAACACAATCTTCTGATGACTCGTGAGGAACTAGTAAAGGGCCAGGGGGACATATACGTAATGTCTCATTTATAATACATCGAAGGTAAGGTAGATTGACTACGTCTGACTCATCAACAAGACGATCATTTCCAACAACTCTATCGATTTCATTTTGTGCCTTTTTTAGTACTTGCGGGTGGTTTAGCAAAAGTGACATGGTCCATTCCATTGTTCCAGCTGAGGTGTCAGTGCCGGCTGATAATAGCACCTAATCTCATAAATCATCTTACATTAAAATCCAGTTACAAAAGTTGGGGGATGAACACTCGAACTTAATATGATCATTAACATAATTCATGACTTCAAACAAGGTTGTCAAGATCGGGATCCTACCCAGGATCGTTTTCGTCTTTGCAAGATCGTGATCGTAAGATCGGATCGGGATCTTAAGATCCTACTCTAATGTTATTCTTAATAGTTTATGCAATTTTATACAAATCTACAAATTCTAATACATTATAACCATAAAATACTATGAATGTTTCATATAAATGTTGTCCTAAATTATGATTATAAAATGTTTAAAAAGATTAACATGTTGTTTTTTGAATTCTACAAACAAACAACCCATAAATTTGTAGTTTTTTAGTTTGTAATCCGAGAAAAGTAAGATCGGATCGGATTAGATCGTAAGATCGTATGGTAAAGATCGAGATCCTATAAGATCTTAAGCCTGCAAATATCCTATGTAAGATCCGGATCGTTTTTGCTTTGCAGTATCGTAAAATCGTAAGATCCTAAGATCAGGATCGGGATCCTGACAACTATGACTTCAACTGTTCTATTCTAATCAACATAAATTATTTTTGTGGGAAGTTTCCTTGTTACGAAAAACAAAAATATTCAAAGTCACAAGACTGAGTACACATGTAGAAGTCAAAAAGGGTTGCTAAAAATCGACAAGAAACATACTTTGTTCCAAATACGCCAAGCAAAGAGTTCACATTTTCTAGTCAAAAAGTCGCTTTATTTATTTATAATTTAAAAAAAAAAAAAAAATATTATATTTGGAAATATCTTTTCAAATATGGAAAGTTGACTAAACTATCAATTCACATATAATTTGAATAATACTCTAACCATGTCTCCTCCACCAATATGATTTCCCTGAACACACGCCATAAGTTTTCCACATTTTCTGATTTCTAGAACATCAATACATCATGCGCTTTGGATAATGATATGGCTTCATGACCAAGTCGTAATTATTTTTCAACACTTAGGAAACTTTACCCAAAAAGAGGAGACTTTTGCGCACCATTCTATTCACCAACTAGTAAATGTCTTGATTGCGTGGCAGGCACATTTACTAGTAAATGTCTCAACTTGATTATAGATCCAGTAAGAATAAAAATAAAAAGAATGAGAAATGATTTTAGTCACACATTTCAAATGTAGAAAGAGAATTTTATAAGAGATGCATATCTTTTTGTAGGTGCATCTGAAATATGCGGCTGCGGTTATTTCTCATCCTTCTAATTTTATATTAAAGTGTCAAATAAGGTTAAGAAAAAAAGTGGGTAAGCATATCCCCTTAAAGATATATTGCTAATGTGAGGGACTATAAAATTATACTCCGTATTGGATCACATGAAACGGCCAAAAACAAATCGATGCAAGATCTGGATAAAAGCTTTTATATGGTTTTGGCTTTTGGGATAGGTTATTGGTACCCCTTTAAAACATCACCTCTTATGTTTTTTTGTTTTTTAATTTTTAATTTTTATTTTATTTATTTTTTAGTTTTTTAAATTATTTTATATTAAAAAACTATAAAACTGTAAATACGGAAAAAAAAATATAACGTTTAATAAGTCAAAAGTATTAAACTGATATAAAAAATAAACCAGAGTGAAGAATTTAAAAAATGAGTCGGGAGGGATCTTCACAGTAGCAACCATTTTGGTTTTTCTAAATAGAGTAATCAAAGAATGACTTGATATTCACGAATGTTTTAAACATGAAACTTTGATGTTTAGGCTCAGTTTATTTATGGGTTATGGTACAGAAAAGTTTCTAAAGTTTTTCAAAAATTTGTCCTAAGTTACTATAGTTTCATTTTGTTCATTTAAGTTACTGAACTTTCGGGAGCATACACTTTGATAAATTTAGCGTTAGTCCGAGTAACCTGAATGTATATTTTTGATAAGTTCAGTAACCTGAGTGAACAGATTGTCAAAGTTTAATAACTTGAATGTATACTTTTATAAATTCAGTAACCTGAGTAAACAAAGTTTCAAAGTTCAGTAACCTGAATGAACAAAATGAAACTATAGTAACTTAGGACAAATTTTTGAAAAACTTTAGTAACTTTTATGTACTATAATCCTTTATTTATCTATAGTTAATTTAAATAGAATAAACCTTATCCGTGTACCCAATTATGTGCTAAATTTAGTGATCTAACACTTCATTTAGTTTTGCTAAATGTTATAGAAATTATTGATGTGTACCTGTATACAGTGGCGGAGATAAGGGTGGGTCACAAGGGTCACATGTATCTTAGTGAAAAAATTTGTAGTGTAAAACTTTAAAATATTTTACTCTTTTTGTAATCCCCTCGTCCTTATTTCTAAAAAAAACTAAAATGTTCCATTTATGAAAATTTTCTGACTCCGCCTCTATTGTATACTAGTAGTTTGTGACTAACAAGTTTTGAGCTGTATCTTTTAACTATTATTATCGTATCATATCCACATTTAGGATCAAATAAAAATAAGAAACGTGAGAAGAAACAAAAATCGGATATTTTACAGACACAAACAAGCAAATGCATCTCTTTTTTTAATTTTTTTTCTTTAAAATGTGACGTTAAAATTACTTTTTACTCCTCATCTTAATTTTTCTAGGTTACTTCCTATCATATCTATAGATAGGGATAAGATCCTCTCAAGTTATAAATAACTTGATGGATCAAGTTATGCAATTATCAACCATTGGATCAAATCCAATGGCTCAAATCAAAAGAACATGAAATGATTTGAACCATTGGATTTAATCCAATGGTTGATATTTACAACTTGATCCATCAAGTTGTAAATAACTTGAGAGAATCCTTTCCCCTATAGATAATACAAACATTTTTTGAATCTACCTTTAAGATATGAATAATCAATGCAACATTCATGATATCCACCAAACATTCAACCTAATTTAATCATTATGCTGAAAATAAAACAAAAGAGGGGTCTTACCAGCACAAAGCTTCTGATCATCTCATCGGTGTAGTATTTCGGATCCGATTCTTGTAGCGACAACAACACTTCGATCATCGTCTTCTTCTTGTTACCCACTTCGACCCCTTTCGGCTTTCTTAATTGCTCGATCAACCCTTGAAAGAAAACATCTCTCTTTTCTCGCAACGCCACTAACTTCTTTTCCAATTTATTTACACCAAACCATCTCAAAAATGGCAAATAATCGCCAACATTCGCAGCGCCCGCAAGCAAAAAAGTCTCATCCAATATCTGCCGAAACCTTTTTCCTTCAGCCTCAACCTCCGGAATATCACCTCCGAAATACCTCTTCCCGGATATCATCCTCATCATCACATTCAACGTCAACTCATAAAAAACCGACTTCACATTAACACTAGAAGAACCATTCGACACAAGTTTACGTACCAAAAGTTTTCCTTCATCCACACGTATGTCATGAAACTCGTTTAAACGATGAATAGACAATATCTCAATGGAAGCAATCCTACGTAGGTTACGCCAGTTGTCCCCGTATGGAGACCATGCAAGACTAGTATAGTTATTGCCTATGATCTTGCCAAATAGCATGTGAGGACGGTTGGCGAAAATGATGTCGTTTTTAGTGAAACATTCTTCGGATGCGGATGGTGAAGAGACGATAAGAACTCGACGGGAGCCGAGACGAAGCAAGAGAATGTCGCCATATTTAGCCGAAAGTTTGGCTAGAGTTCGATAAAGAGGTGGTTTAATAAGGTATAGGTGGCCAATAATTGGGAGAGTTGGGAAGATTGTTGGAGGAAGGTTGGATGATTTTCGACGAAAGTAAGATGTGAATAGATACGAAGCTAGAAGGAATATGAGAGTGATGTATAGATAAGGAACTTCCATTGTTGTAACTTGTAAGAGTTCTGTGGTGTGTGTTTTTGTGGTGAATTTTGGTTTTGATTTATAGATCGAGTAGCATTTAAGGTGGACATTTGGACAAGCTACAGAGTGTGTTGCGATGACTTCACATGATGGTTCATGTTTGCAGATTCTACAAGAAAGAAAAACAATTGTTTAAATGATACGTAAACAAACAATAATGATTTTATTTTATTGTAATCTCAATTTTTAAATATAATAATGATAGTGTTATCAGAGATTTATTATTTCATGTGTTGATTTCATTATTTAATTTATTGAACATAGAGAAACTTGATAGATCATGTATTGTCATAAACTCATTTTTTAGACGTTGCAATTTAAGATCTATTAGTTAAATAAATATATATGTCAGATTAGATAAATATTTATTAAGGAATTATCTAATTTAAATATTTTAAATGAGTTCAAATAATTATATGATACGGAGTAGAAAATTACATAATTTATAACAATTACCTAAATGGTTACATGATGGGTCCAATAGTCAAAATGGCTGTTTTGGTGGTCCATTGGATGTGTGGGTACTAGCGTACACTAAATTAGACGAGTAAATGTGTATAATAATGAGATTTTATAGCGAGGATAATTGTAATGATAAAAAAAATTTGTATTATATACAAAAAATAATAAAAGTTTAAAAATTTGAGAATTAAATACGATTTAAACTAAACGAAAATAATATTAGTTATGGGTTATAAACAAAAATAACAATGTCTCGTACATAGGTTTTTTAGTTTTGCACTTTAAAAAATATAAGTTTTTTTTTTAATATATATGTGTAGTATATAGATTGACGAGTTGCTAGATTTAATTTTATTTAAAACGTTCAAGCATTAGACTTTGGAATGATTCTTGGTGCAAGGAGGATCGTCCGCTAATTGTCCTTTTCCCTCGTCTTTATCTACTCAAATCTAACAAGGATAACAAGGATCGTAAGGTTTACGATAATAATAAATTGGTTATCATTCCTCATTGATTACCAATTGGGAGACTTTGCCTCGATCCCATATCAAATAATAAATTACCATTTCGTAGACTTTGCCTCGCTCCCATATCAAATAAAAAATGGCGTTGGTCAATGGATGTTTATGATACATTTCAAGTGAAGACTTTGGTAAATTTCATCCAAGACATAATTTTGTTCATAATATTCCAGATTCTCTTCACCTATAGTGGCTGTATGTCACATACTTGTCTCTACAAGGGTTTTTTGTGTGCCACTTAGTATCGACTAAGCTCAACATTGCTCGTACATTCAATGTTGTATGCAACTAAAGAAAGCTTCAAAAAAATAAACAAGTGGAATATGGAAAATGTTTAATATTACTAGAGAACTTTTCAAGAGTGACTAAAAGTGAACTTTGTTGGATGCATTGTGCAAATGAGGCTTTCTCAATTTAAACTACTCAACTAAGCTATGTACAAATTCTACACACATCCATGGTGGAAACGTCTAAGACTTTCATGAGCTTCTAGGGCTTCCAAGAGTTTCTAGAACTTCCAACACCTTCCAACATCTTCCTAGGGCTTCCAAAATCATTCAGACTGTAAGATTATTGATATCATAACACCACTTATGATTTGTGAATGGAACGTGAGTTTCTAGAGAGAGAAAGAGAGAGAATGAGATGTTTAGAGAGAGAAACAAAAATTGCAAGATTAAATTAACTTGAACATCCAACCCTCTCCCTTGTGGGGAGAGGGCTATTTATACATATTTTCTATGCCTTCAATTCGTTCGGGCTGTAGATCAGGCATAAAGTGGGTAAAGACCGATCCTTCTTCCACGGTGTTACTTACACTAATATAAACTATTAGATAACGTTGAGTCTACGAGCTAACTTATGCTAGACTATAGTTGGGGTGACCGACTATTCTATATGGATTTACTAAATCCTAACAATCTCCCCTTAAGGGAGGTCACTCCATGAATTACATTTAGAATCCTAGCATTCTATCTTTAACTTCAAACTCGAGCTCGTAGACTTTAAAACTTCCATATAATCAACTTTGCATCTTTAGTAGTGTTTCTTTGGCATGAATGTTTCTTTGTCATGTGATCACGAGCTTTCCTTGAGATCATCAGCTACATTGAATCTCCAGCTCATCTTTTGAAGTATTGCCATTATGTGATGTTGTGACTTTTGGACCGACATGCTCACAGTTTTGGACCATGACATCTTTTCATCAGAGTTGCGGAAGCTTTGTTGTATGTTTTGATTGTCATGATTTTCTTCAATTATGAGTGTGTGATGTGAGCATGCGGTTATGAATTGACGTCTCACTGGCCAACAGCTGCAATCATCAGGAGTTTCTACAAATGACAGTTAGCAATAACACACGAAAGTGTCTTTGTTTACTTACACACGAGAGTGTCTTTGTTCACTTTCGTTGAATAAGGTTGCAAGAACCACAGTTCCCCGTTGATTAGTATAAATGCTGCCTGTGATTAGGTAGAATTCCGAATAATCTCCTTGACAGGGTTTCACAGCTATACTAGCCATTCTCAAACCGGAGCATCTCAAAGTAGACAACACGGAGTGAGTGAACCAGCATATTAACATTAACTGATTGATGAGAAATTGGTTTGATAAACAATCGTGTATTGCTGAATACAGAGTTTTTGCAATACAACAAAGGTTTTATGAATTAAATCAAGATTCACTCAAAAATACTTTTGTTTGTAAACATTAGTGCGCAGTCGATGTGCCAGAAAACACTTTTTGAACACATCGAAAGGTTTTTACAAAAGTATCCATCAATTCATAACCTGGACCAAGGTTGATTCAAGAATGAATAGCCCCATCGTGTCTATCCAATTGTCACAAGTTTGATCCATGAAGGATCTCACATGTCACCCACCAAGAGCTTGTTTGATGTTGGCTCTAGAAGGATTTCCATATTAAATCTGAATATTTTACATATCACTCGGATGTTCTGCAATACCACGAGGATAATGCGTACGACTCTCAATATATTCTCACTTTCCACATTGTGTGAAACAGCAAGTCTTCATGAATTGTGTGTCCTAATGAGATTTCTTGATGATCTCTTGGCTCTAGACTCAATAGAGCATTTTGGTTTCCTATGCGGAGACTAGGGAGAGGGTCCCATTTTTCAATATCAACCATCTCTAAGAGAAAGTCGATAGATTATGTAGGTTCCCCGTGAGAATGAAACTAGTTCTTTTAAGAGATCTTGAGTAGCTTGGGAAGTTTAGTGCAGTGCGTCACTCGGTCCATGACGTCTTGTCTTCAATACCGACGTTACCTTAGTAAGCACCAGTAGCATATGTATTGAACCCGGTTTCTGCCCTAAGGTTGAATTATTGGAGGACTATTTCTTTTCGCCCTTTCACTTTTAATTTCTTTTTCATTCTTCAACCCCTTCAGTGCTTACCGAAACTTCATTACTCGAACCTTGTTGGGTTTGTTCCAGTTCTAGCTCTGTTCTCAGTCGGCACTCTTCCCTTATTCTCATTTTTTTTATCATATCTAAGGACTTCTACACTATCTAGTGGATTGTCCCTGGGTAGATCCCTCCGGCTCTGGCAGGATCATGGGAACTAATACCTAACTTTACCATCCTTATAACTCCAATGCATAAAGTAAAATGGTCGGTCTTGTGGTACAATTCTTTCCCCCTTGAAACCAAATAAAAAACAATTTGAAAAGCCAATCAAGGTACTTGTGATATAAAATCAAAGCATTTTGTACCTTAATTGTTTTTGATCATTTGTAAAAGCTCCCCCTCAACATGTGCGCTGGTTATTTGAAATCATTTAGCACATTGAGGAAGGAGGTCTTTGAAGTACTTCCACGATCACAATTTCCATAGAGAAATCATTTGAAAATAAATCAAGGTACTCATGATAAAAATATTGAAGCCTTTGTACCTTGATAATTTCTTAGATTTTGAAATGCTCCCCCTCAATATGTGCATCAATAAATGAAAATGTTTAGCGCATATGGGAGAGTAGCCTATACTTTGAGTCGTAAAAGATCTCATTTTATCAGATTTCATATTTATATCACATTCTCTCCCCCGATCAAAAATTTCAAATCCTTTGAGATTTTGGATCCCAAGTGATTTAAATATGTTAGAAAAATTTGGAGAAAATGTGGTATGATTAATTTTATTCTGACAAGAAACATTACAGTGCTCCCCCTCAATTTGAGAGGGAGATTACAAGCCACAATAATTACACTACTAGATACTGCAGAGTTATATATGTACATATTACAACACCACACCACTCATAATAGTTATAAAGATTACAGAGAGGATATGATCATTCAGTTCTCATTAGAAGTTTGTAGTGTCCTTCACGAACTCTTCCACCTACAACACTCTCCAAGCTTCGAAATATTCTCCTTGTCTTGAGCCTTTTCCCGATAGAAAGTATGAAGGCCTCACTCATTTCCACATCCTTTGATGTCCAAAACCTAGTACTAGTCCCTGGACTCATCCTGATCTTATATTCCTTCACCCTGTAGTCCAATGCTTCTTCAATTTGTCAGAGAGTAACCCGGCTCTGATACCAATTGTAAGATAATGGTTAATGTAAACACACTAATCACACAAGTATGGTTCGAATTAACAAGAAGAATTTATAAAGAGAAAGTAAAAGTTGGGAAGCTTTCTAGAGAGGGAAAGTGAAAGAGAAATAAGATGGTTAGATTGAAAGCTCCAACCTTCTACCTTGGGAGGTAGAAGGTATTTATAGTTTTTTACAATATACACCACCTACGGGCTGTAGATCAGGTATACACTGGGTAAAGACCCATCCGTCCTCCACGGTGTTACTTAACTAACTACTTATATTAACTAAACGACTAAGACTACGAGTCTTCTAATGCTTACAAATACTTGAGGTGACCGAGTCTTTCACTTACGGATTTACTAAATCCTAACAATCTCCCCTAAGGGAGGTCACCTCAATTACATATAGATAATACATTTTGGGCTCTAGCATTCTATTACACTTTCTTTGATTTGTAGCTTGTAGCCTTTGATTCTTCAAACTCCGCATACTTTGTACTTTCAATGGAGGTCTTTAATTGATCCATGACTTGGTGATCTTTGAGCTTTCTTCGAGATCATTAGCCACAATAAATCTCTAAATTATCCTTTGTTGTATCGCCTCCATGTGATATTTGTGACTTCTGGACCAACATGCTCACACTTTGTTGGATCATGATACTTTGCATCAGAGTTGCGGAAGCATACCTTGAGGTCTTTAGATTATCATGATTTCTTTGATTATGAGCTTGAGGTGTAAGCATGCAATTATGGATTGACTTCTCAATATTGATCAGCTGTAACCGTCAGATGTTCATGTAAACAACAATAGGCAATAAAACACACGAAAGTGTTTTTGTACACTTTCGTTGAATAGGGTTGCAAGAACCACGATTCCCTATTGATCAGTATAAATACTGCCTGTGATCAGGTAGAATTCCTAAGAATCTCCTTGATCAGGTAGAATTCCTAAGCCGTTCTCAAACCGGAGCGTCCCAAAGTAGAAAACATGGAGTGAGTGAACCAGCGAATTGAGATTCACTGATTGATGAAAAATAGATTTGAAAAATAATCAGGTATTGCTGAAGAGAAAGATTTTTCAATAAGACGAAAGTTCTATGAGAAAAATCAAGTTTCAATCATAAATACTTTTGTTTGAGAAATTAACGCGCAGTCGATGTGCTAAGAGAAAAGAATTGTGGGGCACATTGAACGGTTTTTTTTCACAAGTATCCGTCTATCCATTTCCTGGACCAAGGTTGATTCATGAGTGAATCGCCCCATCGTTTCTATCCAGTTGTCACAAGTTTGATTCTTGAAGAATCTCACATGTCATCCACCAAGAGCTTGTTTGATGTTGGCTCTAGAAGGATTTCCATCTTCATCGTGAATACTTTAAGTATCACTCGAATGTTCGGGCAAATACCACAAGGTTAATGCGTAGGACTCTCAATATATAATCTTACTTTCCACATTGTGCGAAACAACAAGTCTTCATGAATTTGTGTCCTAATGAGATTTATTGTGATGATCTCTTGGCTATAGACTCAATAGTGCATTTTGATTTCCTGAGCGGAGACTATGGAGAATGTTAATACAAATAAACCGTAAAAAACGTTTGTTAATATTTTGCGATCTTTTTGTGTTTTGTTGATAACAAATATAATGTTATCTTAAGTACAATTATAAGGATACATGTTATTTTTGTAAAGCATTTACATATAACCATCTAATACAAAAATGTTGTAATTAATCATTTGTTGTAATAGTTTATTAGGATGGGTAAAAATCACAACCCATGGATCATATCCATAACCCATGATATTGACCCATACCCACAAGACTAGATACATTGTACTCATTAGATACATTGAATCTAAAAGAATACCCATGGACCAACCCATAACCCATGACCTATGACCCATAACCAAAAAACCTATGGGCAAAGAGGAGCGTCCCACGAATCCCTAGGATTACACTAGACGGATCCCTTGTGGGAGGGATCCGGGGAACAGTGGCAGAAATTGCCTATAAATAGAGAGCCATTTCTTCATTCTAACTCACCCCTCTTCTTACTAATTCTCCCATATACTCTCATTCTCTTCTAACAAAAGATCACTTGATCTAGAGAGTACTTCCTTCTTTCTTTCTTTAGTGATTCTCATATAGGTCCTTCTCTAAGGCGAGATCACGAGCATTCTACAAGTCATCCAAGCAAGGTGTCCTTGATTGATTTGTTCCTCCGCAAGATTTCTGTAGCGAAAATCTTGTATTTGATATTTCACATATTTGTTGTGTAATAGTCGTGTTGGTTTGGTCCACCGTGTTACGGACTCGGTATTTAGCTTTGTACCGGAAAAACGTGTAAGCAACGTTGTGAAGGCTTCTCCGCCAAGTTGAAGGAGTTTGTTGACATAGTGCTTGAACTCTCGAGTAGGTGACTCAGGGAGTGGAGTAGGGCAAGGAAGGTGTCCTTGTAGCCGAACCACTATAAATCGGTTGTGTCATTTCTATCCCTTTGCTTTACTTTATTTACTTGCTTTATCATTAGATCTATACTTTCTCAACATCCATACGATCTCACATATTATCGAATCTAAAGATTTTAAACTAACTTGAAATCGGAAAAACTATTCAACCCCCCCTTCTAGTTTTCCACAATTGGCATCAAGAGCTAACTTTATGAAAGTTTTAAAGTAAACCGTATTTTAAAAACTTTTCGATCACTATGGGTTCTGAAAATTACAAGGAAGGGAAATCTATGCAACGACCACCACTACTTGAAATTAATGGTTTTATATATTGGAAAAATAGATTCGAAACATATGTGAAGTCTAAAGATATTGATCTTTGGTACATTATTGTTGAAGGCGATTTTGAGGCTATCTCAAAAGATGATAAAGAGAATTTAGTTAACATACCTCATGATAAACTAAATGATGAAATGAAGAAAAAGCTTTCTAAAAATAGTGAAGCTAAAATGGTTTTGTATAATGCTTTACCCAAAAAGGAATTCGAAAGAATTTCTATGCTTAAAACCTCTAAAGAAATTTGGAATTCTTTAGTTGTAACTCATCAAGGTAATCAACAAGTTAAAAATAATAAAATTGATTTATTTGTTCAACAATATGAACAATTTTCAATACCGGATGAGGAAACTATAGATCATTCATTTGCTAATTTAAATACTATTATTACATTTTTACAAGCACTTGATGAATCTTTTTCTAGCCGTAACCATGTTAGGAGATATCTAAGGGCACTTCCATCTAAGTGGAGATCCAAGGTGACGGCGATCGAAGAGTCAAAAGATTTGACAATTCTCACCCTTGATGAACTCATAGGCAACTTAAAAGTCTACGAGCTTGTCCTTGCTAAAGACTCCGAAGCCTCAAAGGTGAAAGAGAAACACAAATCTCTTGCCCTTAAAGCTAAAAAGGCTTCAAGCGATGAAGAGAACTCCTCTTCGAATAGTGACGACGGGGAGTACGCTATGGCGGTAAGGGAATTTAAAAAGTTCTTTAGAAGGAAGGGAAGATACGTCAAACAACCGTATGACGATAAGAAAGGCTTTCGGAAAAGCAAAGAGGACGAGAAGCTAAAAGATGATCGTACTTGCTTTAAATGTGGGGACCCAAACCACTTTATTAGTAAGTGTCCCAAACGGGATGATCAAAAAGCATTCGTGAGCGGCATGTGGGGAATGAGCGACGAGGAGGACGAAGAAATTTGTCTCATGGCAAATGACGAGGTATGTCACGAATACTATAGTAGCTCATCACTAGATGACGACTCATTGCATAATGAATATGACAAACTTTGCAATATTAGCTTAAAACTAATTAACAAAAACAAGCTTTTAAAAAGTCAAAACCAACGTTTAGATAAAGAAGTCATAGAATTAAAAGCAAAATTGAAACGTCTAGAAAAGGGTAAAATAACAAGTGGTGAATGTGAACTTTGCGTTCAACTTCAAACACTAGTTGATCAACTAGATTCTAAAATTGCTAGAATGAGTACGAATACTTTAGATATGATATTAGATGGTGTTAAAACCGGAAATAACAAAAAAGGTTTAGGTATTCAATAACTTGATCCATCAACTAGTGAAAACAAAGAAACACAATTTGTTAAAGCACTAGAAAAACCAGCCACTGTTGTGGCGAATCCCACAGATCCCATCAAAAGGGAATCGACTAGTGTTAAGCCAGGGATCCATGGGTCTGCTGTAGCAAAAAGTGGTAATAACGTAGCTTCTTCATCTAGAACTGATTTTGTTATCATTAATAAGAAGAAACCAACTCATTTCACCACTAGACAACCACCTCCAAAATATAATCCTACTTTTGCAAGAAACAAAGCTCCATCTTTTTCAAAAACTAATCCATCTAGGAGACCTAATAATGTTTACCCGAGAAGTAACCATCAAATGGGATGGAACCCAAATATGCAAAATGGTTTTCCTTTTCAAAACTTTGCTCCATGGATTGCATACTCACCTTATCCATACATGTCTAACATGAATGGAATGTTTAACACTAATGGACCCATGAACAAATGGGGACCAAAATTTTTAGTTAATTGTTTTCTTAGGTGTGCTTAAAGGTCGACCTAGACCCGGATGAATGGGTCAAGGATAGCGGGTGCACGAGGCACATGACCGGCAATAAAGATCTATTCTCCACATATGAATCCTTCAATGGAGGTAATGTGGTGTTTGTAAATAGCAAAAGTAAAATCATCGGTAAAGGTACGATTTCTAACAAATCTCTAACCATTAACGACGTGTGTCACATAGAAAACCTAAACTTTAACCTCTTAGTATAGAACACATATGTGATAAAAAGTGCAATGTACTTTTTACCGAAACCGGTAGTAAGATATTAAAAAGTGGCATAACCATAGGAAGAGGAATTAGGAAACATGGAGTCTATGTCATTAAAATTGGTAATAAACCTAAAGACAAACTTTGTCTTACCTCTATGGATGATACTTCGACCTTATGGCATCGAACATTGGGTCATGCCAATATGCGACTTCTTCAATCGCTATCATCCAAAGATCTAGTAAGAGATCTACCTAAGTTAAAATATGAACATCACTTTTGTGATGCTTGTAATGTAGGAAAACAAGTTCATTCTAGTCATAAAGCTAAAAACATGGTGTCTACAACTAAGTGTCTAGAATTACTACATATGGATTTATTTGGTCCATCCGCTATCCAAAGTTATGGAGGCAACTACTAAACTTTGGTCATAGTGGATGATTACTCTAGGTATACACGGACAAAATTCTTAAAGAACAAAACGAAAACGTTTAATTTTTTTGAAATATTAAGCAAGAAAATCCAAAGACAACTAGGAAGTCATATAGTGTCTATTAGAACGGATCATGGTAGGGAATTCGATAATGAAGTGCAATTCGGAGCTTTTTGTGACGCTAATGGTATTACTCACAACTTCTCGGCTCCGTGCACTCCACAATCGAATGGGGTAGTTGAAAGAAAGAATAGAACCCTACAAGAAATGAGTCGAACCATGCTTAATGAGCAATCCATACCTCAAACGTTTTGGTGCAATGCCGTTGATACTTCAACGTACATACTCAATCGAGTATTAATTAGACCAATCTTAGGTAAAACTCCATACGAGTTACTCCGAGGCAAAAAGCCTACGTTAGATCACTTTAGAGTTTTTGGTAGCAAATGTTTTATTCTTAACACTAAAGATTACCTTACAAAATTTGATCCTAAATCAACCGAAGGTATCTTCCTAGGTTACTCTCCAAATAGCAAAGCTTACGTCATATTAAACAAAGAAACAATGAAGGTAGAAGAGTCATTAAATATAAAATTTGATGAAAGTCCACCCAAACCCTCTCCACCTCTTGTCGATGACGAGATTGTAGAAAGTGAAGCTATAGTAATAAAGAAAAAGATAAATGAAGAAGAAGAACCTTTAAATGATGAAGTCATAAACATTAAAGAGTCCAAAGATCACCCCGTAGATAAGGTCATAGGAAAGCTAAACGAAAGAACATTAAGGTCTCAAGTTCAAAACCAAAGTAGCTTATTTTGTTTTGTTTCAACCATAGAACCTAAGATTACATAAGAAGCCATAAAAGATGAAAGTTGGGTAATGGCTATGTAAGAAGAATTAAATCAATTTGTTTCTAATGATGTTTGGACACTTGTCCCTCTACCTAGTAATCAAACCATAATAGGAATCAAATGGGTTTATAAAAACAATTAGATGCAAACGGAGTAGTGTCTAGAAACAAGGCTAGACTCGTTGCCCAAGGGTATAACCAACAAGAAGGAATAGAATTTGATGAGACCTATGCCCCCGTGGCTAGATTAGAGTCTATAAGAATACTTCTTGCGTATCCTTGTGCTAATGATCTAAAGCTTTATCAAATGGATGTCAAAAGTGCTTTTCTAAATGGTTTTATTAATGAAGAAGTATATGTAGCTCAACCTCCGGGCTTCATCGATTTTGAAAAACCTAAACATGTGTATAAGTTAAAGAAAGCCCTTTACTGTCTTAAACAAGCTCCAAAAGCTTGGTATGATAGACTCAAGTCATTTTTAATTAAACACAACTATACCATGGGGTTAGTTGACAACACTCTTTTTACTAAGAAAAGAGAGTCACATATAATCATAGTTCAAATATATGTAGATGATATTATATTCGGATCCACTTGTCAAGACATGTGTGATGATTTCTCTAAAATCATGCATGACGAGTTCGAGATGAGTATGATGGGAGAACTTAGTTTTTTTCTTGGTCTACAAATCAAACAAGTAGAAGATGGTATCTTCTTTAATCAATCTAAAAGAGTCAAAACCAATTAGGACACCAATGTCATCCGACACCAAACTCACTAAAGATGAAGACGGAGAATCCGTAGATAATACTAAATATCGTGGCATGACTGGTAGTCTTCTCTACCTCACGGCTAGTAGGCCGGATATCATGTTTAGTGTGTGCTTATGTGCTAGGTTTCAAGAAGACCCTAAAACATCATACTTAGAAGTCGTAAAAAGAATATTTAGATATATTAAGGGTACAACACAATTAGGATTGTGGTATCCTAAAGGCACGGGAGTAGAAACAATTGTATATGTAGATTCTGACCATGCAGGTGATTATGTTGACCGAAAAAGTATAAGTGGGGTATGTAATTTTATGGGATGTTGTTTAACATCTTGGTTTTCAAAGAAACAAACGGCATTAGCAATATCAACAACCGAAGCCGAATACGTCTCCGCCGGCAAAGCATGCCAACAAGCACTATGGATGAAACAAGCGTTAGTTGACTACGACATTCATCTAAGTGACATAGTAATTCTATGTGACAACAAGGGTGCCATAGATTTAAGCAAGAATCCGGTATTGCATTCTCGCACAAAGCATATAGAGATTCGTCATCACTTCTTAAGAGACAATGTTCAAAATCTATTAAGAAGTACGAAGACAAAATAGCCGACGTCCTCACCAAACTGTTGAAGCGGGAACAATTCAACCTACTTCGTCTTGGTCTTGGTCTCATGGAACAAACGTCGTAATTTATTTTTACTCTACAAGGTATGTAAACACCAGCCTTCTTCTTTCTGAGTCTAGGATCTCTATTTCACGCACAACTCACAAACAATACGGGAATTTTCAAAACCCAAGATAAGTTTTTCACTTATAACTCATAGTTCTTCTTATTTTCTTTCAAAAATAAGTACAAGTTGCAAACACATAATTACATACACATCTTCTTTTTAAAAGGATAAAACACTTTTTATTCACAAAATGGAAACCTCTTTTTGAAACGTTTTCTAAAAATGATACCTCTTCCCGTATCAATTTCACAAAAGCAATTTCTCACGTCTAGGACAAATCGCTTTTTCATTATTAATACAAAGTAAAAACCCGTTTTCATTGCATCTCATGTCTTTTGAATACTAAAGGAGATACATAACTAATATGTATTTTTGGGTACATTCATTTAAGCAACAATGAATTAGGAGCACTCAGGTTATCTCACATAATAGTCTGCTTTTCCACTTCTAGTTTATTTTTCTTTTCTTCTTAGGAGTCGAGATAACCGCAACTCCAAATAGTTTTCATATAGGCACACACTAGGCAAAAATGTTTCCAAAAGGAAAATTTTGTGCTGCCTGGATCACCAGACCCACGAATCCTAGCCTTAATGCTGGACGGATCCCTCAAGGGAAGGATCCGTGGGATCCATGAGACATAAGCTGTTTTTACCTTCTATTTTTCTCACTTTGGATGAAAACTCCAACATTTGTTTTATTTTTTTAGAGTATGTTCTTTAATGCTTGTGTTCTCATGATCACATGCCTTAAATTCATA
This sequence comes from Chrysanthemum seticuspe, assembly GCA_019973895.1. Taxonomy (NCBI): domain Eukaryota; kingdom Viridiplantae; phylum Streptophyta; class Magnoliopsida; order Asterales; family Asteraceae; genus Chrysanthemum; species Chrysanthemum seticuspe. Next base: position 274,936,913 of record BPTQ01000006.1, on the reverse strand, counting down.
TCTAATCATTAGATTTTAATCCACATTTTGGGTCAAGCATTTATTACAATGCATTGTTTTTCTATATATAGAACTCCCAAAATGCTTGCATATTCATCTCATCTTCACAACCAAACAACACCATGTCATTCACAAGTTCTTACAACTTAGATGAATCACCTAGTACAAACAATCATCTTCATGAAACCCAAACCTTTGTACTTCCACCTTCCAAAATACCACAATCAAACTCTAGGAGATCCGCACGGATTAACATCCGATCTTGTTGCTTAGGAAAACCATCATCAAATGGCTCATCCCCATCAACTAACTCACCACAAGATGCTTCCATTATAGCACCTCCCTCATCACCAACAAGTACACCATCTTCATCTCCTAAAGTTACTCTTTTGGAACTCCTTACGACTCAAAGAAGACCTCAACAACCAAAACAAAAAGAAATAGCCTTTTTGACACCTCCCACTTCTCCAAACACAATATTCAATGATCTTGAAACATCACCACCCCTAGCTCCCATTAAACCATAAGAAAATCTAGGTTCTTTTCCACCACCACTTCCAACCATTCCGGACTGTGATCCATATTTTCCTATTTTTCCACCACATATTCCGCAACTCACAAATCAAAACAACCCGAAAAACTTCCGCACTCATTACCCACATCATTTACATTGTGAACATTGCCAATCCACTAGGGAAATTGCAATAGAAGTTAGGGAAGAAATGCGATTCATACTCAACCTTATCCTTGATCGCATCAATACCATTACTCATCCAAACCTCCATCCATAACCTTATGCAAGCATGGAAGGAATCATTATTACTATTTTCTATTGAGTCATTTTCAAGAACAAGTCTTGTTATTATTTTTACATGCTTGTATGTGGCATAAATACCACTACACTCTGTTGTTTTATTACAAGGCCTTGTTTACATACCTTGTCTCCCAATCTTTATTCTCGTCAATCACAAGATTACTTAAGCATGTTACTAACATTTCTCTTCGTAGGATTTTTATTTTTCTTCACTTGACGCCCCAAACTAGGGGGAGCTACCGTCATGGGGGAGTAAGCGATACGTGGACTAATTTTTCCATACTTTTTATTTATTCGTTGGGTTAACTTTTTGTTTCGACAAAAAGGGGGAGAAGAAGTAAAACTTAGGGGCTTTCAAAACATACATCTATTCTTAAGTTTAACTCATCATAACATTATGTTTTGTCATCAACAAAAAGGGGGAGATTGTTAATACAAATAAACCGTAAAAACGTTTATTAATATTTTGCGATCTCTTTGTGTTTTGTTGATAACAAATATAATGTTATCTTAAGTACAATTATAAGGATACATGTTATTTTTGTAAAGCATTTACATATAACCATCTAATACAAAAATGTTGTAATTAATCATTTGTTGTAATAGTTTATTAGGATGGGTAAAAATCACAACCCATGGATCATATCCATAACCCATGATATTGACCCATACCCACAAGACTAGATACATTGTACTCATTAGATACATTGAATCTAAAAGAATACCCATGGACCAACCCATAACCCATGACCTATGACCCATAACCAAAAAACCTATGGGCAAAGAGGAGCGTCCCACGAATCCCTAGGATTACACTAGACGGATCCCTTGTGGGAGGGATCCGGGGAACAGTGGCAGAAATTGCCTATAAATAGAGAGCCATTTCTTCATTCTAACTCACCCCTCTTCTTACTAATTCTCCCATATACTCTCATTCTCTTCTAACAAAAGATCACTTGATCTAGAGAGTACTTCCTTCTTTCTTTCTTTAGTGATTCTCATATAGGTCCTTCTCTAAGGCGAGATCACGAGCATTCTACAAGTCATCCAAGCAAGGTGTCCTTGATTGATTTGTTCCTCCGCAAGATTTCTGTAGCGAAAATCTTGTATTTGATATTTCACATATTTGTTGTGTAATAGTCGTGTTGGTTTGGTCCACCGTGTTACGGACTCGGTATTTAGCTTTGTACCGGAAAAAGGTGTAAGCAACGTTGTGAAGGCTTCTCCGCCAAGTTGAAGGAGTTTGTTGACATAGTGCTTGAACTCTCGAGTAGGTGACTCGGGGAGTGGAGTAGGGCAATGAAGGTGTCCTTGTAGCCGAACCACTATAAATCGGTTGTGTCATTTCTATCCCTTTGCTTTACTTTATTTACTTGCTTTATCATTAGATCTATACTTTCTCAACTTCCATACGATCTCACATATTATCGAATCTAAAGATTTTAAACTAACTTAAAATTGGCAAAACTATTCAACCCCCCTTCTAGTTTTCCACAGAGAAGGTCTCCTTTTTTCAATATCAACAATCTCTAAGAGAAAGTTGATAGATTATGTAGGCTCCCCGTGAGAATGCAACAAGTCCTTTTAAGAGAACTTGAGTAGCTGGAAATTTTAAGTGCAGCGTGTCACTGGGTCCATGACGTCTTGACTTCAATACCGGCGTTACCTTAGAAACCATCAGTAGCATATGTATTGAACCCGGTTTCTGCCCTAAGGTTGAATTATTGGAGGGCTATTTCTTTTCATCCTTTCACTTTTCATTTCTTTTTCATTCTTCAACCCCTTCAGTGCTTACCGAGACTTCATTACTAGAACCTTGTTGGGTTTGTTCCAGTTCTAGCTCTTTCTTAGTCGGCACTATTCCCTTATTATCACTTTTCTCCTATTTTTCATCATACCTAAGGACTTCTACACTTTCTAGTGGATTGTTCCTGGGTAGATCTCTCCGGCTCTGGCGGGATCATGGGAACTAATACCTAACCCTACCATCCTTATAACTCCAATGCATAAAGTAAAATGGTCGGTCTTGTGGTACAGTTCTTTCCGCCTTGAAACCAAATGAAAAACAACTTGAGAAACCAATCAAGGTACTTGTGATATCAAATTAAAGCATTTTGTACCTCAATTGTTTTGATCTTTCATAAATGCTCCCCCTCAACATGTGCGTTGGTCTTTTAAAACAATTCAGATTCAGTCATAACTGAAACACTCAAATTGTACGACGTGAAAAACGTTTTAGAACATAGAGGAAGGAGTGCTTGTTTGAGTCTTAAAATGATCACCTTTTTATCAGAGTTTTATTTTAAGACTTTCAATGATAAATTGCTCGTGCTTAGAATTTGAATTTAAGTCTTTGGTGTTATCGTTTACTTCTGGTTTTAGATAAATGCTCCCCCTCAACATGTGCATCGTATTTTTGAAATCGTTTGGCACATAGAGGAAGGAGTGCCTTTTATTTTCTAAAACAATCACCATTTTATCAGATTTGAGATTTAAATCACAATCTCTCCCCCGATTAGAAATTTCAAACCTTTTGAGATTTGTAATCTCAATTGATTTAAATACTTTAGAAAATTTTTGGGGAAAGATGTGGATTTCTTTTGGACTTCTACTGATAAGGAACAATTTTTGGTATTTTAAGATTGCTAGTGTCAGGTATGATAATTTAGTGAGATCTTTGATTAAAAGAAGATTTTCATTTTAAAAGATCTTTGAGAATAACGAAAGATCATACACTGACACCCAACAACAAAGAACCTTTCTTCACCACTTAATTAATGTACAAAATGGGCTTATTTGATGATACCAATTATTTTGAAAATGTGAAATAATTTGAAATCACTCCCCCCAATCAATGGCCGTGGTCGTTGATTGAGTAATAAAATTTTATGAAAAATTGAGTCCGATTGATTTTCAAAAATTGTCCAATTCATTTTCAAACAATGTTACCACCATGTATAATACAAATATTTTTCTGAAGAATCTTTAGAATGTAAAACATTTGTATAGGAACAACAGTCTTTTTGGCAACGTGCTTTCCTCATTTTTGTTTTTAGGATAAGTGCTCGATATTTATGAAAATCGATTTAGCGCAACACTTTCCTTTCTTGAAATGCGGGTTACAGTCTGAAGTAACTGCAAGCCATTATTTTAAGCCTAGGTCACAGCCTGAAATGACTGTGAACCATTGTTTAAGCCCGGGTTATAGCCTGAAATGACTGTAAACCATTGAAGAAATGACTATAAAATCAGGATAAAGTATGACATGACCATAATTATACGAATATCTAGGAAAAAATTAGCAGCTAGCAATCAAGATCCTAAATATAACACATAATCAGCACATGAGACCATATCGGACTAAATGCAAGTTTGATACCCCATTAGGTACGTAAGCCGGGATAGAATTCAATAAGTTAAAGCAGCTTGACTAATATTCATAAATTTTGAACATTACTCTCTCCCTCAATCAATGACTCGATTTTAAGTAAACAAGTGTAGTCATTGATTGACATTGAAAAATTTGTACTCACTTAACTCCAATTGATTTAAAAACACTCTTGTCCCATCATGTGAATAACAAGTACTTCTCTGATAAATCATTTACAGAAAAATATTTGTATAGGCATGTTTTGAAGAACACATATGAACTTCTGTTCAAACTTCATCTAAAGACCCGTGTCATTATTGAATGACATTTCTAGGACCGTAGATGTTATCGATACCAGAAGACATGCCTTTGAAACTATTTTTGGAATTTTCTGTTTATTTATTTTTATTTTTTTATGGGTTTTTGTTGATTTTATAATTTTGTATTTTGGTTTTTGTTTTGAAAAATATTTACAAAGAATAAGATATTTACAACGTGGAAAACTGTATAGAATATACTAGTATTAGATATACTCTTAAATGAGGCTTGTTAAAGCACGAGTCCTGAGCTGAGGTGATCAGGAATCATAGTACATGCTCATCAATTCGGACATTCCAGAGCTCCTGAACCAGGAGGCTTATGTTCCTTAGGCACCCATACCATGAGTCTTTTCTTGATAGAATTGATCAATGTACCTGCAAATGAGTGAGGAACACCTGCACTAACTTCACAAGTATGTTTGCATTTATTTGGGTTAGCAGCAACGGTATCCAGACTTTTGGAAATTTTACAATCAACCTTAGTGTTGCCATAGGTGGTCAATTTGCTGGTAGGAATCCATATGAGTCCAACATTCTTAAAAATTCTACCAGTTGGTATCCACTTAAGGCAGGATCTAGGAGTGTTTGACTTCTAGGGCACAATAGAAGATGTATCCTTATTCCTAGTTTTTGATGCTTTATCATTAAGTGCTTTCCTAGGAGAGGGATTAGTTTTCTAAGCTTTTTTCTTTGAACTAGAAGACTTTTTCTTATTCCTATACTTATAAGGTTGAACCTTAGCCTGAGCATTTTCTTTCACTTTCTTGGGATTGGTTTGTGAAGTGACTGTTTTGACAAAACTTCAATCTTATCAACTTGGGATGCAAACCTTGGTTTTAAAGATTTTGGTCATTCAGATTTAAATGCAGTTGGTTGTCTAACAACAGACCGGTTCCTATTGGGATGTAAAACTGGCTTCTCCAAGATTGATGGTTTTGCAAACTTAGTGTTCACACTTTTCCCTACAGTTTTTCTAAGCTCATTATTTAAGGCTACTATTGCGAAACTCTTATCCTGAAGTTGAGCTTTGAGTTCATCATTTTTGGCCATCAAATAGTTTGTTTGTTCCAAAGACTTAGTTCTAGTTTCTTTGACCGAGTCACTTAGATCTATGTGATGCCTTTTCAAAGTCTCATTTTCCTTAAGTAATCTAGCCACACAAAGTTCCAATTTGATGTTTCTTGATTTAATTACATCGATGTCATGTTTAGCCTTGACTATATTACTTTTCTCATTCAGGACCGAAATATGTTTCTTCAGATTGTTGATTGTCGAGTCTTTATCTTGAAGTTGAGCTTTCAAAGTGTTAATTTCAAAAAATTCATGGAATTCAGGAAGTTCTGAGTTTTTACATGGTTTGTTAAATTGAAAACTTTCTTCTTTACTTTGTATCGCAATTTCAAGTGAAATTCAATGTTTTTCAAGTTCTAAAAATCTGTTTGAAAGTTCATCATAAATTTTCTTCTCAACCACATCATTTGTTTTGAAACACTTTATCACAGACTCAGCCTCAGTCACAGAACATTTATCAAAGTCATGTTCAGTATCGTGATCAATTTGTACAAGTATATTGGCAAATGCATCATGTTGAACAGTTAAGAATACCTCGGCATGTGACACCTGTTCATTTATCGGTCTGATAGCTGCATCCACCACTTGTTTGATAGGAGTCACTGAACAAATGGTTGTATCAATTTTTTCTGTCTCTGATCCTCTGAATTCAGCAACCCCTGATCCTTCAACTGATATATTACCCAACTCAACACTACTATCTCTCGATTACACCAGATACGCATTCACTTTTTCATCATAATGTGTTCTTTCCTCAATGTACTTTTTAACATTATCCATGAGTTGGAATAATATTTCTCTGAACACATCTGCTTCCATCCCAGTTTGATTCATGAAGCACGTTTTAGTCATATGATCATCGTAATCCAAATTGTATTCACCATTGAAGAATGACTGAAATTGTTTGTTGATCACATGAAGTGCAACTTTAGATCCAGATTCTTGAACTTTTTCTCTGTCAAGTTGTGGTTCTAGTTGCTAAGTTCAAGAACAATGTGCCAGTGAACGTTGATACATCTCGACGGAAAAGTGTATTAAATGCTCATTCAATTCCCATTGTGATTATGTCTTCAGTTAGAAGTAACGTGAGGTGTGAATGAAGTTGTCGAAAAGGTTCAATGCAACTTTCCTTTGCAAGAACATGCTGTAGCTGTAACTGGTGCACTTCTCTCTCTTCTGAATCCGAGCACGAAGATCTCACATCATCATTGGCTAATTCAATCATGTTTAACCGTTCAATATAGTTAAGACTCTTACGGTTGTCAACAACATCGTATAGTTTAAGTACTTCAGATATCACTGAATCAAGAGTATAATACATGATGTCGTTGTTAAGTTGAACGTGTAATGATAAACGTTGGATCGATTCAATGATTAGTGATTGTATGTTAAAAGGTATACAGGAATGTTTTGATTAGGTGAATTGTTGTTTAATTGTGATTTGGTAACGTTTGAATCAAATTACAAGACGCAGTGATACAAGACGCAACACTTGACAAATCGCAGATAAACCAAAATGCAGGAATCACAAGTCGCAGTCCTTGACAAAACGCAGTCCTTGACAAAACAAAGTGACAAATTGTAGACTATCTAAAACGCAGCTATCAGGTCGCAGTCAACTCAAATCGCAACCTGTCAAAACGCAAGAAACCAAAACGCAGAGACACAAATCGCAGCACTTGACAAAACGCAGGGACAAATCGCAGGTCGCTTTCAACAGTACATGTACTATTGTCCTTTTGCTAACAAATCACAGCCCGATATTAATATAAAAATCAAATCGCTATATCAACACAGACAAAACGCAGCGTAACTTAGACAAATCGCAGCCAATTGAGTTCAAATCGCACCCAAGAAATATGTCCGAGAGTCAAATCGCACCCAAGAATTAAGTGTCCTTTTCACCTAAAACCACCTAAAATTCACCCTTTTGAACGTTTTTGCTTGGTTTCTTTTGAACAAATTGATCCTAGAAGGTTATAACTATCCTAAAAACACTTACTTTAACACCACAAACATGAGAATCAAAAGAAGCCACTTATGAGACCAAAAACCTTCCAAAACCAAATTTTCAATCTAAAACCACCAAGATAAACGCACATACAACCTAGCTAATAAAACCATGGGCTTTGATACCAATTGTAAGATTATTGATATCATAACACCAATTATGATTTGTGAACGGAACGTGAGTTTCTAGAGAGAGAAAGAGAGAGAATGGGATGTTTAAAGATAAAAACAAAAATCGCAAGATTAGATTAACTTGAACATCCAACCCTCTCCCTTGTGGGGAGAGGGATATTTTTACATATTTCCTACGCCCTCCTTCGGGCTGTGGATCATGCATACAGTGGGTAAAGACCCGTCCTTCTTCCACAGTGTTATTTACACTAATATAAACTATTAGATAACGTTGAGTCTACAAGCTAACTTATGCTAGACTGTAGTTGGTGTGACTGACTCTTCTATATGGATTTACTAAATCCTAACACAACCTCTTCCAAGAAAAGTGTGAAACAATCCGGAATCCCGACCAACCTTGGAAAGGATCTTATCGAGCGTGCGGATTGTGACATCCTCCCCCACCTAAGCTAGCAACGTCCTCATCGTGATATCTCTTGATCTTGTCTGTAAATTTCCACAATAAGTCTTTGGCTTCCCAACTCGCTTCACTATCCGGCAAGTCACACCACCTGATCAAGTACTTATTATAGCTCGGCACTCCTCGTATCCATATCGTACAATCCTACAAAATCTACTCAACCTTTTGATCATTCAAAGTAACAACCGATGTTTGTGCCCGCTTGGACACCCCTCGTTTTGGGTCATCCTCGTCTCCATGATAAGGCTTGAGCAAGCTAATGTGGAAGATCGGGTGGATCTTTAACTTGGGAAGTAGTTGAAGCCGATAAGATACTTTCCCAACATGTCCTATCATCGGGAAAGGGCCTTCACACCTCTATATCAATCCCTTATGCACCTTCCTCAATGACTTGAATTGTTGAGGTAAGAGCTTCACCATCACTTAATATTCGACCTCGAACTTAACATGTCTCTTTTTCTCATCCGCCCACTTCTTCATCTTCTTAGCAGCTTTATCCAATGAAGCTTGGGCCAAGTCCGTTGCTGTTTTACGAGAATTGAGTCAATGGTTGACGCCCTGTGACCAACTCAAAAGGACTCTTCCCCGTGGCCTCACTCCATTACATGTTGTACGAGAACTGAGCAACATCATGGGGTTTAGCCCAATCATGTTGGTTTGCACTTACATATTGTCGAAGACAGACGTCCAATAGTGCGTTCACCCTCTCCATTTTTCTGTCTGTTTGGGGATGAAAACTCGTGGAGAAGTTCAACTTCGTCCCTATAATTTTGAACAACTCTGTCCAAAAGCTCCCCGTGAATCTCGGATATCGATCACTAATAATCACGTATGACACTCCCTAATACTTCACCACATTCTTGAAAAAGATCTTAGTTGTATCGTCTGGATAACATCGGGTGGTGCGACAATGAAAGTTCCGTACTTTGAGAATCGATCGACCACTGTAGGTCCAAAAGTTTCTGGATCTAAGTAGCCTTGAATGACTAACAGTAAACTTGAATAAATTCAATTTACTATATGAAGAAATCTTTGCAATTGATTAATGTGTTAATTCGGAATCTTAACACACAAGTATGAAGAACACAAGAATTACTAACTTCATATTTTCTATTAACTTGCTTAAAGGCTAATGCATAGAACTCGTACATTAACCTAACACCTTAGGAATCCTTTTATACACCAAGGAAACCCTAATTGTCTAACAAACTTGTAGAAGGGTAAAGATATCTTCTCCTAAGATATCTCTACACATTCATATCTATTCCTAATATAACTCTAACAACTATTCTGTTTTAGACATAAACAGACTTAACCATCGATTATTTGATCTGCCAGACTTAACATCTTTAGTACTGGCAGACTTAACTACTAACAAACTTAAGTATGGTCTACCAGACTTAACTACTAATTCTACCAGAATTAACTCTAACAGACTTAAAAATACTTAAGTTGTTTTACAAAATATAATTCCCAACAATCCTCCCATAACTTGATCTTCACTTGTGAACTTAAATTTCTTTTAAACTCCTGAGGATCTTGGAATTATCTTTAAGCTGCATCCTTGAGATTGTCTTCATTATGTGGTCTGTGCAGCATCATATCAACAAATATTTAGCACTCCATGGTCTTTTCAGCAACTATGACTATTTGTACATCAAAACATGAAAGTTTCATACTATTCTCATCACTTCCAGATGTATAAACTTCTGTGAGAGGTGAATCATAGAAAATTTAATGGATTTAATGTCTCTTTACCAATTAGCCATCACTAATGGAGTAGCCAATGTTTTGGCGTATAAGACCTTGGTACATTGATAACCATCTGATTTTTAGAAAACCAGCAACTGTCAACAGATTTGTTTAGTCTTTACCAAAAGTTGTACCCGTTTGGACTAGTCATGGTTTTCCATAGCCTTTACCACAAGCCATGATCTTGTGGGCTAGTCAACTCTTCATCCACACAGATATGGTGAGTTGAACACCATACAATTTTTGGCAAATTGTCAGCCATAAACAGATTTGAGATATCTTTACCAGAGCCGTTTGCTTATGGATTAGTCAGTTCTTATGTGGGTTAGACATGGTAAACGGATAACCATTGGTTGTGTCAGTACAAAGTACTTTCACCAAGTGCCTTCCCTCAAAATCCATTTTATTTATCAACTTTTAAAACCTTCCCAACAATACTTAGAAAATTCTTCCAAACATTTAAATTTATTGTTGTTGAGCTTTTGATTCAATAAACCTCAAAAGCTGATAACATGCATCATCCTTTCTTTCTCCAAGCAACTTCTTCTCAAGCATAATCCTGCAAACCCTGTTTGGAAGTGGATAATCCACTTCTGTTAGCATATGAATATTTGCAGTTTCTAATACTAGACAATGCACTTGACAAGTATGGAAATATCTCCATCTTATCACTTGTTCTTGACAAGCCAGCTTCCAGATTTCATCATTTGCATCTGGTGCTTCAAACATGGTTTTCAAATCTCCCCAGAGAACTCTCATATTCTTCCTCAGGCCTCTTCTCACCATGTTTTCCACCATTAGTGTATACAAACACTTCAAGTCATCCCTAGACATATTAGTCAGCAAACTTGAAAAATTCACATATACATTACCGGTATTGTCTTCCCTTATCACCTGATAAGATGCCTTGCTGTCAGTCTTGATTATCTTGATAGTAGCAATCTTTGTAGCCATTGGACCCTTAGGGATAGTACCCATAGTGAATTCTTCAGATGGAGGCTCTTCTACCTTGTCCTCCATATAAGCTTCCACTTCCTTCTTTGACTCAGTCTTTTATTTCTTGGAATATTTCCTTCTAGTCCACTTGATGATAGGCTTTTTTACTTCAGCTTCTTCCTCCTGCTGCGTAATACTGGGCTTTTCTGCAACCTTTTCTGCTTCAGCTACTTCTTCAACTTTCTGCTTTTTGGCTTCTTCAGACTGAAGATTAAACCCTTTTCTCTTAAATTTAGAAGCTTCCATCTCAGAATCCATTGGGACAAACCTGTTGACCTGATCAACCACCTTCTCAAATTCTGTTTTAAGGTCATCAGATGTTAGCTTCCTCAATTGAGTAACCTTCCAGCTAGGATTTCCCTGACTCTTAATGAATTTGATCATATACTCCCTATGTTCTCCTTTGGTGAGAGGCCTGTTTTTCCTTTCCTTGTACCTTTGTTCTCTAAGCTGCCTCTTCTTCTCATTGATCATTTCAACCATCTTACTGGCAAAGTCCTCAGCACCAATGTCTGGTAAAATTTCCATGTTTACCTCCAGCTTTGCCCTGAGAGTATCCCAATCATCATCAGTGTAGTACTTAGCAGATTCTGAAATCTCAGCCTGTCTTTTCTGCTATTCCTCAGTTAATACACCTCCTCTTTGAGGAATTTCTCCACCAGAATTACCTTTTTCACTTCTAGAATTAACACCAAGTTCATTACCAGACTTAACTACAGAAGAACTACCACCAGACTTGACTTCTGAACCTGTAGCCTCTTTCTCTGATTTTCTTTTCTTCTGGCTTAAACTCTTGGCTAAGTGTTGGAATCACTCCTAAACTATATTTCAAGTGTTTGTAATAAATATGTAATAGGTTGCTTAATTAGGCTTTTATGTTAGAATTAATGGCAAGGCTTATGTAGAAAGCCCATAAGCCTTGGCCCAAGCCCATAAGGAAGGAAGGGAACTTGTTGTGTTGCCCTAGTCCCTTCCCCTATAAATAATGTTGTAAACCTTCATTTGAAGGTTGGTTGTTCACTTTCAATATCACTCTACGCATAACGTTTGTTACTCTCTATATCGTGTGTGTTTGATAGTGTTCATCCGATCACTTCTTACCTTATTTCTAACATATTGATGCTTGTGTTACAATATGGTGACCTAACAGTGGTATCATTCGCCATCTAGTTGGGTGAAACACTTTTGTTTTTGAAGTTTTTTACTTTATACGCATGGGTTTCGGGTATTAAACTTTCATACGCATAAAAGCTCAAATTTTTACACTTAAAAACTCAATATTCTTGTACTTTAAGGTTTATTTAGTGTTAAGGTTTAAGTTTTTAGCATCAAGTTTGAAACTTTACGTGTGTAGCATTGTTTTTGAGCTTGTTTTTATTCGTGTACTACTTTCTACGCATAAGGTGAAAAAGTGTTTTGGATCATCAAGTTTCATACTTTTGTGTTATTTTGGTGATATTGAAGCTATTTCATCATAAAAATCTAGTTTATAAACACTTTTGGCCATAAAATCAGTTTTTGGTGTAAGTTGGTATTTCCTACTCGTAAGAAAACCCTAGTTTTACTCGTAAGCTTCAAAGTCTAAACCTAAGCAGTTCTTACGCATAAGATTCTCTTCATTTGATCTTCAGTGCTATTGGTTTACTCAGTGTTTTCTTGCTTGGATAAGCCTGAAAACACTTTGAATTTGGATATCTTTTACACTGGTATAAGTGTAAAGGATTTTTGGGCAAAACCCTAGTTTTACGCATAAGCAAATTCTTACACGTAGAATTCTCTTTGCCTAAGCATTTTCTTACGCCTAAGCCTAGTCTTACGCATAAGCTAATCTTACGAATAAGGATTCTACTACTAAGCCTTTGGTTTACGCCTAAGCTAAGTTTTCCTTAAGTCTACGCGTAAGCTATTCCTACGCGTAAGCTCTCTCTTACTCGTAAGTTGGTTTTTACGCATAAGGTGCTTTCTACGCTTAAGCTGATTTCTACGCATAAGGTTACTTCATCAACATTGTTTCATTCGACTACAAAGATCCATCATCAACACAAGTTTCAAGATATCTCAACCACCATACTCTAGCTACTTTCCTCATGTGTATCCTCAACAACAATAACTCTTTCAACAATATCCTCCACCATCACCACAACAAATGCAACAATTTCAACAACAATTTCCTCAAGGAGCAATTCCACCACAAATGATTCAATCACCCCTAGTCTACAATAAGGGTGTGCATGGTCCAAAAACCAGACCGGACCGGCTAAGACCGGACCGGACCGAAAACCGATTTCGGCATAAACCCTAGACCGAGACCGGACCGAATGTGGTCGGTCCGGTCGGTCCTTCGGTCGGTCCGGTCCAACAAGGCCAAATTCGTCGGTTTTGGTCCGGACCGGACCGGACCGAGGACCAATTAGCTCAAAAGCCGGGACCGCGGACCGGACTGAATGTGGTCGGTCCGGTCTCGGTCCGTGTCGGTCCGGTCGGTCCTTCGGTCGGTCCGGTCCGTTCGGGTCATATGCTCACCCTTAGTCTACAAGTACAACATTACACAAACTTACAAAATCAGCATCCATCCAAGTATGCTATGAAGGAACCGTCTTGGTTTGCAAAGATGTGTGAAGCTTTAAGCAGCCAACAATCCATTCACGAAGCTGGATCCCTTGTCAGACCTCCAATGCTCACTTCCAGAAACTACGATCAATGGGTGATAAGGTTCTTTAGGTTTTGTGATCTAAAGAAGCCACATTGAAAGTTCTTGAAGAAGGTCATCCTTGAAGGTCCTTTTCAGATGTCTACTGTCACTGTACCCGTAGATCCGAATGCTAATCCACCAAGAGATGATATCACCAACGTTGTCGGTCTTGCTCAACTTACTACTGACCAACTTCTACACTTAGAAGCAGATGAACTTGCAATGCAATATATCCTTTTGGGATTACCCAATCCGATACTTCGTAGTGTTGATGCTCAGAAGACTACTAAAGCAATGTGGGAGCACATTCGTGTTCTAATGGAAGGCACATAACTCAATCAAGAAGACATGGAATCCAAAATCTACTTAGCATATGAACACTTCGTGATTGAACCAGGGGAGACATTAGAGTCTTATCATCGTCGATTCTCAGACATCATCAATGACTGGGAAAAACATAACATCATTATGCCAAGAATTGCAGTCAACACTAAGTTCCTTAGTAGTCTTGGTCCTGATTGGGAAAAGTATGTTATTTTCATCCGTCAAGCGAAGAATCTTCATCATGCTACATACGGATTGTTGTACGACTATTTGAAACCTCACCAAAAGGAAGTTGACAAAGAAAGGATCATCCGTGGAGTCCCTGCTTCGCCTTCACTCCCGGATAATCAAACACTGGCTTTGTGGGCTTAAGCTTGTTATCCTCAATTTCTGACCTTACAAACTGTGTTCACAAATCCTCCACAACCAACTGCTCAGATCACACCATATGATCCCTCACAAGAAACTCAACTAGTTCCATACAACAGCAACAATGATCAAGCACTTTACAGTGAAGCTAATGAGGATGTAGAAGCTTTCGATGCATTGCAACAAGGGTTTGTCATGATTGCTAGAGCCTTCGGCCGATATTCCAACAAATCCAACAATCGCATTAGTACCTCATCAAACACAAGGAATCAAGCTGTTGTTAACAATGGACGTGTTGAAGTTCAGAATCGTGGTAATGTTCATCAGATGGGTAGTGGTCAAGGGTTTAATGCTAATGGAAGGAATAACATGGGTGCTCCACAACAACGGGCTCAAGTGGTTGATCAGGGAAATGCTCAGACTGGGGTTAATGGTCTTCGTTGTTATAACTGTAATGAGAAGGGTCATCTGGCTAATGCATGCCCAAAGCCGAGGACAAGAGGCAGCGCTTATCACAAAGAGGCTTTACTCTTGGCTCTCAAGGATGAAGCTGGTGGAACGCTTACCAACAAGGAACAGAGCTTCATGGCAAATGCAGATTCAGATGATGACATGGAGGACTTGCAGGCTAATGCAGCAGTGATGTTAATGGAAAACATGCAAGAACTCTACATGAGTGACACAGGCCCAGTGTATGACACTGACGGCTTGTCTTAGGTACCGGATCAAACTATATTCATTACTGATTTGATATCTCCGCCAACATCTGCATCTGACGGGGATCAGAGTGTTCAACATGAGCCGTCTACATCTCATTCCGATGATAATCAAATAGATCCCGTAGTTATATTTGACGATCAAGATGACCTTATGGTTAATATTCATAATCAAGTTGACTCGGTGGTTATATTTGAGGATCTAAATAATGATCATGTTGAGACTCATGTTGAACAAGCTGAACCTGTGTCTAATCCAGATATTGAGCTCATGACCAACTTAATTACGGACCAAAAATATCGAATGGAAAAGTGTAAAGACATCAATAAGAAATTACACGCTAAAATTGCACTGTTGACTAAGGATAATGAATGCTTAAAGTTCCAACTCAACATTTTTCAAACAAAAGAGAAACGTGAAAAAGGTTTTGAAGTCGCATTTGCTAAATCATACCAAAATGAAAAATCTTTGGAAAAACAGATATGTGATCTAGTTGCATCCAAGAATGCCTTGTTGTCTCAAATAGAACAACTGAAATATGATCATAAACAACAACTTAACGCTCTCACTTCGGAAACTCAAAAAGCCAAGTCTGAGTTGTTAACTTGTCAAAAACAGTTTTGTGAGTACAAAAAGCATTCAAGGAAACAAATAGATGACCATCTTGAAGAAATTGTTGACATACAAAACAAAATCAAAGAGTTTCGAAATGTTGTTTACAAACATGGTGAGTCAATCACAACTATTCAAAAGTTTACTTTTAAACAAAATCCAAATGGATATGGACCGAACCTTGCTGATTACAAACCAAAGTTTTCACATAGAGCATTCAAACCAAATCCTCAACTTTACAGTGCAGAACACAGAATTGATGATTCCATTATGAGTGTTGTTGAATATAATCGTTTGGAGGAATTAGATGCAGAAGACGAGAGTCGGTCAAAATTAGAAAATGTTGTTTATAACAAACCATTTAACTATTCAAAAGCCATAACTTTTGTCGCACAACAGGATCATTCTAACACACCTTGGGTTATCACGCATACTTCTGAGTCTTCTAATGTTGGTCCCCAACCCAGTACTGCACAAATTAATGGTCCTTTACCTTCACTCAGTGAAGTAAAAGCATTACCCGAACGATGTCAAATTCTTAAATATTTTGATACATTCATATCGGACATCAAACTTTTGGAACGTGAAACTGAAATCAATTCTGAAATAAAAGTTGAACATTTTTAATCGCCTCATGAGCGAAATCAAAGAGATATTTTTCAGAAAAGAATTTTACCTCATGTCCAAAATTTGAAAATGTGTGCAATATATTGGGAAAGGGATTTTCAAAGGAGCTTGGACTTATGAAAACAGTTTTCGAGAAAACTGAAACATCGATTTCAAATACTAAACGTAAAAAGAAAATGTTGAGAAAAGATGTTGATCAACTCTTGGAAGATGTTATCTGTGCTGATACCATAAATGTTGTGTTACTACATACTGTTGCATATGCATTTGATTATATCGCTGTTGATTCTGTTGAAAATGTTGAGAATACCGATAATGTGTCACAAATCAAGTCCTTAAAAGTTGAAAATGAGCGATTGTTAAACTAGCTTTCGAATGCAAAACGTCGTCTTCAATGGTGTCAAAAAGATTGTCAAAATCGAGAACTCGCTTTGCAAAACAAAATCAACCAGCTGCATACCAAAACTCTGAATCCAAAACTTGAGCAACTGGATGATGAAAACGTGTCTTTAAAGTGTCAAATTTCAAAATATGAACAAGAAATTTCAAAAGTTAAAACGGAATATGGTGTCATATTTGATTTACTCAAAAAGACTCGTGCTCAAGCGTCAAAAGATGTTGATGATCATCTTGCATATACCAAAGATGTTTTACGACAAAATGGAAACACTCCCTCTGAAAATCTAGATTTGTTACACACTATCCATGACTTAAAAGCAGAGTTTGTGAAACTTAAGCAAGATAGGAATAGTAACACAAATGTAATTGCACCAGGAATTCTTAGACTTCCTAATGATACACAAGAAATAGTTGCCTCTTTTCCCAACGCTTGCACTTCACAGCTTAAGAGCGTATCAAGGAAGAATAGGAAGTTGCGACGTAAGAAAATAACAATAAAGACCTCTGAAGTAGAAGAACACCTTAGGACTTTGATTAAGACTCAAGTTGCTCCCACTTTAGACATTGTGTTAGACAAATGTAATAGAAAAAGTGATGTAACGAATGCTGAACCTTTAAGTACTTTAAATGTTATGTTTGAAGCTTCTTGTGTTGGTTGTCATAAAAGCATGTTTTCTTGTTGTCATGATAAATGTGTTGCTAATGGTATTTTATCTCATAAGCGGAATAATAGAAAATGGAATACCTCTAGGCCCACTAATGCTTCTAAGTGTGTGCTAGGTAAACCACCCTCTAGTATTCCGGCTATGATCATTGATGTACCATTAGAACCCCCTTCACCTCCTAGGAAGAACTTATCACCTAGTGCATTTACTAAGACCAAAGCTAAGACTAGTTGGAGATGGCAGAAATGGTTACATAATACACTTGTCTTTAAATGGATACCTAAAATCATAAACATGTGTGTTTTAACTATTACTGCATCGGAACCCTCTAACTCTTTGGGTTCCACATCTACTTCTATTCCATCTGTGTCGTCTGTGTGTAATGCAGGTGTTACAGATCATCCTCTGGGTTGTTGATAGCAGATGTTCCCGACACATGACAGGAAATCTTAAACTGTTATCAAACTTTGTTTCAAAGTTCATTGGCACTGTCAGATTCGGGAATGATCACTTCGCGGCTATCATAGGCTTCGGAGATTACATTAATGGGAACATCAAAATTAGCATAGTTTATTATGTGGAAGGTCTCGGTCACAATCTCTTTTCAGTCGGTCAATTTTGTGATGGAGATTTGGAAGTTGCTTTTAGGGAGAAAACTTGTTTCATTCGTGATCTACAAGGAAACGATCTTATGTCTGGTCAACGCACATCAAGTCTTTACACAATCTCAATGCAAGACATGATTGCTTCATCACCCATCTGTCTATTTTCTAAGGCAACATTTACAAAATCCTGGCTATGGCACCGTCGTCTCTCACATCTAAACTTTCAAACCATAACCAACCTTGCACGTTTCAAACTTGTTGAAGGTCTCCCAAGATTTCGGTATTCTAAAGATCACCTATGCTCAGCTTGTGAACAAGGGAAAAGCACTCGTGCTCACTTTCCTTCAAAGGTAGAACACAGCTCACAGCATGTGCTTCATCTTTTTCACATGGATTTGTGTGGCCCGATGCGTGTGCAAACATTTAATGGCAAACGCTACATTTTGTTAATTGTCGATGACTACTCAAGATGGACTTGGGTTTATTTTCTTCGAAGTAAAGATCAAGCTCCACAAATGATCATCACCTTTCTCACGAAAATTCAAGTTCAGCTCCGGAACACAGTCAGCCAAATCAAAACAGACAAAGGAACTGAATTTGTGAATCAAACTCTTCGTGCATATTATGAGAAAGTAAGAATTGAGCAACAAACATCCATTGCATGAACACCAGAAAAAAACGAAGTTGTTGAAAGACGAAACCGTACGTTAGTGGAAGCTGTAAGAACAATGTTAATTAATGCTAAACTTCCAGATTACTTGTGGGCTGAAGCCGTGTCAACTGCATGCTACACTCAGAACCGTTCTATGATTACTAAACGCCACAACAAAACACCTTATGAGCTTATCCACAACCGTAAACCGAATCTCAAACACTTTCATGTATTTGGATCCCTTTGTTACCCAAATAATGATCGTGATGACTTTGGTAAGCTCAAAGCCAAAGCTAACATGGGATTCTTTGTTGGATACTGTGAGAATTCTAAAGGATACCGGATCTGGAATTGTCGTACAAGGGAGATTATGGAAACGATTCATGCAAATTTCGATGAGCTTCAGAAATGGCTTCTGAGCAAAACAGCTTGGAACCCGGACATAACCGTCTAAACTTCCCCCAAACCCCATCATCAACTGAACCAAGCTTACAGCTTACTCGTCGTCAAATGGAACATCTATTTGCTCCTCTGTTTTGTGATGATATCGATCAACGTGCTCCAGATGTATCAAAATTTTTCGCTGCTCAACCTGATAATAATCCAATACCTGATACACCTGAAACAACAACAACTGTTGAAGACACACCTCCAATTGATTCTACAATAACAGCCGAACAAACCGCATCCAATGACGCTGAACCAGTTGATGATCTTTTGAACCATGAAGTACCCCAACCTGCAGATTGTGATCCAAATGCGTTCTTCAACCCTTTTACAAATGCCACTGCCACTTCTGATGTTGCAAAATCATCTACAAGTCATTTGAATCCTCCTAATCTGCATAATGTATATCAACATCAACCCTCCACACATCGTTGGACTAGAGACCATCCTCTTGTGAACATTATTGGAAACCCGAATCAGCCCGTCGTAACTAGACAACGCCTTCAGACTGACGGTGAACATTGCATTTATGCACTCACCGTCTGCCAAGCTGAACCCAAAAATATTAAAGAAGCCATGACATATGACAACTGGATTGAATCAATGCAAGAAGAACTTAACCAATTTAAACGTCTTGAAGTATGGGAATTGGTTGCAAAACCATCAGGGGTCTATGTTATTGGTCTGAAATGGATTTGGAAAAACAAGTTGGATGCTGAAGGTACGGTTATCAGAAATAAGTCACGTCTGGTGGCTAAGGGTTATAGACAAGAAGAAGGGATTGACTAAGAGGAATCATTCGCACCGGTTGCTAGACTTGAGGCTGTTCGGATTTTTCTGGCATTCGCGGCTCACATGAACATCACGGTTTTTCAGATGGACGTCAAAACTGCTTTTCTAAATGGTAATCTGAATGAAACAGTCTATGTTAGTCAGACAGAAGGATTTGTTGATTCAGAGTTCCCTAATCACATCTACAAACTGAACAAGGCTCTCTACGGTCTCAAACAAGCCCCTCAGGCGTGATATGATAAGTTGTCATCCTTTCTTATCTCTCATAATTTCGTCAAAGGATCGGTCGACCCAACACTATTTATATAATATAATGAGGAACACATTTTATTCGTTCAAATTTATGTGGATGACATCATTTTTGGGTCAACACATCTAAAGTACTCAAACGCTTTTTCAAAACTTATGAAAAAACATTTTGAAATGTCCATGATGGGTGAACTTACGTTCTTTCTAGGACTGCAAGTTCATCAATCACCCCGTGGTATTTTCCTGAGTCAGTCCAAATATGCTCTTGAGATTTCAAACAAACATGGAATACAAAACTGTGATACATATGCCACACCAATGGCACATACCAAGAAACTGGATGCTGATTTGCATGGGAAATTGGTTGACCCTACCAAATACCAATGTATTATCGGGTCTCTCATGTATCTAACAGCCAGTATACATGATATTGTATTTTCTGTATATCTTTTCTCCCGTTATCAATCGCGACCAACTGAAACTCACCTCTCTGAGGCTAAAAGAATCCTCCGATACATCAAGGGAACCATTAACTTGGGAATATGGTATCCGAAGGATTCTGGTTTTGAACTAATAGCTTTTTTAGACGCTGATCACGCAGGTTGCTTAGATTCTTGGAAAAGTACTTCAGGTGCTCTACAATTTCTTGGTGATAAACTGGTGTCATGGCAATCGAAGAAGCAGGATTGTACATCGCTGTCCTCAACCGAAGCAGAATATGTAGCCATGTCGGCGTGTTGTGCTCAAGTCATTTAGATGAGAACACAACTCAAAGACTATGGTTATGTCTTTGACAGAATCCCGATGTACTGCAACAATCGAAGTGCTATTGCAATCTCGTGCAACTCCGTCTAACATTCGAAGTCTGTTGGAATCACTCCTAAACAGTATTTCAAGTATTTATATTTCATATGTAATAGGTAGCTTTATTATGGCCTTTATGTTTGTTTAAGGTCCAGCTTATGTAGAAGGCCCATAAGCTGAGGCCCAAGCCCAATAAGGAATAGGGAAGGAGAGGGAGTGTTGCCCTAGCTCCTTGCCTATAAATACATTGTAATAACCTTCATTTGAAGGTTGGTTGTTCAAGTTTTCTTTTCATTCACTCTCACTACGCCTAAACCGTGCTACTCATATTGTGTTTGTGTTTGATACTTGTTCATCCGCCTTTATCTCTTCTCTTATAAGCTTGTGTTGTAAAACTAGTGACCTAACAGTGGTATCAATCGCCAAATAGTTGGGTGTACTCTTTGTTTTTGAAGTTTTGGTTTTGGGTCTTACGCGTAAAGATAACACAATCTTTGGTTCGCTTAAAAACTAATTTTTTACACTTTTGAATCCAAGATTCTTGTACTTTCAACGTTATTAGGTGTTAAACTATTGGTTTTTGGCAAAAAGTTTGGAACTTTACGTGTTTTTCCTTGTTTTTAAGCTTGTTTTTGTACGCAAGTGTTATCCTACGCGTAACTGTTTTAAGTGCTTTAGATCATCAAGTTTCACACTTTTGTGTTATTTTGGTGTTATTGAAGCTATTTCAACACACAAAAACTGGTTTAGAAACACATTTGGATAGAATCACAGTTACGAGTAATCTTACGCGTAACAAAACCCTAAAATTACGCGTAAGACTTTCCTTGGTTTGATCTTCAATTTTCTGGTTTATTCCGTGTTTTCTTACTTGGATAAGTCTGAAAATACGTCGACTTTGGATATCTTTTGCACTGTGAAGTGTAAAAGATCACTTGGGATAAAACCCTAATCTTACGCTTAAGCATAAGCTTACGCGTAGAAAATATTACGCTTAAGATTCATCTTACGCGTAGACTTAGTCCTACGCATAAGGTAATCCTACGCCTAACTTTCTACGCCTAACTTACTGTTTACGCATAACATTAGTCTTTTTTCCTGCTTACGCGTAAGCTAAATCCTACGCGTAACTATTCTTGTTACGCGTAACTTTTGGTGTTTTTACGCATAAGTGCTACTTGGTTCTTGTCATTTCTACGCCTAAGGATACTTCATCTACAAAGGTTCATTCGACTACAAAGATCCATTATTACTACACAAGTTTATCATCATGTCTCAACCACCATACTCTAACTACTTCCCTCACACTTATAATCATCAACAACAACAACAATTAACTCCACAACATCAACAATGGAATCAACAACAAGCCATTTATCAACAACAATTTAATCAGCAACATACTCCACAAATTGGTACAATTCCACAACCACAAATGGTTCAACCACCACCAAGTCTTCAAACTCTACCCTACACAAACGATTTCAATCAACATCCATCACGAAGCACTATGAA
>BPTQ01000006.1:274707283-274905758 GCA_019973895.1 Chrysanthemum seticuspe | reverse complement strand
AATTCCTACGCGTAACATTTCTTACGCATAAGAAAGGATCCTACGCATAAGCTTTCGCCTACGCATATGTCACGACTGTTTACGCGTAACTTTGTCAATCCTACGCTTAAGCCATTTTTGACCTTCATTATGAATTGTTTCGTGTACAAAACTTGTTAATAAACTTATCATAACGTCACGAATCCAATAATGTCACTAATAAACCAAGACATTTGATATGTTGTGAACAATAAGTGATAACATAAGCTTTAAAACTTAAAGTTAACTAACTCACGAAACATTTCACGACGTCATTAGACTATTGGACATACAAGTGACTTAGGGCTCGTAACAATCATTGACGTTGTACATTAAATAACTAGACAATAAGACCTTCTGTTGACTAACATTATGTCTTTCGATATGTTGGTTCTTTTGGCTAATATTATTTCAGATCACGACATGGCTGCTCAACCAAACATGGATGCACCTAATGTTCTCTCCACTGCTGACATCTACCCTAATGGCTACCCAATGAAGATTGGAAAGAATAATCTCCGAGTTGACTTCAGCACTCTCACTTGCTCTGAGTCTTCATGCTTAATAGCTATTGACATTCTGAGGACTCATCCTTATCAGAACATGCTCACACATTCTGAAACAGTTCCTGAGATCTATATCCAACAGTTCTGGAACACCATGGAAAGGGTCAAAGGAAGGACTGCAGTGACAGTGACTCTGAATCACAAAAGAATCACCATCACACCTGCAGACTTAAGGGCTGTTCTCTTAATTCCTGAAGTCGAACCAGACAAACTTTATGCCACACCTACTGAAGAGCTCACTCTCCAATTCTTAATCGATATCGGTTATGATGAGGCTACAGGAGTAATCACCAAACACTCTCACGTAGAGCTCAAAAATATTCCTCAACCTTGGAGAACACTCTACATGATCATCACCAAGTCTATTTCTGGTCGTGATAGCGGCTATGAGCATCCTAAGCTCATAGAACTGCAAATATTTTGGGCATTTGTCAACATGAAACACATCGCTATTGAAGCTCTGATTTGGGATGACATGATGTCATTTCTCAACAAACTTGGCTCAAAGATTCCCTACATCAGATATACCAAATTGTTGATCCAGAGAGCACTTGGACTACATTCTGATATTCCCAAGAGGCTTAATGACCCTGACAATCACGACATGTTGATTGAACCTATTCTGACCATCAGAATGAAGGAATCATCTACAAAGAAACAGGGCGCGGTGTTACCAGATTACCTGCTAACTGAAGATGTCAGAAAGCTCGAAACATACAACAGGTATCTGGAAGCAGTAAGACAAGGCAAGGTTGGTCACCTCGATGAAAGATCTTTTGGTACACCTACTCGGAGAACTAGAAGAGGAAGTGCTGGAAGTGTTACAAGTTCAGAGTCACAAAGGAAGTTTCCCAAACGAAACCCTCCAAGAAAACGGTTTGTTCCCGTACAAGAAGCTACTCCCATTCCTAAACCCAAACCTGAACCGAAACAACAGCTTGAGGACGTAAGTTCTGAAGATACAGATACAGATGAGGAGGCTCTCTTCTCTGAAACAGCAAAGGATGTGTCCGACACTCCAAAAGTACAGAAACCTCCAAGTCCTCAAGATGATAAGGGTAAAGGAAAGACTCCGGTACTTGTACCTTATGATGCTGAAAGCTCAGAAAGTGAAGGAGAACCACTGGAGACAGCTTACAGAAAGAAATTACATCAACTTAGACATAAACACAAAGCTGAAAAATTTGCTAATGAGCAAATGGGTGGACCCGGAGGAACTAGTGGTGCTGCTCCCTCCGAACCATCTCCTGATGCGGTTAATCAACCCGATACGGGAGCTGGTACCACCACCCTTTTGCAACAAGAACAGCCTGTGAAAGACACTATTGAGTTTGATAAACTAGAAACTGAGAAGGAGAAGAAGGATAGAGAGTCTGACTATGACGATTTTCTTCTGGATAGTCCGACACATACACGGATGGAAACGTCTGAACCGCCGAAGGACCCAGAGTCTCCTCACATCTCCTCTTCATCCGATTCTTCTTCACATTCATCTCAACCACCATCAACGAAATCAACAAAATCCTCATCCAAATCCGTGAAGAAACCAAAATCTTGGGTTTCTCAAGCTCATGAACGGATTCAAAAAGCTGTCAAGGAAGTCAGAAAGAAAAACGCTCTTAACAAGAAGCTAAATTTCCTCGCTGATCACATACAACATATATATAGAGACAACGAAAAGAGGAACAAGGAAAGGAAGTTTGTGCAGGAATTCATGAAGAGTCATCGCCGTGAGCAACTAAACGAAATGATTGAAGGTTACACAAACAGGCACCTTCGTGACAACGTTCCTAGACTTACACAGGAGATGTTTACCAGACAACTCTATCCAAACCTGTTGCACCTGGCCAAACAGGCGATGAAGTCAACACCGATGTATGTCAGCATCAATCCTGTTGATCCCACAATCTTCTCAGACGCTGAATTAGTTGATCGGCTGGTCGCACAACTGTCTAAACGTTCCGCAATGATTGCCTCTCATGAAAGCAAACTATTAGAAGCATTGCTGGCATTCCAACTTAATTCTGCATGCCGAGAAGAAGCTGAGAGGCCTAAACGTCATAGAGACGATGATGATCAGGATCAGGATAAGACTGACGAGGCTAAATGTCAAAAGATGTCTGGTGAATCCTCCTCGATGCCACCTCCAAAACCAATTCCTGCACAACAAAAGTCTTCTCCACCACGGTCTTCCACTGATAAACCTCGGGACGATTCCGAGTTACCACCCTTGACTCAGAAAACTGGTGATCACTTTGAGTATACGGGTGGTGACGATGAAGAGGTCCTTGAGCCCCAACAACAACCCTCCTCTCCCAAACAAGTGAAGAAATCCGAATCATCATCAAGGTCTTCTAAAAGCAAGAAGGGATGTGAGAAGGATCATCACCATGATTGATGAACGGTTGTTCAGAAGGGATCAGTTCAGACGCTTGGAGAGCTATGTTGGTGGTAGACCCAGGATAAACATCACCGGCTTTCAACGCCCTGTGCGCACTCCTGGGAACATCACTGCACTTCCTGGTACCCCTTGAATTGTTTCCTTCAAATGATTTTGGATGCATGATTATATATGTGAATGGCTTGTGCACACATAACAGTGTACAACCCGTATTTGTCAAGAAAGGACCCTGTGGTACGCCTCAGTGCCACAATCCTTATAAAAGGAGCGAAAGCTTCTTATTTTTGAGTAAAACCTATCAAACCTTTCATTTTTCAAGGTTTTGCTAAAAAAGACAAGTACTTCCCCATATGATTTTAAAACCTCAACCGTTTATATCACTAATTGAGGGGGAATATTTGATTAAAACTTTGTTCACAAAATGTTCACAGTGGTCACTCTTCCCGCAACACTCAAAATGGTCATATTTATTCTCAACCGTACAAAAATAACATTTTTATATGCCATTTTTGAGGGGGAGAAAATTGTGTGATAAGAAATATGTTTTGTAAAGCAACATGTGCAAGCCCCTTGGCTTTCTCGTGTGCAAAGACTTAACCAATGAATTGACGATCCTTAACTGTCTGCAACTCGAAAAGACTTGTCCTGGACGGGTAATAATTTCAAGCTAGTTCGCTAGTGATGTAAACGTGTCTCGCAAAGGACTTGTCTGAGTAGAAAGTACCATTCGAGAAACTTTTGATAGACATGGTCCTTCACGTCACTACAAGGGTCCTCACGCGTGTCCCGCAACTTTCGGCCACTACAAATAGGACCCAGATGGTGGTTGTATCGAGAGGTCCGCAGACTTGACTAGGGAAGACTTGTTGGCAAGTAGTTAGTACCACTACTAGGAAGAGTGTAGGGAAGATAGGACTCTCAAGGTCGCGAATCCTAAAGGTTGGAAGTCAGCATATAGGAAGTTAGACATGCGGTTAGGTAGGGATTGGTAAAAGTTCCATACTAGGGGCTTAAACACCTCGAGTGATGTGCGGTAATTGCCCTGTGCGCACTCCTGGGAACATCACTGCACTTCCTGGTACCCCTTGAATTGTTTCCTTCATATGATTTTGGATGCATGATTATATATGTGAATGGCTTGTGCACACATAACAGTGTACAACCCGTAATGGTCAAGAAAGGACCCTGTGGTACGCCTCAGTGCCACAATCCTTATAAAAGGAGCGAAAGCTTCTTATTTTTTGAGTAAAACCTATCAAACCTTTCATTTTTTCAAGGTTTTGCTCAAAAAGACAAGTACTTCCCCATATGATTTTTTTCAAAACCTCAACCGTTTATATTACAAGTTGAGGGGGAGTATTTGATTAAAACTTTGTTCACAAATTGTTCACAGTGGTCACTCTTCCCGCAACACTCAAAATGGTCATATTTATTCTCAAAATGTTTCAAAAATAACATCTTATATGCCATTTTTGAGGGGGAGAAAATTTGTGTGATAAGAAATATGTTGTGCTGAATGCAAATGAATCCGTGTACCTCAGACTTAACCAACAAATTGACGGTACTAAACTGTTTGTAACTCGAAAAGACTTGTCCTGGACGGGTAATAATTTCAAGCTAGTTCGCTAGTGATGTAAACGTGTCTCGCAAAGGACTTGTCTGAGTAGAAAGTACCATTCGAGAAACTTCTGATAGACATGAACTCTGACGGGTTTGGCAACCTTCCAAGGTTTGTCTACACCTTCAAGGTAGTTATTAGAGTTAGTTGTCACCTAAAAGCTGACAATGCAACTCTTTAACTATTCAACGTAACCGTGTCTCGCGGGAGATTGTCTATCTTTAGTGGATCAATTCAAAAAGTGCGTGCTCCTTCCTCACTGTGCATTTAACCATTAAAACTATTAAGCACATGTGGAGGGGGAGTATTTATGCAAAAACTTATCTCTCACTGTGGTTCAAACATGTCTTTCATTTACAAACCCTTTGAGAGATACTTTTCACATACAGTGGTTTAAATGGCAAACATAGGTTAGTCATGGAGTTATAAGGTGACTAAGGTTAGGAATAACCATCCTATGATCCGCCAGAGCCGGAGGGATCTACCCAAGGACACTACCATTAGTTAGTGTTAGAAGTCCTTAGGAATGATTATAAAAAGGAGAAAATGAGAATCGGAGAAAGAAGGAGTTGAAGAATCAAAAAGAAATGTAAAGTAAAGGGTGAAAAGAAATAGCCCTCCAGATTATTCAACTTAGGGCAGACACCGGGTTCAATTCATATGCTACTGGTTGTCACTTAGTGACACTAGGTATTGAAGATTAAAAGTCGTCATGGACCCAGTGACGCATGCACTAAACTTTCTTAGCCACTCAAGTTTCTCTCAACAGAAACTTGTTTCATTCTCACAGGGAACCCTACATAAACTATTGGCTTTCTCTTAGAGATCGCTGGTATTGAAAAAGGAGACCCTCTCCCTAGTCTCCGCTCAGGAAAACCAAAACGCACTATTGAGTCTAGAGCCACGAGATTCATCAAAAGATCTCTTAGGAACACTTGACATTTAATCACTTGTTGATCAACAAATAAGATCTTCAGTGATTCAGTGGTTCATATCGAGTCCTTCACAGATCTTAGCAATCTGTTGAGAACATTTATGAGAGGTTCACATCTGTGATCCTCAGTGATTGAATGGAAACTCCTGCCAGGGTCAACATCAAACAGCCCTGACAGCAGGTCGCTTCGGTAACTCCCCGTGGATTACGCGGAGTGTGTCTCAAACGGTCTACAGTCGTGAGGTGATGCTTCGGTGTACCTCAGCGACTCATCTGAACTGTAGATGTACTTCGGTACATCGCGTTATCTCACTTGTGGGACTCCAGTTCAGGAACGGCCTTTGTAAGAATTAGAGTTGTGTTTTCACACTATGCTGTTAACACTCTCGAAGTTCAAACTTGTAAGTGCCGGAAACCGCTTATTTCTAACCGTTTGCAATGTTTTCTTCTTATGGAAGCTCTGGAGCGGGACGATCGTGCTGATTCTTCTCATGCTCACGCCAACATCATCACTAATGAAAGTTCTATTCGAATGCAACACAACAGTCAGAATGATTCTTCATCAATCAAAGAATCTACAAAGTTAAAGACTTACAGAACTTCATCAGTATTGATTTCCAACGTCAAGGAGCGTGTGAGCATGTTGAAGAATGACGTGAAGACACTGGAGCAGCGAAGCAGACCTGAGGCAGACTGATGCAGACAACAACATACTATCACTTTCACCACAAAGAACAAATGATCAAAGAACAAAGTTAATGATGACGTCAAAGCATAACTGTTCAAAGATAACTATCTCTCTACACTGGGGAGATTGTTTGAATCAAGGCAATTCCTCTCACAAGAAAGAAGAATGCCAGAAGACGTCACTGCTACTATTACATCAACGCCTTCACCGTTTATATTCATATATACTTGAGGGGGAGATTGTTGGAATCACTCCTAAACAGTATTTCAAGTATTTATATTTCATATGTAATAGGTAGCTTTACTATGGCCTTTATGTTTGTTTAAGGTCCAGCTTATGTAGAAGGCCCATAAGCTGAGGCCCAAGCCCAATAAGGAATAGGGAAGGAGAGGGAGTGTTGCCCTAGCTCCTTGCCTATAAATACATTGTAATAACCTTCATTTGAAGGTTGGTTGTTCAAGTTTTCTTTTCATTCACTCTCACTACGCCTAAACCGTGCTACTCATATTGTGTTTGTGTTTGATACTTGTTCATCCGCCTTTATCTCTTCTCTTATAAGCTTGTGTTGTAAAACTAGTGACCTAACAAAGTCCAAGCACATCGATCTTTGATACCATTTCATAAAGGAACAGGTGGAAAAGGGTACTGTTGAATTATATTTTGTGGGTATTGAATACCAACTGGCAGACCTTCTCACCAAAGCCTTAGCTCCTGCTAGGTTTACTAAGTTGGTCCACCGGATTGGTATGAGGTGTTTGACTCCAGAGGAACTAGACAAAATTTTGACACATTCTTAAAACCAGTCAAACACCAAAACCTCTTTTGTATATAATTTATCAAAAACAAAATACAAAAATATAAAATTTATAAAATACAAAAATATTCTTCTATCTACATTTCTTTCAACATTGCAAGTACAAATCTTCCGTCAACACTTTACTCTTTCAAACATTTCAATATTTTCACAGTCAAGTGTTGAGGGGGAGAAAGTAAATATTTTCTATTTCATAAAACCTTGTACTTGCATGTTACCCAGTTTTGGTTGTATCTTTGATAATGGTGGACTCGTTTCTTGTTTCTTGACACTCCTTGGACCCAAAATTGTAAAATTTCTCTATTTCTTAAGTCGAGGGGGAGTGTCGTCAAGTTTCTTTCCAAACTTACACTTTGTGCATAACCAAAATGGAAGTTATGGGCTATGGATGAAGATGGTTGAGGTGGATGGACTATTTTTGTCAAAAGCTTAAACTTAATTTAACAAAACACCTCAACTAAATTTCTTATTCATTTATTACAAACATTTATTATCCAACCTACCAAATCATACGACTATAATCCAATCTTCTAATCCGTGTTATAATCTTCAATTCTGTAAGTGGTTAATGCTTCCTTGTGTAATTCTAAACATTGGTTTTAAATCGTTTACAAATCCAACGGGTAGATTTTCATAAATGAATGATTTTAGCTGCTATGCGTAAGCGTATAAACTAGGAATCATCTTTTGTTGATTCTGATGAAATGGAGTGTGTTTTCAAAGTATATATCTTGTTTTTCAAGCCATTTTCATCTAGAAATCTTACCCAGAAACAAGTTTGAATCACTTTCATGAGTTAGGGTTTATGCGAGACAATTGGGTGTTTTCCATTGGGTGTGTTTCAGGACAATTAAAGGCTTGTAATATGCTTGAAATGAGTTTAATTAACCAATAACTACTTTGAATCTTACCCAGAAACACTAATTTTGCCAAATTGAAATTTAGGGTTCATGCACTCGTTATGTTGGGTACTTTTGATTCTAGTAGTGTTTGATGTTAAAACCGGTTGAAAGCATCTTATTATGCCTCTAAGACTTACCAGAAATCATTTGGCCCATTTCCTACAGCTAGATTGTTTACTCGTATCTTGTGAAGGATATGCGTAAACTTGGAGTCTTAAGCATAAGGTTCACTCTTACGAGTAAACCTTACGCATAAGCTCCCAACATACGCTTACGCGCAAGCTTTATGCCAAGAGCCTTTTCCTACGCGTAAGATTTCTTACGCGTAAGAGGGACTCCTACGCATCAGCTTAGGTCTACGCGTATGGTTACACTTTGTTTACGCATAAGCTTGCATTCTTACGCTTAAGCCTAAATTTTAACTTTACCAATGAAATGTTACGCGTACTAACTTGCAAATAAGTTACTCATAACGTCACAAGACCAAAATGTCACTAATAAGCTATAATTGTTAAAATGTTGTGTGAATGAGTGAAAATGTGGACTTCAAAATTCAAAATTAATATGCTCACGAAACTTATCACGACTACTTTGGACTGTTAGACAACACGTGACATTGGACTCGTAACATTCATTAACATAACATATTCAATAATTGGACAATAAAAGCAACTTTTTATGTCTTTCGATATGTTGGTTCTTTTGGCTCAATATCTTTCAGATCACGATATGGACATCACAATGGAAAACATTAACGCACCAAACGAGCTTTCAATTGAAGACATTTTCCCTACTGGTTATAAAATGAAGATTGGAAAGAATAACCTAGGGTGGACTTTGAGAACTTCATATGCTCTGAGTCTTCATGCCGAATAGCTGTGGATATTCTTAAGACTCATCCCTACAACAACATGCTCACCAACTCAGCAACGGTACCAGAGATCTATATCCATCAGTTCTGGCACACAATGAAGAAAGTTGATGGTCAAGATGATGTCACGGTGACTCTCAACAATAAACATGTCACCGTCACTGTTGCTGATTTACGAACAATTCTTCTGCTCCCTGCTGTCCAGCCTGCTGAGTATGCTCCTACTCCATCTGAAGAGGCTACACTCCAATTCATGGTTGATATTGGCTATGATGAAGCTGCGGGAATCATCACCAAACACTCTTCAGTGGATTTAAAGAACATTCCTCAGCCATGGAGAACTTTATACATCATGATCGCTAAGTCTGTTTCTGGAAGAGACAGCGGTTATGAGCATCCTAAGCTAATGGAACTACAAATCTTCTGGGGCATGGTCAACAAAATGCATATTGACTACGCAAGTCTGATTTGGGAAGACATGATGTCTTACCTAAAGAAGCTTGGCACAAAGGTCCCTTTCATCAGATACACAAAGTTGTTGATCCAGAGGATACTCGGGAATAATCAAGACATTACCTTGAGACTTGATGACCCCAAACATCATTCTGCGTTGTTTGAGGCTACATTAAATGTTGTCAGATTTAAAGACTCATCAACAAAGAAACAAGGTGTAGTTTTGACTGACTGCCTACTCACTGATGATATTAAAAGCCTTCAATCATATTCACAATATATCAAGAAGCAGTGACCTTAGGCAAAGTCGGCTTCATGGATGAAAAGTCTTCCGCCATACTAGTTAAGAAGACCAGGAGAGATAGTATTGGAAGTGTTGCAAGCACTGGAAGTGCCCTAAAGTATCCAAAGAGGAATCCTTCCCTAAAAAGAAAAGTTTCATCAAAGAGAGCCACTCCTAATCCTCAACCGGCACATAAATTAGAGGATCAAGACTCCGAGGATAATGAGACGGATGAGGAGGTTCACTACTCAGAGTCTGTTACGGATGATACAACAACAGTAGAAAAACCACAAAGTCCCAAAACAGACAAGTGTAAAACTCTAGTTGAAGAGAAGGATGAAGAAGAGAGTTCAGATGAAGAACCAAAGGATGAGGACAAAGACTACCGCAAAACACTGAAGCATCTCAGGCTACAACATGCTGCTACGGAATTTAATCTTCAACAAACTCGTGGCCCTAGAGGTTCAAGTGGTGGTGCACTAACCACACCAGTTCTCGATGCGGTTAATCAACCCGATAAGGGAACTGGTACCACCACTCACGAATCAATAGAGCAACAGCAGCAAGAAGATCAAATCATCTTTGACTTTGAGAAAAAAGAGGAACAAGAACAGGATGAGATGATCATGGACAAAGACATTGAGAAAGCTGCTAAAGAAAAAGCTGACGAGGAAGCTCGAGCCAAAGCAAATGAAGAGGCTAAGCAAAAGGCTGAAGCAGAAGAAAAGGCCAGGGTAAAGGCTGAAGAAGAGGCTAAAGCTCGCAAAGAAGCTGATGATTATATTCTAGATAATCCTGAACATAACCCGGAAGGAACTTCTGAGCCACCAAAAGACCCGGAGCCATCTCATGACTCATCATCTTCTGATTCATCATCTCACTCATCACCATCACCATCCAAAGATGCTACCACCAGATCCACATCTAAATCAGTCAAGAAATCGACCAACACTTGGGCATCACAGGCAAAGACCAAAATTATCAAGGCTGTCAGGCAAGTATGGAAACGAAACGTGGTCAACAAGAAATTTAATCAACTGGCCGACAGACTTAATTTACTCCAAGATGTGATGAACGAGTTTTTGGAGGAAAGAGAGCAGATTTAGCAGTTTCTCAATCGAGATATCCAAGGAGAAATGGACAAGACGATAAGAGACTATACTCACAAGTTTCTTCTCGACACCGTCCCTGGAGTGACAAGAGAGATGTTCGCCAGACAACTCTATCCTAATCTCATGGCATTGGTCAAGCATACAATGACAACTACTCCTGTTGCTATGCAAATCAATCCAGTCCCGTCTCCGGTTGTCTCAGATGCTGAATTGATATCAAAGCTGGTATTGCAAATGTCTCAACGATCTGGCACTTTCACTCCTGACGAAGCTAAACTATTTGAGGCATTGCTAGAATATCAACTCAAGACATCGTGTAAAGAGTCAGCTGAAAGGGCTAAGCGACCAAGAGACGATGATGATGCAGACAATGATTCTAAGCCGAAACGCAAAAAGAAAACTGACGAATCATCATCTATGCCTCCACCACCCCAATGGACCACCACCACTGGAAGATCTTCACAACGTCCTCCTGCTAGAGAAAAACCTCAGGACTTTGAGTCTCCACCACCAACGGAGAAAACTGGTGATCATTTTGAATACATTGGTGGTGATGACGAGGAGATTCATGAGACCCAACAACAACCCCCTTCTTCTACATCAACTAAGCAACCATCATCATCTTCCAAGCCAAAGAAGAAAAAGTCAACATCAGTTGTATCATGGCTAGATGAAGATGAAACTGAAGAATACGAATGGTTCTCCAAGCTTGTTGATGCAACCCCTCAATTACTGAAAGGCCAAGAAAGGGTAGATGGTCGAACTATGGAGCATGTCGAGATTATCCAAGAAAAGTTCAAGGTGAAGAAGATGACGAAAGCAGAGTTGAAACGAATCAAGAACGATGCTTTTCAACTGCTTAAGGACAGCTCTGACAGTGCCATAGAAGTCGAATATCATCTCGACAACATAGCACGAGCCATATCCAACAATATTGATTGACTCAACCCTAAATCCAACATCGACTTCTCCAGACCTGACAAGGCTCGATACTATAATGACTAGACAAAGCCACTACCCACCATTGGTCGACCTGATCAACCTCAGATTCCCTACCGGTATTTCTTCAACAATGACCTAGAATTTCTTCAGCACGGTAGCGAAGTTAGCAAAAAATACACTACCTCACTCACCTTCCCTATCCCAGCAGCAATCTTCTCCAACAATGTGGCCATCGAGGAAGAAGCCACACATTTGTTCGTTGATAATGTGGTTAGTTATGACCTCGATGCACTATATGGAATTTATCACTGGCCTGAACGAAGAAGAATCTACTACAGAAGCTGCCAGGTACTCAAATCTAAGAAAGAGGTGTACAGTGACCAACGGATCGTTGCTATAATGCATGTCAGCCTATTTACTAAGTGGGACGACTCATTCCTGAAGAAAATCGTAGTCAAATGCCAAGACGAACAGGAATATGACTTCTCTGAAGCGGATTTTCCGAGATTGTCACTCAATGACATTGAAGACATATATCTTGCTAAGGTACAAGGTCGAATGTGACATTTCTCCACCAACATCCAGCTCTAGTACATCAAGTCATTGCTGATATTCAACAGAAGCATCGTCATCTAGGAACGTGTTGAAGACCTTCAACTTGCCGTGGAATCATATAAAAAACGTGTTAATCTCACACAACCAATGCTATACATTCCCGATATCAACCACCTGGCTCAGTACACCATTCTAAAGAAACCAAAGTTTGGCGTTGTCTACCGCAGTGAACTTCACCGTAACTGTTTCATGGCATGTAATGAGCTTCACAAGTTTTGTGATCACACTTTGAAGAAGGTTTGGGACGGGCTAGCATATCGGTTAAAGGAGATTCATGAAGGCATAGGGTCGAAGAAGAGGTGGAATTCGAGGGAAAAGAGGGATGCGAAGAAAACTAGAAATGGATGATTCTTCTTGGAAATATTCCCACAAAACTCGAAATGAACATATTCAATATCAAAATTTCGTCAAAAATACGTTGTGAAAATTGTGTGATACAAATACGTTGTGAAAATTATAATTGAATCTTCGTGCTAAAGACTTAACCCATGAATTGACGAGATCTGAACTGTCATACATCGAAAAGATTTGTCTTTCAAGACTTATCCAAGGAGATTGTACCTACTCGAGAAGCTCTTGATAGACATGAACTTTGACGGGTTTGACAACCTTTCGAGGTTTGTCCACACCTTCAAGGTAGTTATTAGAGCTAGTTGTCACCTAAAAGCTGACAATGTAACTCTTTAACTATGCAACGTAACCATGTCTCGCAGGGAATTGTCTATCTTGAGTCGATCAATTCAAATGTGTGTGCTCTTCTCTCACCGTGCAGATTTCTGTCAAAACACTTAAGCACGTGTTGATGGGGAGTATTTCTGCAAAATACAAAACTCTCATAGTGGTACAAAATGTTTTGACTCATAACCACTTTGAGAGATTTTCATAAAAATGGTTTTATGGCAGCATAGGTTAGTCATGGAGTTATAAGGTGACTAAGGTTAGGAATAACCATCCTATGATCCACCAGAGCTGGAGGGATCTACCCAAGGACACCACCAATAGTTAGAAATTAGAAGTCCTTAGGTATGATTATAAAAAGGAGAAAATGAGAATCGGAGAAAGAAGGAGTTGAAGAATTAAAAAGAAACGTAATGAAAAGGGTGAAAATAAATAGCCCTCCAGATTACTCAACTTAGGGCAGACACCGGGTCCAACTCATATGCTACTGGTTGTCACTAGATGACACCGGTATTGAAGATAAAAGTTGTCATGGACCGA
The DNA here is from genome assembly GCA_019973895.1 of Chrysanthemum seticuspe. Lineage (NCBI taxonomy): Eukaryota > Viridiplantae > Streptophyta > Magnoliopsida > Asterales > Asteraceae > Chrysanthemum > Chrysanthemum seticuspe. The sequence goes on along the minus strand of BPTQ01000006.1, from coordinate 274,892,323 downwards.
GTGACGCATGCACTAAACCTTCTTAGCCACTCAAGTTTCTCTCAACAGAAGCTTGTTTCATTCTCACAGGGAACCCTACGTAAACTATCGGCTTTCTCTTAGAGATTGCTGGTATTGAAGAAGGAGACCCTCTCCCTAGTCTCCGCTCAGGAAAACCAAAGTGCACTATTGACTCTAGAGCCACGAGATTCATCAAAAGATCTCTTAGGAACACTCGACATTTCATCACTTGTCGTTCAACAATAAGGACGCAAGTGATACTACTCAAGAGTCCTACACAGATCTTAGCAATCTGTCGAGAACATTTATGAGGGGTTCACAACTGTGATCCTCAGTGATTTAATGGAAACTCCTGCCAGGGTTAACATCAAACTGCCCTGACAGGAGGTCACTTCGGTAACTCCTTGTGGGTTACGCTTAGTGTTGTCTCAAATGATCTACAGTCGTGGGGTGATGCTTCGGTGTACCTCAGCGACTCACCTGAACTGTAGGTGTACTTCGGTACATCGTGTTATCCTACTTGAGGGACTCTAGTTCAGGAACAGCCTTTGCGAGAATTAGAAATGTGTTTTCACACTATGCTGTTAACACGCTCGAAGTTCGAACTTGTAAGTGCTGGAAATCCCGCTAAGGAGATTCCTTTTAAGAATCGAGTCCTGAAGATGTGGGTCATTACATGAACTTGTTCAAAGTAATGACAACTGTCCCTTATGGGATTCGGACAGCTGATTCGCCCGACCAAGGTGAAAGGAATCAAGACATTCATCAGAAGAACAATCGTAGTGGTCAATTCTTTAAGAAAAGACCACAATAATAGATTGGTGTCTATCACCAACCCATTCTTATGTTTTCTTCTTATGGATGCTCCTGGGAGATGATCGTGCAGATTCTCCACATGCTCATACCAACAACAACACGTATTGAAGTTCTCTCGAAAGGCAACACAAAAGTCAGAACGATTCTTCCTCAAAGCCAAATAATCAACAAAGTATAAAGACTAAGAGAACTACATCTATAATGATATCCAACGTCAAAGAGAGTGTGAGCATGTTGGAGAAGGATGTGGAGACACCCGAGCAACGAAGCAGACTTGATGCAGATTGCCACAACATAACATCACCATATCCACACCAGAACAAAGAACAAAGATAAATGAAGACGTTAAAGCTGAAAACTTCAAAGAAAACAAGATCCTCACACTGGGGAGATTGTTAGAATCAAGGTACTTCTTCTCACAAGAAAGAAGAATGTCAGAAGACGTCAAAGAAACTATTACATCTGCACCAACAATGTTTAAAGATTACTTAAGTCATTAATTATCAACACTTAGGGGGAGATTGTTGGAATCACTCCTAAACTATATTTCAAGTGTTTGTAATAAATATGTAATAGGTTGCTTAATTAGGCTTTTATGTTAGAATTAATGGCAAGGCTTATGTTGAAAGCCCATAAGCCTTGGCCCAAGCCCATAAGGAAGGAAGGGAACTTGTAGTGTTGCCCTAGTCCCTTCCTCTATAAATAATGTTGTAAACCTTCATTTGAAGGTTGGTTGTTCACTTTTAATATCTGATAAGGTTTTAAAAGGTACCATTTTGAGGGGTCGTTTAAGTCCTTATTTGATCACTTTTGTATCCGTTATTGCTTAATATCGTTCCTTTTCACTTTTTAGGTCTCGTGAAGGCAAAATGCTGGAATGGCACTTATTTGGACGAAAAGGCGCGAATATATGAAGAAAATGGCCAAAGTCGAAATCGAGACACTCACAGTTGCTGAAAGTAGAGGGCGACTGCGTCAGGTGCTATTGGCGACGCCGTCCCAAAATTATTGTGACGGGACAGAACCCAAAACTCGTATTTTCAAGAGACGGCGTCTAGTGGTGAAAGAGTAGGCCGTCGCTACTCAGACGGCCTAGATGCAATCCAGACGACGTCAGAAGCTGAAGAGGACGGCGTCACGGACATAAGTTGACGTCGTCGCAAGGTTAACGTGGCCAAGACGAAACCCTAATGGCGGCGACACGACGGCGTCACTAAACATAAGGTGACGCCGTCGCAATTGTAATCTTATATATAGAATCCGAATTTTTCAGTCTTTGTGTGGAGAGTCTTTGGAGTAAAAACCTAAAACCGAACCTAAGGTGTCTTGTACAGTATTTTAGGGTTTTAAACCCTATCTTACATCAAGATAAGTCTTTACTTCATTAATTCAATTATGTCTTTGATTATTTGTGTGTATGCTTGCATGTTCTCCATGTCCGGCTAATTTATTTGTGTGTTTGCTTAGGAAGTATGAAACTTAATTATTGAATATTGATTGGTTGTTTCTTATCTTAGTTGATTAATGATCTAGTAATGCGATAGGTTATTCGTTGTGCACTTAATGCTTGATTCATCTTTGTGAACCTTAGAGTATAATTACCTGAGTAATTGTAGGCTAAACCATCCGAAGAGCGCCTTAGAGTAGGAGTCTATAATCTCTAGTGGGTTTGTAGACAAGACCCTTTGGTAAGTTCGAAGAGTTAGGGAGAAACGCATACCTTACAACTTTAGACACACAACGCAACTAGGAATAAGACGTGACACTCAACCCTCAATAGGAGATAATTAAGGAGTAATACAAACTAAGTAAACACATCTTTAAACTATCATACGAGCACACATTAATTAGACATAGACTCCCACAACCTTAGTTTAGATAATTAGATAATAGTAGAGTAATCGGTAGAAATACCAACCCCCCAAATCCAATACCCGAGATTCGTACCTTTCCATTTTCATAAAATATAAAAAGATAAAAAAATAATCTTCCTCAACCTTAACCTTAGCGTAGTAACTCCCTACTAGCATTCCTATTCCCCTAGAGAACGATATCAATACCCGTGGCTTACCCTAATTACTACACTACAACGATTAGGTTCACTGCCTAGGGTGTTATAAAACTTGCTCGAAGAAAAAGAAGTTCCTTTGACCCCGAACGACGCGTGTAGTGTTATCAAGTTTTTGGCGCCGCTGCCGGGGAATAGAATAGCTAGTTAGTAGTCCACCTCGTTTAGGTTTCTTTGCTTGATTCCTATCAAGTAAACTTTTTTCTCATTTTTAGATTTCTCTTAGTCTATCCCCCTTCTTCGTGACCCTCGTTCGTAAAAAAAAAAAAAAAAAAAACCATCACTAACCATGATCCGTATTTTCCATCGAAGATTCTTTACTCTACCCGTTCCCAATCCCGAGATTGAGAACGCAATCCCACAAAACCCTTCACCCACTCACCATTTTGGTAATCACCTAGAGCATAATGAGATAAATTGGCAACAACAAAGTCCTTTCTATTACTCAGATTCTGATGAGGAATTTGATTATGATGAAGCACTTGATAGCGGGGAGGTCATTAATGAAATTAGTTCTGAAATTGAGGAAGACCCCTCCCAATGTTTTGACCCTAGGTGTAGGATTGAGAAAGATGGCCCTTTTAACATGCAATTCCCCTGCAAAATAGGACTAGAAGGGTTCGATGCTTATTTGAATTCATTCTTACCTTTAAACTTAATCTCAAGGGACTTATACAACAAAATCAAGGTCAATGAGTTAACTTATCAAGGGAACAATGTTGTTGAAGCAGTCATTTATTTGCACGTGTTTGTCGGAAGCTTTGCTTATTTGGTAGAGTTCATGGTCTTAGAAGACTTAGGAGAATTTATAGATAAGGACCTCACTCAAATAATTTTTGGAAAACCTTTCAAGAAATTGACAAGGTTGAATGAACGGATGATTGATGGTTTAATTACATTCTCTGATGAAGTTGAAGATTTCATCTACCAAATGCCACGCGCTCATCCTAGGTTTAAACATAAGGACATCGAGATTTGTAATAGAATGACCCCTATTCCATTGCTTAGTGAAAGGGATAAGCAGAGTGGGCTTAGGTACCCATATGAGAAAACTAAGCGGTATTACAAAAAATGCCTTGAATTAGGAGATGATTACAAAAAGAATGAAAGAGCGTTAGAATGGCTTAAGTATGAGCACGAGAGGATAGGTGAGGAAACGTAGGAGCACGACTACGAGTCTAGCTACAAGACTCTTTAATAAAGAAAAGCGCTTCGTGAGAGGCAACCCATGCTTAATTGTTTGCTTGTTAGTGTCATATATCTTTTATTAATTGTTTATCCTCATGTTTAAATTTGTAAAAATGCTTTATTTTGTTTTTAACTTCGTCTTAATTCCATATAAAGGTATTTTACATAAGGGATAAGTGTAGGGAGGATTACACACGTTTTCAAAAGAAACGTAAACATGAGAATAACAATTAACTAAAAGATATTTATGTTTGTTTGTTCGAGTCAAATGTTTGTATCGAGTCATAATGGATGTTTTGCAGAAATTTTTCCAGATTCTAAAGATGTAAATTTTCCAGAATTTTTTCCAGAAAATCGCAGACCAGTTTTTGTCAGGATAACCTGACGGCGTCAGGATTGCAACCTGACGGCGTCAGGAAGGAGTAAAAACATCAGATTACTTTTTCTCGTTTTCTGAGCTACTTATAAATTTTTGGAATTTTCCAGGTCTTAATTTTCTTAGAAATTCTGTAAACATCCATTCCACAAGCATTATATCCTAGTTTAAATCGAGTCTTATATATATTATTACCACCGATTTTACGCGAAGGTTTCGTTTGTTTTCTTCAAGTGTGCAGGTTTAGTTTGTCAAGAAGAAGTTACATAAGATTGGAAGGAGCTTTTCACGCAATAATTCTTCTTGGAAAAGAGTTTAACCACCACTTTACACGGATCCTACCGAGCTAATCAGGGGAGTACTAGTTTCTTTCGTTTTTAATTACCTTCTTTTATCATAACTTTGATACTTTCGGGGAACATTGGGGACAATGTTCAGTTTAAGTGTAGGGAGGGAAAATAAAACGGGAACTTTGAAACTATGCTTATCCTTGACTATTTGCTTTGTCCAATTGTGATTGTGTAATAAACCATGAGAAAATGTCGGTTAGGGTAATTTTAGCACCAAATTTAAAATTTTTCATAATATATAGGAGTGGGCCAATAGTCTTAACAAAAGCGTCTCACGGATAGGAAGTTGCATGACTAGCACAAAAACCCTTACCACCCAAATTCCACCCAAAATGTGAGGATCGCCCTTAGATTAGTAGGAATTAAAAGCATTCATCTTTAATGCTTAGAGTGTGAACCGGTAGTATATTAGATTCTAGAACTTGTTTTGTGATGCATTCCGAGATCGCAAGTGAGGCTACACTTGTGTAGTTAGGAATAACTAAATGATAAGAGGCATTAGGATAACCCTTGTTTGATACCCGTAATATAATTACTTCTTCTACTTCGGTTGAGTAATTCCCCCACACCCTTTGCGTTGTACTCATCTTTAGTACACGATACCCCTAGTTAACCCTTCAGAGCCTATCCTTTTCGCGGTTCTCGTGATATTTCGGTTTTTCCGGAATATCAATGAAGAGCATTGTTTACACCCACCCCCAAATATACACCCAAATCGCCTTAGCCTACCCCTTATGCACTCACTTTTAGTGCAAATATTTGTTATCACCATAAACCCTTAGTTCAATTATCTAGTTGCTTGCATAAGTTGCTAAGTCGAGTCATATCCTTTGTATACAGTTTTGGGATGATTGGGATTCATGGGAAAAGTTAAAGTTTATGAAATGACGGGAAGGGAACTTAAATTCAAATTCCCTTTGTTTGCGTAATAATGTACCCCAAGTGTTTTGATCTTTTCAAATCGGGTCAAATTAGTATTAGAGTAATAAAAACTCAAGTGTAGGGATATGCTTATAAATCCCTAGTATTTTGATGTTATCTTAGAGGATGGTAAAGTAAAAGTGTATGAAAAAAAAAAAAAAAATCGAAAAAAAATAGAAAAAAAAAAAAAAAAAAATAGAGTGAAAAAAAAAAAAAAACCAACATACGGGCTACCATCCTACATCTATCCTTTAAATTTATGTTTGTTTATTTCAGTTATCTAGAGTTTAGAAGTGTCGAGTCTTGTCTTAGCAACGCCATTCTTCATATGCATTTAACATAGAGATTTTTGACTTACCACCACTAAATAGCCTATCCCACCAAACCCTTATTTCCCTACCGTAAGCCTAACGTTACAACCCTTTAAAGACCTCTTTGATAGTCTTTCCTAGGTGCTTACGCCAAAGCGATGGAGGTTTGATCTATTCTCAAGCCTATGGTAATCTATGTACTAGGACCGGTTAATGAGTGTTTATCTTCCATTTCCTATATTGTTATATTTCATTTATACACCCGAGAGAGATGTGAGTATCCAAACACCCCATGTGAGGTGCTAGTATGTAATTTCCGTGCTTGTTATGACTTTTGCGGGGCTTATATGTGTTGTGGACCGTTTTGAATTAATGCTTCATGACCCCTAACTTATAAATTAATTGGCTAAAAGCACATTTGCTTGAGGACAAGCAAATAACAAGTGTAGGGATATTTGATAAGGTTTTAAAAGGTACCATTTTGAGGGGTCGTTTAAGTCCTTATTTGATCACTTTTGTATCCGTTATTGCTTAATATCGTTCCTTTTCACTTTTTAGGTCTCGTGAAGGCAAAATGCTGGAATGGCACTTATTTGGACGAAAAGGCGCGAATATATGAAGAAAATGGCCAAAGTCGAAATCAAGACACTCACAGTTGCTGAAAGTAGAGGGCGACGGCGTCAGGTGCTATTGGCGACGCCGTCCCAAAATTATTGTGACGGGACAGAACCCAAAACTCGTATTTTCAAGAGACGGCGTCTAGTGGTGAAAGAGTAGGCCGTCGCTACTCAGACGGCCTAGATGCAATCCAGACGACGTCAGAAGCTAAAGAGGACGGCGTCACGGACATAAGTTGACGCCGTCACAAGGTTAACGTGGCCAAGACGAAACCCTAATGGCGGCGACACGACGGCGTCACTAAACATAAGGTGACGCCGTCGCAATTGTAATCTTATATATAGAATCCGAATTTTTCAGTCTTTGTGTGGAGAGTCTTTGGAGTAAAAACCTAAAACCGAACCTAAGGTGTCTTGTACAGTATTTTAGGGTTTTAAACCCTATCTTACATCAAGATAAGTCTTTACTTCATTAATTCAATTATGTCTTTGATTATTTGTGTGTATGCTTGCATGTTCTCCATGTCCGGCTAATTTATTTGTGTGTTTGCTTAGGAAGTATGAAACTTAATTATTGAATATTGATTGGTTGTTTCTTATCTTAGTTGATTAATGATCTAGTAATGCGATAGGTTATTCGTTGTGCACTTAATGCTTGATTCATCTTTGTGAACCTTAGAGTATAATTACCTGAGTAATTGTAGGCTAAACCATCCGAAGAGCGCCTTAGAGTAGGAGTCTATAATCTCTAGTGGGTTTGTAGACAAGACCCTTTGGTAAGTTCGAAGAGTTAGGGAGAAACGCATACCCTACAACTTTAGACACACAACGCAACTAGGAATAAGACGTGACACTCAACCATCAACAGGAGATAATTAAGGAGTAATACAAACTAAGTAAACACATCTTTAAACTATCATACAAGCACACAATAATTAGACATAGGCTCCCACAATATTAGTTTAGATAATTAGATAATAGTAGAGTAATCGGTAGAAATACCAACCCCCCAAATCCAATACCCGAGATTCGTACCTTTCCATTTTCATAAAATATAAAAAGATAAAAAAATAATCTTCCTCAACCTTAACCTTAGCGCAGTAACTCCCTACTAGCATTCCTATTCCCCTAGAGAACGATATCAATACCCGTGGCTTACCCTAATTACTACACTACAACGATTAGGTTCACTGCCTAGGGTGTTATAAAACTTGCTCGAAGAAAAGGAAGTTCCTTTGACCCCGAACGACGCGTGTAGCGTTATCAATATCACTCTACGCATAACCTTTGTTACTCTCTATATCGTGTGTGTTTGATAGTGTTCATCCGATAACTTCTTACCTTGTTTCTAACATATTGATGCTTGTGTTACAATATGGTGACCTAACACTAAGATTTCAGCAGCTTCTCGACCTTGAGGACTGATGGTCTCTTTAGAAGATTTCATTGGTGTTCTGAACTCAGATTCCCCTTCTTCCTCTATATTCTTCCCCTGTTTGAGAGAATTTTCTTCCCCTTCATAATCAGTGATTGCAATTCCTTTGGCTTTGAACTTTGCCTCCAACTTCTTGACTTTATGAACCAATCTTACCACATTATCAGCTTGAGCTTTGGATGACCTCTGGAGATCCTTTTCCAATTTGTCAATTTTGGTCAGAAGTTGAGGAATTAGACTGATGAGCTCCTCTTGAGATAGAGTTGTTGGATCTGATGCATTAGCAGTTGTTTTGTAACGCCCCGACCCGCCAAGGGTAAAGGAATCACAAGTAATGGTGTCATATCAAAGCAAAACATTCATAACCAAAAGAAAGTCTTAACATAAATGCGGAAAATAATCCAAGTCAAAAGACTTCAATACATAGGTCCCAGCGGAAGCATAATAAACTTCAAACATAATATCCAAAAAAATAAGTCTAAATGGTATCATAAGGAAATCAAAGCTAAATCTCTAAGGTAAGTCCACTCAAGCACTCATCCCAAAGCAACCCAGCTTCAAATGCTTAGATACCTGCCGCGGAAGAAAAGAAAAGTGCGGCTGAGCTTCAAAAGCCCAGTGAACAGATATGAAAGCAAAAGCTAATACTAAACGATAACGGATATGAAATAAAGTAAATGAGCTATACAAAATCTTTATCATTTTCAAAGCATAAATCATAATTTCAAAAGAAGTTTATAGTCAACTACCACGAGCCCAGAACTTATATCAGATCACATTCATATTCACACAAGGCAACATTTTGTAGGGGAGACCTACCAGAGTTATGAAGGACGTGCACGCACGCAGCATCAATCATCAGATAACATATAACATATAACAGATCTAGGATGCATCCATACGCCCCTTCCTACATATTCACAAATATGCTTCACCATCCAGAGACGTGGCAGAACATCACTCTACTGCCCTAGAGTCATATCAGAGGTGCATCACTGATACGGACATGGAACCCCCATGACTAGTTAAATATTTGGCTCGGGTGTCAAACTATCTTAGGTCAAATCAGAATGTCATAACTGACACAGATCATATTTTATCAGAAAATCATTCATGTTTCCAAAATCATAGTTTTCATATCAATCAGTTCAAAATCAGATGTTTCATAATTCAGAAATCAAAGTTCAGATAAGCAATAGCTCAAACAGAAATCAGATTTGGGATTCATAGCAAAGGCTTAGGAAAACCTAATACGAAAGAAAACATTAAGAGAAACCTTTACTGAAAAAGGTCAGAATATCTGTACCTTATTCCAATGCAAAGATCGAAAAGCAGAAAGACGAAAACAAAGGATTACTCCCTCTTCACAGAACCTATAGACATTAACGGTCGTCCACGTTATTAATGATTCCATAATCGTCAAAATGATCTTTTAATATTTAGTATCCATAATTAGTAATCTTTATACTTTAGGGTTTTATTAATGAGTCTTAAGTATTTTATAATCAATGTTGTAGATTAGGGTTTGTTATATCATTTATTAAAGTCCATCTTTAAATGTGAAAATAGTTTTATAAGTTATAACTCACACATGAAATAACACTTACTATATTTAGTTCAAACCCTAATATACTCTCATTTACGTTCTAGGGTTTCTTACTCTTTAATATCTCATTAATATGTATTCATTTTACATGTTACGTCTTAATAATTCTCCACTTAACCTAATACGTAATTAATAACCTTCTTTACGTTTACCCTTATCATACACGTTTATGATTTCATGTGAACATACATTATTAGGGTTTAGTATACTTCATACGCTTTACTCATAAAACTAGGGTTTTATATTTACGTAACCTTTATTTATTAATTACATGTCTAAATCTCATGTACACTTATTTAGTTCACTTAGGGTTTCGGCTAGCATGTTTTATCCAAGTCCTAGCTCATCTAAACGTTACATATTCAAGTTACATGTTTTAAACCTCATTCGAAAACTCATGCATGCCTCGTCTCACTTCATGCATGTCTCGGCTCACCTTAACTCAACATATACATGACCCGATTCAATATTACTTATCACTATACACGTTCCTTATTAATTATACGCTTAATATAAATTAGGGTTTCTAGTTTTTCTTGGTTACCACCTCTCGACCCCAAAACAAAAGAAAAGAAACGCGACAAATCAATTATATCTCAACATATACATGCAAGGTATGTTAAAAGAAGATGAATAAACGTTATACCTTAGCTTGAATAAGAAAAATCGACACCAAGGGTGTTTGGGAAGCTCTCGGCCGAACAAAAGAAAAAGAAAAGGAGAGGCAAAACTAGGGTTCCAATTAAGTGATTATATGTTGTATTTATAGTTATAGAATTTGAGTTAGATTAGGAAAGTGTTTGGGTTTGGGTTGGCTTGGGTCCAACCGAATACACACACACAAACAATATGGGCTTCGGCCCCCTCCTCCTTGGCTCACACGAACACAACAAACACCCCTCTTGGGCTTAGGCTTGGCGCAAAACAAAATAAAAGACACGAGTCCAATAAACAAACGGCCCAACTTCTTAGCGAATCATTTACTTCCTTCGTCGTACCAAAGTCGTTCACGAAATTATACTCGTTAAGTTTTTATTTATTTAGGTTTTTAATTTCCGTACTTTATTATAAACGTATTTTACATATTTTATTATTCTTGGTTCCAAGGGTATTTTAGTCTTTATATAGGTTTTAGATTTTTCGGGTTTTACAACTCTTCCCCTCTAAAAAAAAAATTTTCGTCCTCGAAAATTGAAACGAAACGAAAACGATAACGAAACAAGAACATACCGAATTATTCAAAGAAATGAGGATAACTAGCTCGCATCGACTCTTCGGTCTCCCAAGTAGCCTCACGCTCTGGGTGATTTTTCCAAAGAATCTTAACGAACGGGATGACTTTACTTCTCATGACTCTTTCTTGTCTTTCCAAAATAGCTTCTGGTTCTTCAGGCAAAGACATATCGGATCGAATCTGATCAAACGGATACGAAGCAACGTGTAATGGATGATAATTGTATCCTCTTAGGAGAGATACATGGAACACATCATGAACATGCGATAACTGAGGCGGAAGTGCTAATCGATACGAAACTTCTCCTATACGTTCCAGAATTTCAAACGGACCAATGAATCGAGGACTAAGCTTGCCCTTGATTCCAAAACGTTTCACACCTCTAAACGGCGAGACCTTCAAAAACACACGATCACCAACTCGAAATTCTAAATCACGACGATGCTTGTCGGCATAGCTTTTCTGACGAGACCTAGCCTCCTTCAACTTCTCTCTAGCAACAGCTACTTTCTCATTAGTGATCTCAATCATTTCCGGTCCTTCAATTAGACGTTCACCTACTTCATCCCAACAAGTAGGTGATCTACATTTCCTTCCATAAAGAAGTTCAAACGGTGCTGCCTTAATACTAGCATGCCAACTGTTATTGTATGCAAACTCTACCAAACACAAATATTCATCCCAACTGCCAGTCCATTCCAAAGCACAAGCCCTTAGCATGTCCTCTAAAGTCTGAATAGTCCTCTCTGACTGACCATCTGTTTGAGGATGAAAAGCCGTACTAAAATTAAGTCGAGTACCCCAAGCTTTCTGCAAACCCTTCCAGAAACGAGAAGTAAAACGCGGATCCCTATCTGACACAATAGCCGTCGGAGTACCATGAAGTCTAACTATCTCTTGCTGAAAAATCTCTGACAATCTGCCGATACCATAATCCTTCCTGATTGGTAAGAAATGAGCAGATTTAGTTAGTCGATCAACAACCAACCAAATCGCATCATGCTTCTTCTTAGTAAGAGGTAGTCCAGTCACAAAGTCCATAGATATCTTATCCCACTTCCATGTCGGAATATCCAATGGTTGTAACAGTCCACTAGCTCTTTGATGTTCGATCTTCACTTGCTGACAAATCATACACTTCGACACAAATGTCGCTACATCTTGCTTCATGCCGTTCCACCAGAAATACTGTTTCAAATCCCTATACATCTTGGTAGATCCAGGATGAATAGTGAAAGGAGAACTATGAGCTTCAGTCATAACTTTCTCACGAAGTACCTGATCATTTGGAACGCAAAGCCTATCTTCATACCATACAATCCCATCGTTATCAACCTTAAACTCCGTCCGCTTACCTTCTTCAACATTTTGAGCTACGGCCCACAACTCGCCGTCATCTTTCTGAGCTTCCTTAATTTGCAGTATAAGGTTCGACTCCACCTTCATACTAGCCCAGTATCCATCAGAACCTCGTACGCACAACTCAACATCCAAACGTTCTAAGTCACGAATAATCCTAGGCTCAATCTCAATACTTGCAATCATACCTGATTTCCGACTAAGTGCGTCAGCAACTACATTAGCCTTACCAGGATGATACTGAATGTTAGTGTCATAATCCTTAAGAAGTTCTAACCATCTTCTTTGTCTCATATTGAGTTCCTTTTGAGTGAAAATATACTTGAGACTCTTATGGTCGGTGAAAATATCACACGTCTCTCCATACAAGTAATGTCTCCAGATCTTCAACGCAAAAACCACAGCAGCTAACTCAAGATCATGAGTTGGGTAATTCTCCTCATAAGGTTTCAGTTGTCTTGAAGCGTAAGCTATCACCTTACCATGTTGCATCAAGACACAGCCCAATCCTTTCTTAGACGCATCGCTATAGATTTGATATCCTCCAGAACCAGATGGAAGAGTCAAAATAGGAGCGGAAACCAATCTCCGTTTCAACTCTTCAAAACTCTTTTCTCTATCATCCGTCCATACAAACTTTTCACCTTTCCTCATCAATTGGGTTAACGGCAAAGCTAAACGAGAGAAACCTTCAACAAAACGTCGATAATATCCAGCAAGTCCTAGAAAACTCCTGACCTCAGTCACTGTCGTAGGTCTTGGCCACTTAGTGATAGCCTCAACCTTAGACGGATCCATGGTTATACCATCAGCTGATACGATATGACCAAGGAAAGCGACTTGTCCTAACCAAAATTCACACTTCGAGAATTTGGCGTACAACTTCTTCTTCCTCAAAATCTCCAACACTATCCGGAGATGTTGCTCATGCTCTTCTTCAGACTTTGAGTACACCAAAATGTCGTCGATGAAAACAATAACGAACTTGTCGAGGAACTCATGGAAAACACGATTCATCAAGTCCATAAACACAGCAGGCGCATTCGTCAAACCAAAAGGCATAACGAGAAACTCATAATGACCATATCTGGTACGAAACGCGGTCTTAGGAACATCTTGCTCCTTCACACGTAACTGATGATAACCAGACCTCAGATCAATCTTAGAAAAGAACTTGGCTCCTTGCAGTTGATCAAACAAATCGTCTATGCGCGGAAGAGGATAACGGTTCCGAATAGTAATACGGTTGAGTTCACGGTAGTCGATACACAGACGCATACTTCCATCCTTCTTCTTCACAAACAATACAGGTGCACCCCATGGAGAAACACTAGGTCGAATGAATCCATTATCTATCATCTCTTGCAGTTGTTCCTTCAACTCCTTCAGTTCTACAGGTGCCATACGATACGGAGCTTTCGAAATCGGTTTAGCACCAGGAATCAACTCAATGCTAAACTCAACTTCTCGAGCTGGAGGAAGTCCAGGGAGTTCATCGGGAAAAACGTCGGTGAATTCACAAACAACGGAAAGATTTTCAATGTTAGGACTCTCCAAAGATGTGTCCTTAACAGATGCCAGAAAACCTTGACACCCATGAGCAATCATGGTCCGTGCCTTCATAGCAGAAATGAACTTAACAGATTTGAGTGGTTTAGAACCATAATAAACGAATTTAGGATGTTTTACGTCTCCAAAGATCACAGTTCTAGCAGAGCAGTCGATGGAAGCTCTATGATAAGCCAACCAATCCATGCCTAGAATGATATCAAAGTCGACCATATCGAGAGGATACAGATGTGCATGGCGAATACGATCATCAAAACGAAGAGGACACTTAACGTATTTATGATCAATGATCATGTGACTTTTCATAGGTGTAGATATCGATAAGTGATTCGTTAGTGGTTGTGGCTTCATATTTAGTTTCTTAGCACATGTGACAGATATGATGGAGTGTGTGGCGCCAGTGTCAAATAAAACGAAGACAGAATAATCATCAATGAAAAGAGTTCCCGTAATGGTACCTGAAGTATGCTCCGCCTGATTCCGAGTAGTAGCATAGACACGTCCAGTAGTAGGTGGCGGCTTGGTATAGTTTCCAGGAATCGCCGGATTCCTCTTAGGGCAATCTTTGATCTTGTGAGTAGTAGATCCACAAGAGAAACATCCACCAGTGGCCTTGAAACACGGTCCCGGATGAGCCTTTCCACAAGTAGTACAGATAGGTGGGGGAGGCAAAACTTCAGCTGTCCTTTGCTGACCAGAAGATCCTGAAGCACGACCCTGATTCGATCCTCGAGTCGACTGATCTTTGTTGTAACGCTGGTTATTGTTACCCTGATTCTGACGATCATTTCCATTCTTACCAGCAGCTCTGTTATCCTGACCCCTCGCCTCAGGGCGCTTAGAGTCCACATTCCTTCCCAACTGACCCCGCTGATCATAACTCTTATCCCCTTGTCCTCTTGAATCATAACTCCTGCCAGTATTTCCCTTATACTCATTACTTTGAGTCCTACCTTGAATCCGATCACCATCGCGATTACGCTTGTTGTAACCTGAACCCTCATGAAAGATCTCAATGTTACGAGCTGCATCATTGCAGGCCGACACATCCTCATAGTCAGTGTTAAGCAGTCGGTCCAACACCCACTTCTTCAGTCCCCATTTGAAATGCTTAGCTTGGCGCCTACCATCTCCAGCAATTGCTCCAACAAAGCTTACCAATCTCATAAATCTACTCATGTACTCGTTGGAGTTCTCATTATCAAACTGGTAGATCGCCTGATAATCCCTCTCATACCTTTGCTGTTCAGCATCAGGGAAGTAACGGTTATAGAAGATAGTCCGAAACTCCGCCCAAGTACAAGTAACAGCGAAAGCATCTCCTCCTCGTGCTTGTTTCAATGCTTTCCACCAATTCAAAGCATCACCTTCCAATTTGAATGCAGCTAAACGAGTCTTAAATCCATCTCCACAACCCAGTACTTCAAACAGCTTCTCAACATGAGTGATCCAGTCCTCAGCTTCAGTAGGAGTAGCAGCAGTGCTAAACGAAAGAGGCTTGAGCTTACCGAAACGCTCGAGCCAAGTATGTATGCCGACGGGTTGAGCACCTCCACCGCTTCCCGAAGGTTCACCAGTCTGATTCCGAATGTTGTTGATCACCTGTTCCATCATCTCAGGTGTAGTCAAACCAGGGAAAAGAGAATTGAGAGCATTCGCAATCGCAGCATCCATGTTAACAGCATCATCGTCTCCATCCGCGCCACCAGTAGTACGAGTTCGAACCATCTAAACGATATTCAAACGATTAGCAAAACGAACAAAGATGAGATACGAAATGGAAGTTCGCAGAAGGAAACCTAAGTCTACCCAATCCTCACAGGTCAAATCTTAATTCTAAGGGATAACTTAAGGTTCTTATGTTCACAGGTCCTGACTACAAGTCGTAAACCTGGGCTCTGATGCCATAAATTGTAACGCCCCGACCCGCCAAGGGTAAAGGAATCACAAGTAATGGTGTCATATCAAAGCAAAACATTCATAACCAAAAGAAAGTCTTAACATAAATGCGGAAAATAATCCAAGTCAAAAGACTTCAATACATAGGTCCCAGCGGAAGCATAATAAACTTCAAACATAATATCCAAAAAAATAAGTCTAAATGGTATCATAAGGAAATCAAAGCTAAATCTCTAAGGTAAGTCCACTCAAGCACTCATCCCAAAGCAACCCAGCTTCAAATGCTTAGATACCTGCCGCGGAAGAAAAGAAAAGTGCGGCTGAGCTTCAAAAGCCCAGTGAACAGATATGAAAGCAAAAGCTAATACTAAACGATAACGGATATGAAATAAAGTAAATGAGCTATACAAAATCTTTATCATTTTCAAAGCATAAATCATAATTTCAAAAGAAGTTTATAGTCAACTACCACGAGCCCAGAACTTATATCAGATCACATTCATATTCACACAAGGCAACATTTTGTAGGGGAGACCTACCAGAGTTATGAAGGACGTGCACGCACGCAGCATCAATCATCAGATAACATATAACATATAACAGATAACAGATCTAGGATGCATCCATACGCCCCTTCCTACATATTCACAAATATGCTTCACCATCCAGAGACGTGGCAGAACATCACTCTACTGCCCTAGAGTCATATCAGAGGTGCATCACTGATACGGACATGGAACCCCCATGACTAGTTAAATATTTGGCTCGGGTGTCAAACTATCTTAGGTCAAATCAGAATGTCATAACTGACACAGATCATATTTTATCAGAAAATCATTCATGTTTCCAAAATCATAGTTTTCATATCAATCAGTTCAAAATCAGATGTTTCATAATTCAGAAATCAAAGTTCAGATAAGCAATAGCTCAAACAGAAATCAGATTTGGGATTCATAGCAAAGGCTTAGGAAAACCTAATACGAAAGAAAACATTAAGAGAAACCTTTACTGAAAAAGGTCAGAATATCTGTACCTTATTCCAATGCAAAGATCGAAAAGCAGAAAGACGAAAACAAAGGATTACTCCCTCTTCACAGAACCTATAGACATTAACGGTCGTCCACGTTATTAATGATTCCATAATCGTCAAAATGATCTTTTAATATTTAGTATCCATAATTAGTAATCTTTATACTTTAGGGTTTTATTAATGAGTCTTAAGTATTTTATAATCAATGTTGTAGATTAGGGTTTGTTATATCATTTATTAAAGTCCATCTTTAAATGTGAAAATAGTTTTATAAGTTATAACTCACACATGAAATAACACTTACTATATTTAGTTCAAACCCTAATATACTCTCATTTACGTTCTAGGGTTTCTTACTCTTTAATATCTCATTAATATGTATTCATTTTACATGTTACGTCTTAATAATTCTCCACTTAACCTAATACGTAATTAATAACCTTCTTTACGTTTACCCTTATCATACACGTTTATGATTTCATGTGAACATACATTATTAGGGTTTAGTATACTTCATACGCTTTACTCATAAAACTAGGGTTTTATATTTACGTAACCTTTATTTATTAATTACATGTCTAAATCTCATGTACACTTATTTAGTTCACTTAGGGTTTCGGCTAGCATGTTTTATCCAAGTCCTAGCTCATCTAAACGTTACATATTCAAGTTACATGTTTTAAACCTCATTCGAAAACTCATGCATGCCTCGTCTCACTTCATGCATGTCTCGGCTCACCTTAACTCAACATATACATGACCCGATTCAATATTACTTATCACTATACACGTTCCTTATTAATTATACGCTTAATATAAATTAGGGTTTCTAGTTTTTCTTGGTTACCACCTCTCGACCCCAAAACAAAAGAAAAGAAACGCGACAAATCAATTATATCTCAACATATACATGCAAGGTATGTTAAAAGAAGATGAATAAACGTTATACCTTAGCTTGAATAAGAAAAATCGACACCAAGGGTGTTTGGGAAGCTCTCGGCCGAACAAAAGAAAAAGAAAAGGAGAGGCAAAACTAGGGTTCCAATTAAGTGATTATATGTTGTATTTATAGTTATAGAATTTGAGTTAGATTAGGAAAGTGTTTGGGTTTGGGTTGGCTTGGGTCCAACCGAATACACACACACAAACAATATGGGCTTCGGCCCCCTCCTCCTTGGCTCACACGAACACAACAAACACCCCTCTTGGGCTTAGGCTTGGCGCAAAACAAAATAAAAGACACGAGTCCAATAAACAAACGGCCCAACTTCTTAGCGAATCATTTACTTCCTTCGTCGTACCAAAGTCGTTCACGAAATTATACTCGTTAAGTTTTTATTTATTTAGGTTTTTA
The DNA here is from genome assembly GCA_019973895.1 of Chrysanthemum seticuspe. NCBI lineage: Eukaryota > Viridiplantae > Streptophyta > Magnoliopsida > Asterales > Asteraceae > Chrysanthemum > Chrysanthemum seticuspe. Next base: position 274,874,190 of record BPTQ01000006.1, on the reverse strand, counting down.
ATTTCCGTACTTTATTATAAACGTATTTTACATATTTTATTATTCTTGGTTCCAAGGGTATTTTAGTCTTTATATAGGTTTTAGATTTTTCGGGTTTTACATGTTTCTTCCTCATATACTGGTGGGGAAAGTAGAGGTAGAGTAGGAGTTCTATGTGGTGATGGTGTTGGATTCCTTGGAGGTGATGGTATTGGAGTCCTTTGAGGTGATGGAGTGGGTACCCTCTGTGAAGGCTCTTGTGGTTGATCCTGCTCCTCAAACTCAGCAGCAGCAGATGTACCTACAAGGTTAGAAACACCAGACAACATAGCAGGCAACAAAGGCCTGCAACCCCTTCAAAGCTTCTTTTCATGTTTTCAAAGATCTTCTTTGTAAATTTTACGGCAATGTATTGTTGCTGATTTGTTGTTTCAACATCAAGAATCATTTGCAAAATCCTAGGATACATCAAAAACTTTTTCTGTTTATTTGCATTTGTAACCATGGCATCAAAAATCATTTTTGAAAAATTGAAGAGTCTACCAGTGGATAGGCATACCAATTTAGAAGCAATGGTGCTTCCAAATTGATCCCATCCACCACTTTTAGAGCTCAAGCAATGCAAAATATGATGCACAAGGAAACACCATTGAAAAGTTCATGATTTGATAGCATAGAAGTTCCTGAGGCATCAACCAATTGAAGATAACTTCTGATTGATTCCGCAGTAAATGTATAATCCAAAGTATCAATGGTTGCTTTTAAAGCAATAGTTCCATCATCAAGAGTGATGACAGTTGCTGACTGCCAAAACTACTTGATGGCAGAAATATAAATAATTGGATTATATGTAAGAGCATATCGAATATGAGATCCCTTCAAGAAATCCACAATTTGCTCGAAACCTGTGCTTTCATTTGGCTTCTTGAGGAAGCCTACTTGGTTGTGCTTGTCGTTAATCTTCAATTGAGCCATGAAAGTGGTGAATTTCAAGTACTGGTAGTGCAGCGCAAGTTAGGGTTAATGCTGGTGAAACAGATTTTATCGAGAGAAAAGATTTGAACCTTATAAAGATATTAAAGAAAGTAAATGATGGATAAAAAAATTATTAAATAATATCCATATATATACTTCTTACCGCCTAAGAGTAGGTAATGGTACTATTGATACAGTAAGAATAAATTTTGCCTCGACCAGCACTAACGGTAATATTTTGCACTACCAGACTTAAAATAGTCAAACAGACTTAAGTATAACATCACCAGTTTTAACTTTGAACAGTAGGACTTCCATCAGTATAGCTTCCATACCTCCCCTATATTTGATAGATATTGCATTTTCCTGAAAAATTAGTCTAAAACCAAGAGAAATACAATATGCATGACTCACAAACATAATTAACTCAAAACCATCCGAATTAATCCATAAAGAAACCAAATAAAATTGTTCAAGCACACCAAAGATATTGTAGCAAACACAAAAATCACAAGATGTCCACAAAACCACAAAATCACGCATAATTGTTCACAATACTTCCATGAAAATCTAACTATGCATAGATTAGCCTATTCTCCCTCCAAAGGCAACAGAAACTCCTTGGACTTTCTTAAGTTCCTCCAAGTGATCCTTGTTACCAACCATCTGCCCAAAACATCTACTGTTAAAAATTCTTATATCTTCCATATTCAAATAAAGATGTTCCTGCACTGAAAAGAGAAATTAGTTTCTCTTGAGGACCCAAGCCTGTAGAGGCTTGGGTCTTCCTTGTGGACCTTTAGATTTGTCAGCATTGAAGTTTGGTATGGTCTGTCTCCAAGTATAACCTGCCAAGGGCTTAACAGTAGTTCCCCAATTACCCCTTGCAACATAAGATTGAAACATTTGAGCTACATTTTGAGACATGGGTCTTCTCACAGGTAAATGAGAACCATAATGAAGTCTTTGATTGAACTGGTTCACCTATGGTTTTCTAAACTTGTGACTGGGTGATGAACTGGTAGGTTGAGATCTATATCCAGAATTAACTTTAGTTTGGATAGGTTTAACATGACCAATATTAAGTCTAAATATATTACCAGTATTAACATTTTGCCTATCAGAACTAAATTGACCACCAGTACCCACCCTTGGTCTAACAAAATTAACATAAGTACTACAAGTATTAACAGGTACTGGTCTAGTAGCAAACTTATTAGAATGGTTAATCCTGTTCACATTATTCCACACTGGTTTATTTACCCCATTCCCAGTGTTTACAACCTTTTTCTTTCTTTCCTCAGCTTCTCTAGCCATTTTCTTTTCATGGAAGTCACAATATCCAATCAGATGCCTTAAGCTATTGCAGACAAAACATCTTTTAACATCAAAGGAGTAACCTGCACCAAACTCCTTTTCCATTCTAGCATTCCATTTAACCTTATTAGTGCTATGTATCTCTATTTTTTTCATAGGAGTTGTTCTTAGAGGAACAAAGCTAGGTGAATCTGATTTTAGCTTAGATGGAGACACACTAGGTTTAACTTGTTCAGGTTTAGACACAAAAGGTTGACTTTTTAAAACTGGTTTAGAGATCCTTATAGGCTCAGACTTAAGTTCTAGAGAACATTCAGAGATATTTCCAGTGGATCCTTCACTGTCATTAGATTAACAGGAAGAGTATTCATTGGTCTTACCTTCTGAAACACTTGTGTCAGAACTTTTCTCATAGAATCCTTTACTATCATTGGATTGACAGTCGGTAAATTCAATGGAATAGTCTTGAGAAGCAACAGTTTCAGGGTTCTTCCATTTTCTATAGTCAAATAAGGATTCATCATATTCTTTTTCAGGTTTAGGAGTATAATCATCGTTAATTGGTGGTGGAACTCCCTTGTAATTGTCAGTTTTAGCAAATCTGTGATATTTGGATTTACCTTCAAAATCACTTTTTGAATTTACAAAAACATTTGCCATCACCTCTTCCTCATATCCTAGAACCCCTTTATAAGATTTTATCCCATACTGTTGGGATATGAAAGTAACTGAAGATATGAAAGTACTGTAAGCTGCAAAGAACTGGAAACAGTCAAAGTACTGCTAAAGATAAAGTCAAAGTACTGCACTATGAAGTCAAAGTACTGCAAGAACAAAGAACTGTTATATTCGTTTATGGAAAGTATTGTATTCCATGTTTAGATTACTTGTCGTGCAAGAATACAAATTGTAAACCGACTAGGATATCCTTGAGCCTATAAAAGGACTCCTAGATTGGCATTAGATATACGATTTAGAGAACGATTCCAAAAAGAGTTTTAGAGATTACGAATTAGTGTTTTAGAGAGAAGTTCGATTATCTTAGAGTTGTATTAGAGTATCTGCATAATAAGCAGATTTAGAGTTTATAATAAAAGTTATTCTTCTTAGCTTTGTTAAGTAAATTCCGCGTACTTGATAAAGATTGCTCAGTGTTTCTTTGTTAATAACTTAGGATTTATCCGAGGTTATTAAAACTTAACAAGCTAGTTAAGTTAGTTTGATTAAAGTATAACGATCCAACAAGTGGTATCAGAGCTTGTGTGGAAACTCTGACTAGGAAGAAATCCTACCTCAACAATATTCAAGATGTCGACTGAAGCTGTTCCACCACCCTCAATCACCTCACTCAGAATTCCAATAATCAAGAAGGGAGAATATGATCTCTGGTGCATGAAGATGAGGCAGTATATTGCCATTACAGACCATGCTCTATGGAATGTAATTGTGAATGGGAATGAAGTTGTTACAGAACCCATTAATATTCCTGGACAAACAACTGCACCAAAGGCAGTCTTACCAGCAGCAACCCTAAGGAATCAAGAAAAAGGCACTAAACATTCTCTTATCTGCCATTCCAGATGGTCATCTTCTCAAATTTCATGATGCTAAAGATGCTAAGCAGCTCTGGGCTGCTCTCAAGACCAGATTTGGAGGGAATGAAGCCTCTAAGAAGATGCACAGAAATTTGCTGAAGCAACAATTTGAAACTTTCACAGTTGGTGAAAGAGAGAATCTTGATGCTGCATATGATAGGTTTCAAAATCTCCTCAACATGTTGGAATTATACAAGGCAGAAGTGTCAGTTGAGGATGCTAATTTGAAGTTTCTAAGGAGCTTGCCATCTACATGGCATGTGATTGCTACTATGATCAGAGGACAACAAGGATTGGATGTTATGGACTTTGATGATCTCTATCATCAACTGAAGGTGTATGAACATGAGATGAGTGGTCAACCAAATTTCAAATCTCATAGTATTGCTTTTCTATCATCTGAAAAGAAGAGCAGTACTTCCAAAAGTACTGCTTCTCCTCAAAGTACTGTTTCTCAAAGTACTGCTGTTTACAATCTCCCTTCATATGCTCAGCAGGCCCCACCATCTACCACTTTGCACTCAGATGAAGTTGTGTGCTCCTTCTTTGCACAACAAGCCAATTTACCTGTCACTTATGAAGAGGATCTAGCACAGATTGAAGAAGATGCACTTGAAGAAATAGATATCAGGTGGCAAGTTGCTATGATCACTACAAGGATCAAAAAGTACATGAAGAAGACAGGCAAAAGTATTGATTTCAAACCAAAACAAGGAATAACTTTTGACAAATCTCAAATTGAATGCTTCAATTGTCAAAATACTGGTCACTTTGCAAGGGAGTGCAGGTTTGCTAAGTATCAAGCAAACAGAACATCTGAGAAGCCAAAACTTGAGCTAAAAGAAATTCCAATTACTGAAATAAAGGCCTTGGTTGCTTAAGAGAAGTTATTAGAAGTTGACTGGAGTGAAGAGTTTGATGATGAACCAGTGACTTACTGTATGGTAGCAGTGGAAGATGCAGTTGAAGACACAGTGGAAGCATTGGACTGGAGCACTGCTTTTGATGAAGAATCTGAACATGCTGCTTTGGAATCTGATGATGGATTTGGAGGATTTGATTGGAGCAAAGAAAGTGAAGATGATCCTGTTCTTCTTGCAATGGTGGCTACTTCACCAACTCAGTCTCCTATCTCTGAGGTTTGCTCAAACTGTTATGCTTTTTATCTAAAATTACTTAACAATTATGTGATTGAAAGAGATAATTGTGTTCGGGCTAGGTCTGAGGTAGCAGGTTATCAAATCACTTTAGAGTCTATGGAAGCCAAAATATTAACTCATGAAAATAATGAAATGGCTTGGGCTGAAAAATATGAACAACAGGATTACCAGTTAAAACTTAGTGAATGGAAACTAAACTGTAAAATTGCTGAAATTGAAAAATTGACTAAGGAAAGAGATGAATTGTTAGCTAAGTTTGCTGCTTGGGGAGAGTCTGGCTTGTCCCATGTTGCTTATGTTGAAAAACAGAGAAGGGCTTACATTAGAACAGGCTTAGGATTTGGAATGGACTTTAGTAACATAGATGAAAAGCAACCTAGTGATCAGGATGTAGGTGATTTTGAGGACATAACCACTAGTGATGATGAACTCATTAACTATGTAGATACATCTAGTAATGAGGGCTCAATAAGTGAACCACCTCCTGAGTATAAGAAAGATAATGGTTATCATGCTGTCCCACATCCTATTAGTCATCAACCCTCTAGGCCTGATGTTTCTCGCTTTGGAGTAGATAGTCTAGAGTTTAGGAAGAAGCCTGTTGCTCAATCTAGGTCTGAAAAACCCAAAGAAGCTGTTGAAAATAATGTTCAAAATCAAGCAGTACCTTCTGAAAAACCTTTTCAAAACAATACTGCTAAACCTTTTGGGGATAACTTTGGTCAAAACAGGTTTTATCATTCACCAAGAAGGCAGAGTAATTTTGGGCATAGACATAAAAGAAGTCACTTTGGACATATGGGTCAAAAACTGTGTTTTGTGTGTTATAGTCCTAATCACTTAATCAAAGATTGTGATCGACACTCAGAATATCTTAGCAAATTTCCAAAGAACAGATCTGCCAATCACATACCTACAGAGCACAAACCAGTTTGGAATAATTCAAATAGGGTTAATCACAGAAACTTCACACCAGATAATAGATACCCACATCAGAGAAGACCTTTTTCAAAACCTTCAGTATCTCACAGTACTTTTCAAAGTACTGCTCAGCCAAAACAAGGTACTGATCACACTATTTGGAATAGGAATTCTAGGAGATCTCACTATCAACCTAGAAGGTATTACAATTCACATAGGGGATCTAGATCACAGGAACCACGTGTTAAAACAGAATGGGTTAAAAGGGAAGGTACTGCTAAGGGACACACAATACTTTCAACAAAAAGTGAATATAATGTTTTTGTGATACAAGAAAAAGCTGATAATCTTGTGAAAGAGATTTATGTTGAAAAACCAGAAAGTTTTGAAAATCCACATGTTAAAGATCATAAGATAATTTTGGATCATCATTTGAAAGATAGTGGGAATTACATACTCAAAGAATTTGAGTTTGTAACTCCACAAGGGGAACACAAGTCAGTAATGGCTTGGGTTCCTAAAAATCACTAACTCTTTTCTTTGTGTGCAGGGCAATCCAGAAGAGGAGCTTAAAGATCATCTAATTGTGGATAGTGGTTGCTCTGGAAGTATGACAGGAGACAAAGATATCCTGTCTGATTTTATAAATATTAGTGGAGGAAGAGTTGCATTTGGGAATGATCCCAATGGAGGAAAGATTACTGGCAAAGGAACTATCAAAGCAGGGCTTATTGACTTTGAGAATGTTAGATATGTGAAGGAGCTTAAATTCAATTTGCTCGCAATCTCTCAAATTTGTGATAAAAACCATCCTGTGTTATTCACTGACACAGAATGTCTCATCCTTTCCTCTGACTTTAAACCTGTTGATGATGACTTGGTAGTACTTAGAGTACCAAGGACAAATGATGTGTATAGTCTAGACATGAAGAGTCTACATTCTTATGGAAGAGCCACATGTTTGGTGGCTAAAGCAACATCTGAAGAAGCACATCAATGGCATAGAAGATTGGGCCATGTTAATTTCAAGAATATCAACAAACTGGTCAAAGGCAATCTAGTTAGAGGTTTACCTTCAAAGACTTACAAGAATGATCAATCACGCTTGGCATGCAAGAAGGGTAAACAACACAAAGCTTCCTGCAAGAAGCTTGAGGAAAGAACTATTAGAGAACCATTGGAGCTGTTACATATGGATTTATTTGGACCTGTCTCTGTGGCAAGTCTAAATAAGAAAAAGTACTGTTTGGTTGTTACAGATGACTGTAGTAGATTCAGTTGGGTTTTCTTTTTGGGTTTTAAAGATGATACCTTTGATGCTATTCAGACACTGATTATAGCACTTGAAAACCAATTAAGACTCAAGGTTCGAGGTATTAGATGTGATAATGGAACTGAATTCAAGAACAAGCCTATGGATGACTTTTGTGCAAATAAAGGCATAAAGAGGGAGTTTAGTATTGCTAGAACACCACAGCAAAATGGTGTTGCAGAGAGGAAGAATAGGACTTTGATTGAAGCAGCAAGGACAATGCTAGCAGATTCCCATCTACCTATTCAATTCTGGGCAGAAGCTGTCAGTACTGCATGCTATGTACTTAACAGAGTCTCTGTCACCAAACCACAGATGAAGACACCCTATGAATTGCTGATGGGAAATAAACCCAACATTCGTTTTATGAAGCCCTTTGGATGTCCTCTTACTATTTTAAACACCATTGATAATCTGGGAAAGTTTGATGGCAAATCAGAAGAAGGATACTTATTGGGTTATTGCACTAACAGTAAAGGCTTTCGAGTATACAACAGAGTTACTAAGAAGATTCAAGACTGTCTTCATGTTGAGTTTTTAGAAGATCTAGACACTGAGAAAGGTAAAGGTCCTGATTGGATGTTTGATCTTGAAGTTTTAACCCCTTCAATGAATTATGTACCTGTTAGAGAAGAAAATCAACCTATGCACAATGGAGAAGATTTACAATATGTTGTTCTTGGAGTTCATATTAGATCTGATGCTGTTCCTGATGAAGATCCTGTAAGTCCAAAACAAAGTACTGATGTTCCCAAGCAAAGTACTGATTCTCCAAAACAAAGTACTGTTGCACCACAATCCTCATTATCTGCTGAGGATCAATCTATACAAGAGGAACTTAATCAGATGCTTCTTCAAGATGTATTAGCACATTCTTACACTGATGAACAAAGGAGAGCTTATGAAGAGGCAAAGAAGAACAAGACTGCAGAATACTCTCACAGTACTTTGGACAGTACTTTCGACCAAAGTACTGCTGCACCTGTTGACAGTACTTTAGATGATTTGGATGATCCTACCATGCCTGGATTAGAAGAAACTGATGATGAGCTTGGAGATGAAGGTATTTTCTCAGATTCCAATGAAGGTACTGATTATACTAACTTGGATGATGCATATGGAGTTCCACAGTCTCCAATCTTACGGATTCATAAGAATCATCCAACTGATCAAATCATTGGTCCATCTACTTCTGGAGTTATGACAAGACACAAAGCTAAGGGTTTCACAAAACCTCACAATGCTTTACTTAGCTTTGTGTATAAACAAAACAGGCTGAATCATAAGGACCATCAAACCTGCTTATTTACTTGTTTCATCTCTCAAGAGGAACCCAAGAATATTGCACAAGCTTTGACTAAAGAAAGCTGGGTTGAAGCTATGCAGGAAGAACTTCTTCAATTTAAACTTCAAGAAGTTTGGGTTTTATGTGATCTTCCAGATGGGAAGAGAGTTATTGGAACAAGATGGGTTTTCAGAGTAAAAAGAGATGAAAGAGGCAATGTTATCAAAAACAAGGCAAGGTTAGTAGCTCAAGGCTATAGACAAGAAGAAGGAGTAGATTATGATGAAGTATTTGCTCATGTAGCAAGGATAGAGGCTATTAGAATATTTCTTGCTTTTGCTTCATACATGGGTTTTCAGGTTTACCAAATGGGTGTCAAGATGTGAACACCAAAGGTGTGTGTGTGTACAGGCGTTTAGGGGACGCCTAGGGTGATGGTTAGTTTGTTAGTTCCTAGGCGTATGTTCATGTAAACGCCTAGGTTAGTATTTGGTATATTAGTGATTAGTAAAGTGTTTAGTGATAGAGATGATGACGAAGAAACTTGTTCAATAACAAAGTATCGATTAGTTTATTCCGCTGTGCATGTTATTAGTCTTTGTTATTGATCCCTAGCTGAGCTTAAAACGATCTTATCAATGTAGCTGATTTACTCACCAAAGGCTTTGATGTTTCAAGATTCAATCACTTGGTGGTGATCGAGTATTGGCATGATTAACTACTAAGCTATGTTTGAGGGGAGGACTATAAGGTGTTAGTATAGTCCTGTGTATTGCTTGAGGGGAGGATTAGTATGTATACTTAGTTTCTATGGAGGAATTTGGCAAAGTACTGTTTTTCCTGAAAGTACTGCTTGGAAAGTACTGCTTTGGGAAAGTACTGCATACGTGGAAAAGTACTGTTTGTCGTATTAAAGTACTGTTCCAACGGTTATATTGAGGGGTAATTAATGCTAACGGTTATTTTATTTTGGGCAGTGATTTTTCAAATCTCACCTATAAATAACTACTTTCCGATTTTCCCTCTCATATTATTACATTAGCATTGTTTCCATATTTCTCTCATTCTTATTCAATTTCAATTTGTGCTTACCTAATCACCAATGGCGAATCGACCTACTGTTTCAAAGCAAAATATGGTAGCTAATTTAGACAAGACTGAAGATAATGAGGCGTTTCACGATATTATTGATTTTTTAACTGGGTCGCAAATCAGTTATGCTCTTTTAGTGGAGCCGGATATTATTGAGCCTTGGATTCAAGAATTTTGGGCTACTGCAAGAGAAAACATGGAGAATGAAGAATTTTATATTAGGGCTACAGTTGTTGGACGAACTGTGAAGATTACTGAAGCATCTATTAGAGAGGATTTGATGTTTAATGATACTGATGGTGCTATTCGTTTTGCCAAGGAATTGATTTGGGAAACTTTTGGGCATATTGGTTATGAAGGTTCTTTAATGGAACAAACATTCAGAAAACAGTTGTTTTGTCCTCAATGGAAATTTTTGGTTCATGAGTTGCTACATTGCATAAGGGCTAAGAGTACTTCTTGGGAGCAGTTTGGGTCCAATATAGCTTCTGCTATGGTTGGGTTAGCTACAGATCGAGTTTTTAACTTCTCAAGGCTAATACCGGATGGGATGCTCTCGCATATCTCACATGGGTCTAAATGGTTAATGTATCCCAGATTTGTACAAGTTTTTCTGAATAAACAACTTGCTGATGTGCCAAAACCTACAGACTTATTGCCTGTTATTGTTCAACTATCAAAGATTTTTACTTTTATGGCTCGAAGAAGTGATTTATTTAGAGGTCCAGATACACCATTAACTACTTCTATGATGGAAGTTGTTCAGGCTGTTAGAGCAGATGATGAAGATGATGCAGCTAGTGCAAGTACTGCATCTGAAGGTACTGCAACTGCAGGTACTGCATATGAGGGAACTGCCTCTGCAAGTACTGCATCTCTATAGGGTACTGTTTCTCCAAGCCCTGAGGTTCAAGAAGAGGTTGTAAGATCACCTACTCCATCTCCACCACGTTCTGTACCTGTTTCTCAATCAGAGGAACATTCACATATTCAAGGTGAAGATCCATATACTATACCTCGTGAAGGTTTATCTTAGGATAATTATACTTTAACAAGGGATATTGTTAAGTTGCAAAAGACTACTAATGTTCAAGCTAAGCAAATAAAGAAATTGAAGATAAAATTTCGAAGGCTAAAAACTTTTGTCTGGCCTTTGATCAAAGAATTTCGTGTCTGGGTCAAAAACAAAAAGAAGGTGCAAAAGCAGTCTAAGAAACACAAACGCCAACAGGTTCATCAACCATCTTCTGTCAACTTGGGGAGGAATTTAGAAAAAGAAAATTTGAAAGAAGATGTTTCGAAGAAGAAAGAACCTGAAGGTACTAAAGAAAAGATTATTTCAGATACTGAGGAACAAGAACAAGTTCAAGGTACTGATGTTCAAGAAGAAGCTGGTCCTTCTACAACTGTTATACAAGAAGAGGAGGAAGCTACATTCAAACCTATTCATTCTGCAAGTGATGATGAATTCATTGCTACAATTTTAGGAGATTTATCACAACCTAGAGGAGGAGTTACTATTAGAGATGTACAAGAAGAAGAACAACAAAGAACTTCTCAACCTGCAATTGATCCTAAGGATAAAGGAAAGGGTGTTTTGGTTGAAACTAAGAAAAAGAAATTAACTTTAGCAGAACTTAGAGCAATTGAAGTTGCTAGGAATGAAGCTGTTGCTATAAAAGTTCAAGAAGAGTTAGATGCTAAAGATAGAAAAGATCAGGAAGCTCAAGAAGCTCAGAATAGAGAAGCAGCTCAAAAGGTACAAGATGAATTAGATGCTGAAGCTGCTGAACCATTACAATCACCTGTTCCAGTTAGATTTATGCCAAGACTTAATAAAGCTAAAGACAGAAATGCTATGATGGCTAGTCTGAAAAGTCAAGGGTATAAAGGATTGCAGAAGTTTAATTATTTTGAGATGAAAAGATTATATGATGCTGCTAGGGAGGATTATAAGAAAGATGTTTCAGGCATTAAAGACTTTAGAGAAGAAGCTACCTGGACTGAAGCTAAAAGAAAGAAGAGTTTGAAAAGAAAAAGGAAAACTGAAGTTACAGATGTTCAGTTTTCAAAGAAAGAAAAAGTTGAATTAAGATCTGAGACTAGTGATGAATTAAGGAATTATCTCAGAGTGGTAGATTTTGATTATACAAAGGAAGATGATGACATGAAGATGAAAAGATCAAAGATTAGTGTTTTTGAAGTTGTGAAATCCAAGGATGGAGATTACATGATTTTTCATAAAGAAGATGAAAGCTTCAAAGTTTTCAAAAGGCTATGGGACTTAATGCACATTATAGATAGAGTAGACCTATTCTATTTATATCATGTGGTGAAGGCTTACTTTGAAAATAATCCATTAGAAGGGATTGGTTTAGTTTTACATGGTGATCTAATAACTGCATGGGAAACTGAAGAAGAGAGCACTGATGATGTTTGGAAGAATCAAGAAAGCTGGGAAATTGTTTGCTGGAGATTCTTTGAAGAGTCTGGAGTTCATGTTTTAGAGCTGGAAAATGGAACAATGATACATATGTTTGCAGAAAGAAGATATCCTCTCACAGTTGAGCTCATGAGAAGAATGCTAGAGCATGGATTGGAAGTAGAAGAGGACAATGAAACTGCTTGCATGGTTATCAACTTGTTTATAAACTGGACTACCATTACTGAAGATGATCAATAACTGGTATGAATTTTATTTGAATAAATACTTTTTGATAAATCAGTACTTTTATTCAAAGTACTGCTGATCAGACAGTACTTTCATCAAAGTACTGTTTGCAGAAATAAACCAGTTAAATGAATTTTAGAAGAAACCTTTTGCTAATTAATAAATATTTTGAAATAAAGGTTGAATAAATGGTTTTTGTGATGATAACATCAATAGGTTATCAATCCACCATGGTTACAAAAGGATTGACTAATCCATGAGCAAACGGCTCTGGCAAAGATATATCAAATCCGTTTTTAGTTGACAACTTGCTAATAAGTTGGATGGTAATCAACTCACCATATCAGTAATGTGAAGAGTTGGCTAGCCCACAAGAAAATGGCTTGTGGTAAAGGCTGTGGAAAAACCATTATTGGTAATTAGTTCACCATTAGATAGAAAAACTAACTAGTCCAGAAGGGTACAACTTTTGGTAAAGACAAAACAAATCTGTTGATAGCTGGTGGTTTGCTAAAAATCATATGGTTATCAATGTACCATGGTCTTACACACCAAAACATTTGGCTACTCCAGAGATAATGGCTTTGGTAAAGAGATATAAATCCATTAAGTTTTCAATGATTCACCTCTCACAAGAGTTAACACACCTGGAAGTGATGAGAATAGTATGCAACTTTAAACTGAATTAATGTACAAATTGTCATATGTTGCTGAAAAGATGGAGTTTGCTGGATGCTGCTGTGAAAAGAACAATTCTAAGAGATACTTTGACAAGCACAGACACTACAGAGATACAATCCAAAGACTAAGAAACAATCTGTCCTTAAAGATGAAGTTGTTAAAGATATATTCACAAAAAGGAACTTGAAGTCAAGCAAGTAGAATTCAAGTTAGGGGAGGATTGTTGGGATATGAAAGTAACTGAAGATATGAAAGTACTGTAAGCTGCAAAGAACTGGAAACAGTCAAAGAGTCAAAGTACTGCTAAAGACAAAGTCAAAGTACTGCACTATGAAGTCAAAGTACTGCAAGAACAAAGAACTGTTATATTCGTTTATGGAAAGTATTGTATTCCATGTTTAGATTACTTTTCGTGCAAGAATACAAATTGTAAACCGACTAGGATATCCTTGAGCATATAAAAGGACTCCTAGATTGGCATTAGATATACGATTTAGAGAACGATTCCAAAAAGAGTTTTAGAGATTACGAATTAGTGTTTTAGAGAGAAGTTCGATTATCTTAGAGTTGTATTAGAGTATCTGCATAATAAGCAGATTTAGAGTTTATAATAAAAGTTATTCTTCTTAGCTTTGTTAAGTAAATTCCGCGTACTTGATAAAGATTGCTCAGTGTTTCTTTGTTAATAACTTAGGATTTATCCAAGGTTATTAAACCTTAACAAGCTAGTTAAGTTAGTTTGATTAAAGTATAACGATCCAACACATACCCTAAACCAATTTTACTTGTAGAACTCATTCCTGAATTCACCAGCCTCCACAGATTTTTGTTGCTATTTTGCCATTTTTTAACTATCTTTTGCAGCTCTTCTTTATCTTTAACTGCCTTCATTACTATTCTCCTAAATCTTCTAAGCTTCTCATCATTTTCGGATATTTCATTACCTTGAAAGGTAATCTTTTCATTAAGAGATGCATTTTGTTTTTGAAGATTATTTACTTGTTTTTCTAATGGTTTAACATCACTTTCATAAGCAAGTAATTTAACTTCTTGATCACCCATTTGACCCATCTGTTCATCATAAACGGACTGCAATTTATTGTATGAATCAGTATATATTTTTGAGCATAAAGTTACCTCACTGCTGGAGCTTATGGCCATGAGATCATGCTTGACTTCTGTCCCCTATGTAGGATGCTCTCCCCAGTTAACCACACCAGCTTCCAAAGTTAGCAGCCCTGTCTAATTCTTGTCTTCCTTCTCAGCATGCCTAGGATAGAAGGAATACCTTTTCTTTTCTTCATTAGATACTTCAGATTCATGTGCTTCCAACTGTGATGGGAGTTGTTGGAACCTGTCATAATCTTTCTCCAGGCCTTCAGAACTGCTAATGGTAAATGTCTCAAACTATTGTTTATAAACAACTTTTTGCATTTTTTTGGAGTTGGCGTTTCCTCCAAATCTTGTCCTAATAGCCTCCCATATCTCCTTAGGATCATCTAAATTGTGGAACCTTCTGAGATGATCTTTTGATATGGCCATCTTTAGGAGAGTGCTTGCCTTTCTTTCTTTCTCCTCAGCAAGTATCTCTGCAGCTGTGACTGGTGGAAGGATCCTGACTATGCCATTTTTACATTTGGAAATTCTCTTCTTTGAATTCCCATTCTGGAAAACTTTCTAGACCTCGTAATTTACATATTCCAGATACTTTTCCATCTCCATGGCCCAGATGTCGTACTCTTCCTTTTTCAGAATAGGAAGTTTGAGATTGGAGATAGTTGTTGTTGCAGGAAGTTGTTGTTGTTGTTGCTGTTTCTGTTGATGTTTCTTTGATCCTGCTTTTGATGCTTCAATTTCCCGCTTAGAGGCTTCTTCATCATAGTAATGATTTGAGAAGTTATCATGAAGAGACATTTTTAAGGGTTTTTAAGAGAGATGAGATGAGTGTTCTTGGTGTGTTTTGTTTCTTCAATTCAGAGTCCTTCAACAGGCTTTGATACCACTTGTAGGTCCACAAGTTTCTGGATCTAAGTAGCCTTGAATGACTAATAGTAAACTTGAATAAATTCAATTTACTATATGAAGAACTCTTTGAAATTGCTTAATGTGTTAATGCGGAATCTTAACATACAAGTATGAAGAACACAAGAATGACTAACTTCGTATTTTCTATTAACTTGCTCAAAGACTAATGCATACAACTCGTACATTAACCTAACGCCTTAGGAATCCTTTTATACACCAAGGAAACCCTAATTGTCTAACAAACTTGTAGAAGAGTAAAGATATCTTCTCCTAAGATATCTCTACACGTTCATATCTATTCCTATAACTCTAACAACTATTCTGTTTTAGACATAAACATACTTAACCATCGACTATTTGTTCTACCAAACTTAACATCTTTAGTACTGGCAGACTTAACTACTAACAGAATTAAGTCTGGTTAACTACTAACTCTACCAGAATTAACTCTAACAGACTTAAACATACTTAAGCTGTTTTACAAAATATAATTCCTAACAACCACCACTATAATACTCCCACTCCCTTCTGACTTCGGCAAGCATGTGATAAAGTCCAAGGAAATACTTTCCCATGGTCCTTTGGGCGTAGGTAAAGGCTCCAACAATCCTCCAAACTTCTTTTGCTCTATCTTGTCTTGTTGGTAAATAAGGCACGTCTGCAAGAATGTCTCTACATCGTCCTCCATCCTTGGCCAATACTAAGTACTCTTGACTAATACTAACGTTCTCTTAATCCCCGAATGACTAACCCACTTCAAATCATGACACTCCTTCAAGATTACCTGCCTAATCGCGCCATTTAGGCTCGTAAAACTAATCTCCTTTAGTGAACAACATGTCTCCCTTAAACCAAAATCTTCGAGTATTTCAATATTTTGCTAAGTCCATGATCTTCTTGGAAAGAATTGGGCTTGGGTTATTGCCGCAAACTTGGCCTTGCGACTCAATGAATCTGCCACTACATTAGCCTTCCCAGGATTGTAGTCCAAGTGATAGTTGAACTCGGCTAGGAAGTCTTACCAACGAGCTTGCTTCAGACTTAACTTCTTGTGGATTTGAAAGTAACTCGTGACTATGTTATCCGTCTTGATCACGAATCTCGAACCCAACAAATAATGCCTCCAAATCCTCAAGTAATGGATGACCGCTGTCATCTCTTTCTCTTGTACCATGTACTTCATTTTTGTCTCATTTAACTTACGACTCTCGAATGAAATCGGGTGTCCATCTTGCATTAGAAATCCTCCAATAGCAAAGTCTGATGCATCTATGTGTAACTAGAAAGGCATGGTCACATCCGGTAGTCTCAACACCAGTTCCTCCATAACCGCCTTCTTCAAGCTCTCGAATTCCACTTGGCACTCTTCGTCCCATATCCAAGCTTTGTTCTTCTTTAATAGTTTTGTCAAGGGAGAACCTATCGCCGAATATCCCATGAGAAACCTTTGATAATAGTTTACTAAGCCAAGGAAATATCTAAATTCCATGACCTTGGTTGGTGGTTCCCACTCTTAGATAACCTTTACTTTTTCCCCATCCATTATCAATCCATCTTCGTTGATATTTTGTCCCAAGAACTCGACTTTGTCTTGGGAGAAAAGAGCATTTGTCTAACTTAACATAAAGCTTGTTGTCTCATAACACTTGGAATACCTGTTTCAAATGCAAGACATGCTTCTCCAAGGTATGACTATAAAAAACAATATCATCCAAGTATACCACCACAAATTTATCAAGAAATGAGTAAAATAACTTTTTTATGAGGGAGTAAAATGTGGCGGGAGCATTTTTCAGACCAAAAGGAATGCCTAAGAATTCGTAAGAACCATACCTCATGACATACGTCGTCTTAGCTTCGTCTCCCTCCGTTATCCGTACTTGGTAGTACCCCGATCTCAAGTCCAACTTGGAGAAATATCTCACCTTTCCAAGTTGATCAAACAAATATGCAATGAGGGGGATAACATACTTGTTCTTGATCGTTATCTTGTTAAGTGCCCGGTAGTCTATGCACATCCACAAGGATCTGTCCTTCTTTATTTGAAATAGCACTGACACACCATATGGGGATTTAGAGGGTCGAATATAGCTCACATCCATTAAATCTTTGAGTTTTTTTACATAACTTCTCCAACTCCAGTGGTGGTATTCGGTAAGGGGCTTTAGCTGGTAGCTTGGAACCCGGCTCCAAGTCGATGGTATGATCCACTTCCCTCCTAGATGGTAGTTTCTTGGGCAACCCCTTGGGCATCACATCGTTGAACTCATTAAGTACCCTTTCAATCACCTTTGGTACCTCGACTTTGTTCGACTCCCTATCCGTCTTGAGTCTTGTCACCGGGAAATTTGAAGACTCGCTCTTGTTGTAACCTTTCTTGAATTGCACGGCCGAAAAGGTCTTCGATCCACACTTAGAATCCCGCTCCGTGCTTACCATGAAAGTCCTTCCACCATCTAGGATACATAAGGAATTAGCAAATGGCATAGGGAAAGCTCATACCTTATTGTGAAACTCCAACCCCAAGAACCAACTCAAAATCATCTATCAGGACCACCGATAAATCAATCGTCCCCTCCCATTATCCAATTTTTTCCTGAAAATCCTTAGCCACTCCTTCAATTAGTTTAGCCTTCAAGTTTACCGGCTTGAATGTTCCACTCCCTTTTGTAGCGCTAATCCCTAGCCGTTTGGCTTTAGCAAAGGACATAAAATTATGATTGGCACTGGAATCAACTAAAGCACATACCTTAAGCTCGTTGATGGTTGCTTCCACGTACTGTAGTCCTTTCCCTACAACTTTCAGCACCTCCGTCTTGGCCTTAATTTCACTCAAGATCCTCATCGAGCCCATGCATCCACCATCGCTTGTACCTTCGTCTTCATTAATCGTCATTCCTATGAGGCTTGCTTTCTTGAGGCAATCTCGAGCTCTATGAGGTCCATCACATATGAAGCATCCACCAGTCTTATAAGTCGTCTTCAAGTCCTTGTCCTTTCTGGTTGGTAGCTCACATCCATTATCATTCTTTTCTTGGTCGAATTTCTGTCCTCCACCTTTCTCATGATTCGCCTTTTGATCTTTCAGCTTAGATGAATCTTTCCTCATACCAACATCAATCAAGGCCTCGGTATGTGCAATAGTCGTAGCGAGGTCTTGAACTCCATGCCTTTCCAACTCCATCTTAACCCATCCATACAAACCATCAAGAAAGTATAAGAGAGAGTCTTTTTTGGAAAGATCTGATATCTCCAAGACAAGTATAGTGAAGTCCTTTACATACTCCTGGATTGTTCCGGAATGATTGAGCTTGTGAAGCCGACTCTTCGCTTTAGTCTGAGCATTCTCAAGATAGAATTGTTTCTTCAAATCTGCCACAAAATCAACCCAAGTATTGATAGTACACGTACCTCACTTGATATCTCCATACCGACGTCTCTACCATAACGTGACAGTATCCTTTAAGGATCAGGTCGCCATCTTGATCTTGTAATCGAAATCCGTAATGTTGAAACCTTCCAAGTTTGCTCCATCTCCCACAAGAAATCATCAACCGCCCTAGCTTCCTGTTTTCCTATGAATGGTGATGGCTTAGGAACATCAATCTTCGGAGAATTATGGCTAGTGTTGCCACCTCCACTAGCCATTGATCGCTTGCACAATTCCATATCCGCTTGCAAGTATTCAATGGTTTTGTGAATGATGGAGATCTCTTCTCTAAAATCATCTCGTAACTTTGTGACCTCGCCCATGAGTATCTCCTTTAATTCATGGATCTCACGCTTTAAGGCACCACTAAGAGTATTGATGACCACCCTAAAGTCATCCATCATGCTCATGAACTCAGAGTCTAGACCTTCCAAGCCCTCAACTTGGTTCTTCAACTTCGTTACGGGTGTCTCAACACTGACACTCTCTTATGCAAACTTTCCAGTATGTCCTTGGACAAACTCCTCTTCTAGGGGTCTTGACGTTTATCGTCTCGACCTCGGCTCTTGTCAACAATCACACTTCCACTAGCACCATTCTTCTCGGTATTGTTTGCCATCGCCTTGAACTAACCTAACTCTAATGCCACTTGTCAAGAACTTGTCTCTACAAGGGTCTTCCATGTGGCACTTAGTCTCGACTAAGCTAAGCCTTGCTCGTACACTCAACGATGTATGCAACTAAAGAAAACTTCAAAAAAGGAACAAGTGGAATATGGAAAATGGTTAGTCTTACTAGAAGACTTTTCAAGAGTGATTACAAGTGACCTTTGTTGGATGCCTTGTGCAAATGAGGACTCCTCCATTTATACTACTCAACTAAGCTATGTACAAATTCTACACACTTCCATGGTAGGAAAATTTTAGGAGTTCCATGAGCTTCTAGGGATTCCAAGAGTTTATAGAGCTTCCAACACCTTCCAACATCTTCCAAGGGCTTCCAAGATCTTCCCAGCTCTTCCAAGAAAAGTGTGGACCAATCCGGAATCCCGACCAACCTTGGAAATGATCCTATCGAGTGCGCGGGTCGTGACACATGGGTGTCTTGAAAAGTAGTTATTTGTTTTGAGAGAATCAATCAGAATCCTTCTAACTTAGATCAACCTTCTGGCTTACCTGGCCAATCTATATTTCTTATGTTCATTCTGTGATTACAGAGAAGTATCTTCAGTTCACCGCCTTACAAAATCCTTTTAGGTTCAATTGTTCTAAAGAAAGGCATTGAGGTAGGGGTATGTCCCTATGTCAATTGTTTTTATCTCAAATATTGCTTCTTAATGTCATGGAAATTTTGGAAATGCGATGGCAAATCTTACTTATTAAGGTGTTCTCGAGTATGCTCTTTGGGCAATTTGGAAGTGTATGAATAATTTTGTCAATGTCTCGGTTGATGCTACAAATTCGGTTTGCTCTAAGATATCTTCGGATCAATTTATCAGATGTACAAGCTTTAGATCTCTTCTTATTGCTTGTTTGTGTTTTTTTTGGTGAACAGTGACTATGTATTACTGTCTTGCAGGGAACAAATAATAGAACATACAACTAGTGAATACTTGTTCTACAAAATTTTTTACTAATAGATCATCCACAACTAATTCACCATTTTCCACATACATTCTACTTAATGACTACATTTCCCACATATTAAAATGGCCCTTTCCCATTTTGACTAAAAATTTAAAACTCTTGCGCGGAAAAGACATGACCAAAACTGACCTTCGGTTACTCTTTAATGAACTGACAAATTCTATTACAAACCAGCCTTTGAGAGTATTTTTAAATAAAACTAGACTCATATACCCTTAAAAGGACGAGTATAGTGCATAGACTTCTAACAACTTACGATTGATTTTATACAATATAAACAAAATCGACCAAAAACTGCAAAGGCCCCTTTTATGCACTGAGGACCCTTAAAATGCAATATAACCCTTGTTATGCACTAAGGACCCCTAAAATGCACTAGAACCCCTTTTATGTACTAAGGACCCCTAAAATTCACTATAACCCTGTTTGCACTATGAACCTCTGTTGGATCGATATACTCTGACCAAACTAACTATGTAGCTTGTAAGGGCTTAGCAACCTCGGATAAATCCTAAGTCACTAACAATGAAACACTGATATAACTTTACTAAGTATGCGGAAACTACTTCAATAAAGCTAAGAAGAATAACTTTAACTTCAACGATTTTATTAATACTTTGAACCTGCTTGATACACAGATTCACTAACAATCCCTAACAACTCTAATATTCTCTCTAAAGTCGTATTCTAAGAACGTATATCTAATGCCAATCTAGGGGTCCTTTTATAGGCATAAGGATAACCCTAGTCGGTTTACAACTTTAATCCTTGTACGACAAGTAATCTAAACTAAGAATATTCTAGAGTAACAAAGCTTTCCATAAATGATATAATAGTTCTTTAAGCTTTGCAGTACTTTGATGTTGAGCAGTACTTTGACTTTCTTCTTTAGCAGTACTTTGACTTTCTTCAGCACTTTGACTTCAGTACTTTGTCTTTTATACCCCAACAATCCTCCCTTAACTTGAATTCTACTTGCTTGATTTCAAGTTCCTTTGTATCTGTATCTTTAACATCTTTTGTCTTCAAGGAAAGATTGTCTTTATCTTCAGATTTATTTTGTACTCTCTGTGCTTGTATTATCATCATCAAAGTAGTCTTTATAAGCAATCCTTTTCAACAACTATCAAAAATCTTCATCTTTTCAGCTACTCAGCAACATATGGCAAATTGTACATCATATCATAAAGTTTCAGTCTATTCTCATCACTTCCAGGTGTATAAACTCCTGTGAAAGGTGAATCATTGAAAATTTAATGAATTTTGATATCTCTTTACCAAAGCCATTAACTCTGGAGTAGCCAATGTTTAGGTGTATAAAACCATGGTACATTGATAACCATATGATTTTTAGCAAATCATCAGCTATCAACGGATTTGTTTTGTCTTTACCAAAAGACGTACCCTTTTGGACTAGTTAGTTCTTGCAGCCATGGTGAACTAATTACCATATAAATGGTTTTTCCACAGCCTTTACCACAAGCCATTTTTCTTGTGGGCTAGCCAACTCTTCACTATTTCAGATATGGTGAGTTGATTACCATACAACTTATTGGCAAGTTGTCAACCATTAACGGATTTGAGATATCTTTACCAGAGTCGTTTGCTCATGGATTAGCCAATCCTTTTGTTAGACATGGTGGACTGATAACCTTTTGTTGTATTAGCGCAAAGCACTTTTACCAATTTAAACCATCTCAAAAACCATTGGTTGCTGTTAACTTTTGTTTCAAAATATTTTGCACTTAACAAAAATTTGCTTATTTTCTATTAAAAATCGTTTACTGGTTTTGTGCTGCAAGCAGTACTTTGGTTAAAGTACTGTTTGTCCAGCAGTACTTTGAATAAAGTACCTATTTTTCAAAAAATTATATAATTAAGAACCATACCAGTACTTATGCTTCATCATCAGTCATAATTGTCCATTTGATGAATAGTTCAATGACCATGAGAGCTGTTTCATTCTCCTCTTTGACCTCCATACCATGGTCTAGCATTCTTCTCATAAGATCTCTTGTCAGTGGATATCTTCTTTCTGCTAACATATGGATCATGGTCCCATCTTCTAGCTCTAAAACATGCACTCCAGATTCTTCAAAGAATCTCCAGCTGGTAATCTCCCAAACTTCTTGGTTTTGCCAGATTGCATCAGTGCTTGTTTCTTCAGTTTCTCAGATGGTTATGAGATCTCTAAGCAGGACTAAGCCAACTCCATTTGATGGAATGTGTTCAAAATATTCTTGCACCAGTTGGTATAAATGAAACAAATCCTCTCTGTTGATGATGTGCAATATGTCCCATAGAAAATTAAAGACTCTGAAACTCTCATCTTCTCTATGGAACATCAAATAATCTCCATCCTTTGATTCTACAACTTCAAAAGTAGAAATCTTTGACTTCTTTTCTGCAACATCTTTGGACTTAGGATGCTCAAAGTCTACAACTCTAAGATAATTCCTCAGCTCATCAATAGTATCTGTTCTCAATTGAATCTTCTTTGATGGCTGTTCTTCTTCAGTTGTTCTCTTTCTTTTTAAGCTTCTTTTTCTAGCATCCTCATTCTGTTTGTCATCATCAAAAGGAATAATCCCAGCAACTTCCTTATGATATGCTTCTCTAACAGCATCATACAAGTCTTTCATCTCTATATATTTCAGTTTGTGCAGACATGTATAACCTCTTCCCTTCAGATAGGCCGTCATAGCATTCCTCTCCTTAGCAATACTCTGAGGTCTTCTAGGTATAACAGGTTCAGGTTCCTTCACTGGTATGGCAACCTCAGCATCATATTCGGCTTGAAACTTCTTAGCAGCTTCTTCATTCTTAGCCACTTCAATAGCTCTTATTTTAGCCAAAGTGAGCTTCTTCTTCTTCTTTGTTTCAACCAATTTTCCTTTACCTTTGTCTTTAGGATCTAACACTAGTTGAGAAGCTTGAGGTTGTTCTTCAGCAACTCCTGGAATACTAACACCCCTTGGTCTTGATAGATTTTGCAATATTTGAGCAACAGTCTCATCATCACTTGCAGTGTGCTCTACTTTGGGTGTATCAGCTTCCTCTTCTTGTAGGACTGTTGAAGGACCAACTTCTTCTTCAAAATTTAAAGTCCTTGGTGTAATAAGCTCTTGTCTATATGTTCCTTGTAGAGCAGCAGTACCTTGATCACCAGCACCTTGATCACCAGTACTTTCTACACCAGTACTTTGTATTCCAGCACCTTGAGGCTAAGTATTTTGAATTTGAACATCAGTACCTTGAGGCTCAGTACCTTGATTTTTAGCTTCTTTAATTTTTTTTGTGACTCAGCTTCTTCATAAGTTTGAGCATCTGGTTCTTCATAATGTTCAGCATCTTCATTAGGTTGAGCATCTTCATTAAAATTTTCTTGCTCCAATATCCTCCCCAATTGGAATGAAGACTGCTTGTGAACCTTTTTGCCCTTTGAAGTCTTCTTAAATTCCTTCCTTGCTTCTTTTGAGACTTGACCCATAATCTGTGATGTTGAATTAATGGCCATATAAAGGTCTTCAATCTTTGAAATTTGTTGTTCAACCTCACCAGGTGTGTAGCTTGAGCTTCATAATCCTTCTTTAACCTCAAGTGCTCCCTTGTCAAAGCATAGTTATCCAGAACTTGACCCTCAGAAGCCATATCTCCCTCATCTCCTCCAGATGTTTGAGTCCCATTTGTGGAAGTATAATCATTGGGAGAGGATGTTGGGTTTACCTCAGGTTCTGAATCACCATGAGCAATATCATGTGGAGACGCAGTACCTTGTGTTGCAGTACCTTCTTGTGCAGTAGTACATTGTGGAGAAGCAATACCTTGTGGTGATGCAGTACCTTCTCATGATGCTGAAGGCTCTTGTTCTTCACTTGCAGCAGCTTCAGCTCTAACTGCTTGCACGATCTCCATCATAGAAGTAGTCAAAGGAGTATTCCTTCCAGTGAATTTATCACTCTTCTTAGCCATGAAAGTGAATATTTTGGGGGTTGTACCACAACAGGTAACAAGCTCGAAGGTTTTGGTACATCCTGAAGTTGTTTGTTCAAGAAAACTTGAACAAATCTTCGGTACATTAACCATGGAGAACCATTGGAAATATGGGAGAGCATACCATCAAGAATCAGTCTTGAAAAGTTGAAGAGACGATTGGTAGCTAATCCCACTAAAGCAGATGCAATATTTGATCCAAATTGCTCCCATGAAGTACTCTTGGAACTTAAACAATGAAGCAAAACATGGACGAGATACTTCCATTGTGGGCTGAAGAAGGGTTTCTTAAAGATTGTTTCAGTGAGAGATTCTTCGTACCCAATATCCCTTAATGTGTCCCAAAGCACTTGTTTATCAAAACGAACAGCCCCTTCCTCATCATCAAACAACAAATCTTCTCTAATAGAGGCTTCACTAACTTTAATAATCTTCCCAGCAACTTTAGCCTGAATGTATGGTTCATCATCTTCCATATGAGAGCTAGCAGTTGCCCAAAATTGTTGAATCCAAGGCTCAATAATATCAGGTTCAACCAAAAGGGCATAACTGATTGATGATCCAGCGAGGAAATCAATTATGTCATGAAAAAGAACATTGGACGGTGTTTTGTCCAAGTTTGCCACCATATTATGCTTACTAACTGTGTTTCGGTTCGCCATTGAATGTGGTTATAAGAGAAATTGGTTTGATGAATAGTGAATGTGAATAAGAGAGAAATAAGGAAAAGATTGATAAGTATAAAGATGAGAAGGAAAATTAGAGGGTAGTTATTTATAGGTAAGATTTAAAAAATCACAGCCCAATTAATACAGTTACCGTTGGAACAGTACTTTGACAAGACTAGCAGTGCTTTCCATGTAAGCAGTACTTTCCAAAGTAGTACTTTCACAACAGTACTTTCAGATAAACAAAAAGCAGTACTTTTCCATCCTCTTCTTCACAATGGCAAAAACATCAAAAAGACATTGTTTATCCTCCCCTTAAACAATGCATAGGACTATCTAACTAACTAATAAGTCCTCCCCTTAAGTGTAGCTTAATAGTTAATCATACCAATACTCACAACCAAGTGATTGAATCTTGAAACATCAAATCCCTTTGTGAGTAGATCAGCTACATTCTCATATGTGTGGACATTGACAACATTAATGAGCCTATGCTCATAGCAATATCGAATAAAGTGATGCCTAATCTGAATTTGCTTGGTCTTGGAGTGATAAACTGGATTCTTCACAATGCAAATGGTACTCTCATTATCAATGTTGATAGGAGTATTCTTGAAGTTGAACCCATAATCCAAGAGTTGATTCTGCATACACAGTACTTGTCCACAACATCTTGCATCAGCAACATATTCTGCTTCAGTGGATGATGTTGCTGCAATGGTTTGTTTCTTACATTGCCATGAAACTAATCTTCTTCCAAGATATTGGCATCCTCCAATGGTTGATCTTCTATCATAATTATCACCTGCATAGTCACTATCTGAAAAAGCTTCCAAGTGAAAAGGTGAATCCTTTGGATACCACAACCCTAACTTAGGTTGTTGTTTCAAATAACTAAAAATCCTCTTGACCGCATTCATATGAGAGACCTTAGGTGAGACTTGATATCTTGCACATAAACAGACAGCAAACATGATATCAGGTCTAGATGCAGTTAAGTACATAAGACAGCCAATCATAGATCTGTAAAGCTTGACTTCTACAGGTTGACCATCTTCATCCTTACCCAATGAGTTGATAGATTTTATGGGTGTGGTGACCGGCTTCATAGCATCAAAGTTAAACTTCTTAAGAATGTCAGTGACATACTTATCTTGACTAATGAAAATTCCAGCCTCTGATTGTTTAACTTGAAGCCCCAAAAAGAAAGTTAATTCACCCATGGAACTCATTTGAAATTCTTGTTGCATCAGCTGCTCAAATTCTTTCACCATAGACTGTTTTGTAGCTCCAAAGATGATATCATCTACATAGACTTGAACAAGCATGATATCCTTCTTGTCTCTCTTGATAAACAAAGTCTTATCAATTGCTCCTCTCCTGTAACCATGTTGCAATAAGAAAGTGGAGAGTCTTTCATACCAAGCTCTAGGTGCTTGATGAAGGCCATACAGAGCCTTAACAACTTTGTAGACTTTGTTTGGATGGGCAGGATCCTTAAACCAGGAGGTTGTTTGACATAGACCTCCTCTGTAATCTTGCCATAAAGAAAGGCACTTTTGACATCCATTTGATAAACAAGAAAGCCCATATATGATGCAAAAGCAAGGAAAATTCTAATGGCTTCAATCCTTGCTACAGGAGCAAATACTTCATCATAGTCTACTCCTTCTTCTTGTATATAACTTTGAGAAACTAATCTTGCCTTCTTCTTGATGACATTACCTCTTGCATCTCTCTTAACTCTGAAAACACATCATGTACCAATGACTTTCTTTCCATCTGGTAGATCACATAGTACCCAAACTTCTTGAAGTTTGAATTGAAGAAGTTCTTCTTGCATGGCTTCAACCCAACTCTCTTTAGTTAATGCTTGAGCTACATTCTTGGGTTCTTCTTGAGAGATAAAACAAGTGAATAAACACGTCTGTTGATCCTTATGATTCATCCTGTTTTGTTTATACACAAAGCTAAGTAAAGCATTATGTGGTTTAGAGAAACCTTTAGCTTTGGTTCTTGTGAGCACCCCTGATGTAGAAGGTCGAATGATTTGACCAGTGGGATGATCTTTGTGAATTTTTAATGTAGGAGTCTGTGGAACGTCAAGATCATCATCCAAATTTGTGAAATCAGCTCCTTCATTGGAATTTGAGAAAATACCTTCATCATCTAACTCATCATCAGTGTCTTCTAAGCCAGGCATGTTAGGATCATACAAATCAGCAGAAGTACTGTCAATAGGTGCAGCAGTACTTTGATCCAAAGTACTGGCATCCAAAGTACTGTGAGGGTATTTTGTTGACTTACCCTTGTTCTTTGTTTCTTCATAAGATCTTCTTTGTTCATCCTCATAAGATTGTGCTATTGTTTCTTGAAAAAGCATCCTATTAAGTTCATCTTGAATAGCTTGATCTTCAGCAGAAAAAGTGGATTTTGGTTCATCAGTACTTTTCTTCTTCTCAACAGTTATAGGTTCTTCATCAGGAACAACATCAGGTCTAATATTGACTCCATGAACAATGTACTGTATATCATCTTCTTTGTGATCAACTTGATTTTCTTCTCTAACATGAACATAATTCATAGAAGGAGTCAAAACATCAAGATCAAACATCCAATCAGGACCTTTACCTTTTTGATTTTCTTGATCTTCTAAAAATTCAACATGAAGACAATCTTGAACCTTTTTGGTGACCTTGTTGTACACTCTAAATCCTTTACTATTGGTACAGTATCCCAATAATTATCCTTCATCTGACTTCCCATCAAATTTTCCCAAAGCATCAATAGTATTGAGAATAGTTAAAGGACATCCAAAAGGTTTCATAAAACGTATATTAGGTTTGTTTCCCATAAGAAACTCATAAGGTGTCTTCATCTGAGGTTTAGTGACTGATACTCTATTCAACACATAGCAAGCAGTACTTACAGCTTCAGCCCAAAATTGAATAGGTAATTATGAATCTGCAAGCATTATTCTGGCTGCTTCTATCAAAGTTCTGTTCTTCCTCTCTGCAACGCCATTCTGCTGTGGAGTTCTAGCAATACTAAACTCCCTCTTGATTGCTTTCTTGGCACAAAACTCATCCATAAACTTGTTCTTGAATTCAGTCCCATTGTCACATCTAATATCTCTTACTCTGAGTCTCAATTGGTTTTCTAAGGCTATTATAAGATCATGAATAGCATCAAAGGTTTCATCTTTAAATCCCAAGAAAAATACCCAACTAAATCTACAGCAATCATCTGTTACAACTAAGCAGTACTTCTTCTTGTTTAGACTTGCAACAGAAACAGGTCCAAACAAATCCATGTGCAGCAACTCCAAAGGTTCTCTAATAGTTCGTTCCTCAATCTTCTTGCATGAAGCTTTGTGTTGTTTACCCTTCTTGCACGCCAAACATGAGTGATCATTCTTGTATGTTTTGGAAGGTAAACCTCTAACTAAATTTTATTTAACCAACTTGTTGATATTCTTGAAATTCAAATGGCCTAATCTTCTATGCCATAGATGTGCTTCTTCAAGTGTTGCCTTTGCTACTAAACATGTTGCTCTTTCAGAAGAGTTAAGACTATTCATATCCAGACTGTACACATCATTGGTTCTTGGTACTCTCAGTATTACCAAGTTATCATCAACAAGCTTGAATTTAGGGGAAAGAATAAGACATTCCGTGTCAGTGACAAACACAGGGTGCTTCTTGTCACAGATCTGAGAGACTGACAAAAGGTTGAACTTTAGCTCCTTCACATAACGAACATTCTCAAAATCTATGCTTCCTGCCTTGATGGTTCCTTTGCCAGTAATTCTTCCTCCACTAGGATCATTCCCAAATGCAAATCTTCCTCCAAAATAAGATCTAAAATCTGACAGAATCTCTTTGTCTCCTGTCATGCTTCCAGAGCAACCACTATCCACAATTAAATGATCATTAAGCTCCTCTTCTGGGTTGCCCTGCACAAAGATAAAAGAGTTAGTTAATTTTAGGAACCCAAGCCATTACTGACTTGTGTTCCCCTTGTGGAGTTACATACTTAAATTCTTTAAGTATGTAATTTCCACTATCTTTAAGCACATGATCAATTATCTTTGGTTGTTCCAAAACTTGTGTTTGTTTTTCAACAAAAATCTCCTTTTCTTTTTCAACAAAATTCTCTTTATTATTTTTCAACAAAAATCTCTGTTTCACAGTACTTGCTGAAAGTACTGTTTGTTCCCCATCAGTACTTTCTTTCTTAACCCTGCTGGTTCTAACTTTTTGTGTAGATTTCTTTGATCTAGATACTCTTTTTGAGGTGTAACGCCTTCTAGATTGATAGTAATTAGATCTCCTAGGGCTTCCATTCCAAAAAGTGCTAGCAGTACCTTGATTGGGTGAAAACTGAGCAGTACTTTGAGAAGGTACTGCTTGAGAAACTTTTGGTTTATCAGTACCTTGAAAGGTGTTTGAAGGTACTGATGGTTTTGAAAAAGATCTTCTCTGGTGAGGGTATCTATAGTCTTTTGAGAAATTGTTGTGGTTAACCCTATGTGAATTATTCCAAACTGGTTTAGTCTCCCTTGGTTTTTGGTTGGCAGATCTGGTCTTTGGGAATTTGCTTAAATAGTCTGAGTGAAAGTCATAGTCCTTAATCAAATGATCAGGACTATAACAAACAAAACACAATTTTTGACCCATACTCCCAAAATTTCTTCCTTTAGTTCTATGACCAAACCTAACCTGACTTTTTGGTGAATTATAAAAATTATTTTGACCAAAATTATCCCAAAAAGGTTTAGCAGTATTTTGAAAAGGTTTCCTTGAAGGTACTGCTGAACGTCTAGCAGTATTTTGAGAAGAAGGTATTGCTTGACTCTTAACATTATCATCCTTAGGTTTCTCAACTGTTTATTTTGGGGTTTCAGAACTAGATTGACTAGTAAGCTTTTTCCTAAACTCTAAAATGTCTACTCCAAAATGAGAAACATCTGCCCTAAGTGGTTGAAAACTACCAGTGGGATGTGGGACTGCATGATAACCCTTGTCTTTCTTAAATTCAGGAGGTGTTTGACTAATAGATTCCTCATTACTAGATGTGTTGTCTACATAGTTAATGAGTTCATCATCACTAGTTGTTATATCCTCATAATCAAGTTGTTCCTGATCACTAGGTGGGTTCTCTTCTGTGCTACTAAAATCCATACCAAAACCTAGGCCAGTTTTAATGTGTGCTCTTTTCTGTTTTTCAACAAAACTAACATGTCAAACGCCATATTTTCCCCAAGCAGCAAATTTTTCTAATAATTCATCCCTTTCCTTAGTCATCTTTTCAAGTTCAGACACCTTACATCCTAACTTCCATTCACTCAATTTTAATTGATAATCATGTTGTTCATACTTTTCTGCCCAAGCCATTTCATTATTTTCATGAGTTATAATTTTGGCTTCCATTGACTCTAAAGTAATTTGATAACCAGCTGCCTCAGACCTAGCCCTTCTACAATTATCTCTTTCAGTTACATAATCTTTAAGCATTTTTTGATAAAAATCATGACACTTAGAGCATACCTCAGAGATAGAGGGTGAACTTGGTAAAGTAGCTACCATTGCGAGCAGAACAGGTTCTTCTTCACTTTCGATGCTCCAATCAAAGCTTCCAAGACCATCTCTAGATTCCATAGCAGCAAATCCTGGTTCCTCATCAAAAGCTGTGCTCCAATCAAACTCTTCCACTACGACCATAGAGTAGGTTACTAGTTCATCATCAAATTCAGCACTCCAGTCAACCTCTGATAGATTTTCTTGAGCAACCAAAGCTTTTGTTTTAGTGATTAGAATTTCCTTTAGTTCAAGCTTGGGTTTCTCAATCATCCTATTTGCCTGATATTTAGCAAATTTGCACTCTCTTGCAAAGTGTCCAGTTCTTTGACAATTAAAACATTCAATCTTGGTCTTGTCAAACGTTATACCCTGTTTGGGTTTGAAGTCAATGCCTCTTCCTGTTTTCTTCATGAACTTCCTGATCCTAGCAGTTATCATAGCAACTTGCCACCTTATATCAATCTCTTCAAGAGCATCTTCTTCAATTTGTGACAAATCTTCTTCATAAGTGACAGGTAAAGTGGCTTGCTGAACAAAGAATGAGCATACAACTTCATCAGAATGGATGGTATTTGTTGGTGATGAGGTGTGGGTTGGATAAGCAACATTACTTTGAGCAACAGTACTTTAAGTAGGATAAGCAGTACTTTTAGTGGAAGTACTGCCTCTCTTTTTAGAAGACACAAAAGCAATACTGTGAGATTTTGAACTTGTTTGGCCATTCATCTCATGCTCATACACCTTTAAGTGGTTGTAAAGATCATCAAAGTCTATAGTGTCCAAACCAGGTTGTCCTCTGATCATAGTAGCAATCACATGCCATACGGATGGCAAACTTCTTTAGAACTTCAGGTTGGCATCTTCAACAGATACCTCTGCTTTGTATACCTCCAGCATACTAAGAAGATTTTGGAATCTGTCATAGGCAGTATCAAGACCTTCTCTTTCACCAACAGTGAATGTTTCAAACTGTTGCTTCAACAGATTTCTATGCATCTTTTTGGAAGCATCATTACCTTCAAATCTTGTCTTGAGAGCAGCCCATAGTTGTTTTGCATCCTTAGCATCATGGAAATTAAGTAGGTGACCATCAAGAATAGCAGACAATAGTATGTTGAGAGCCTTTTCTTGATTTCTTACTGTAGCTACTGGCAAGACAGCCTTAGGTGGTTTAGGTTGTCCAGGAATTTCTACAGGATCTTCAATAACTTCATTACCATTGACAATTACATTCCACAGTGCATGGTCTGTAATAGCAATGTACTGCCTCATCTTCATGCTCCAGAGATCATATTCTCCCTTCTTGATGATAGGAATTCTGAGTGAGGTGATGGATGGGGGTGGTGCAGCTTCAGTCGACATCTTTAGGGTTTGTTGTTAAATCGGTTTTAAGGGTTTCTTCTTAATCAGAGTTTCCACACAAGCTCTGATACCACTTGTTGGATCGATATACTCTGACCAAACTAACTATGTAGCTTGTAAGGGCTTAGCAACCTCAGATAAATCCTAAGTCACTAACAATGAAACACTGATATAACTTTACTAAGTATGCGGAAACTACTTCAATAAAGCTAAGAAGAATAACTTTAACTTCAACGATTTTATTAATACTTTGAACCTGCTTGATACACAGATTCACTAACAATCCCTAACAACTCTAATATTCTCTCTAAAGTCGTATTCTAAGAACGTATATCTAATGCCAATCTAGGGGTCCTTTTATAGGCATAAGGATAACCCTAGTCGGTTTACAACTCTAATCCTTGTACGACAAGTAATCTAAACTAAGAATATTCTAGAATAACAAAGCTTTCCATAAACGATATAACAGTTCTTTAAGCTTTGCAGTACTTTGATGTTGAGCAGTACTTTGACTTTCTTCTTTAGCAGTACTTTGACTTTCTTCAGCACTTTGACTTCAGTACTTTGTCTTTTATACCCCAACAACCTCTAAAATGCATTATAACCCCTATTATGCTTTAAAGACCCCTAAAATGCATTATTTTCTCAAATCGACCTAAAACACGTTTAAACTTAAAACTAATACTTTAGACATGTATTTAAACACATGTAATATACATTAAACTAAAAATACACCATGTACATTGTTTCCTAAGATTTCTTGACCCATTTGACCTAAAATGGACTTTGTCCAAAACACCCCTTTTTCTGCATACTTTTGTGCACTTTTGACCTATTTTCCAAAAAAGGACTTCTATAACATGACATAACATCAAAACTTCCAGAATTTATTAACACAACAAAACACACAAAATTGTATAAATATGGTTTCCAAGACCACAAAAATGTACTTTACAAAGTGACGGGTGTTGTGCCAAACACCCATTTCCACTTCCACATAAGCTTCTATCATCATTGTTAACATCATAACGAGGCAAACCTCATTCTAGCTAGTTTAACCAACTAGCCTATTCTAATATTAATCCAAGCATCCTAAAACTTAAGCCTTTCAAATCCTTAACACAATCACAACACATAACACATAACACACGTATGATAAACTCAATATAACATCTTGTTATAGTCAAATTACGTACCTCATATCCAAGATAAATTAAACCAATAGCATCATCATCTTCATCCTTGCATCCAATCCAACAATTATTGTTAAGATCTTTTTTTTGAACGAAATTATCATTAAGATCTATTATCATATTTGTAGCAACCGGCATTTTTGGGAAATACTTGTTTATAAAACTAAGAACCATTGTATAAGTCCAAAGTAATGGATCTAAGTAGCCTTTATAAGACAATAATCAACTTGAATAAATCCAAATCAATTATATGAAGAACTCTTAACAATGAGTATTTAGTGTTAATGCGGAATATTAACACAAGCAATAAGAAGAACACAATTGCTAATTTACTATTAAACTTTACGAAGCTTCTATTATCAATCATTCTGGTACTTAACATAACGCCTTAGGGTTCCTTTTATACACTAAGGAAACCCTAGTATCTTTACATAAAGTGTGAACGGATATACATATCTTTTCCTAAGATATCTCTAACGTGTATATATCCTTTCCTACTATATCTCTAACAAAACTATTCTGTTTTTCGTAAACAGACTTAACTACTAATTGCTAAACAGTACTAACTATGTCTGCCAGACTTAACATTAGTACTGGCAGACTTAACTACGTAAACTAGTCTACCAGACTTAACTATTATCCCTATCAGTATTAAATCTGTTACATACATAATTCCTAACAATCCTCCCCTAACTTGATCTTCACTTGTGAACTTAAAGTTTCTTCATTTTGAGCTTCCTGAGGATGGTATAATCTTTTTTCTTGGAATTATGTTGAACTGGAACTCTGCAAATCTTCAATTTCTGGTATGTTGCAGCATCTAAATGACAAGTATCAGTACTCCTTGGTTTTTCTTCAGATCTTTTCAGCAACCTTGACTACATGTACATCAATTCATAAAGTTTCATACTATTCTCATCACTTCCAGGTGTGTTAACTCCTGTGAGAGGTGAATCATTGAAAATTTAATGGATTTGATGTCTCTTTACTAGTTAGCCATTAACTCTGGAGTAGCCAATGTTTGGTGATTAACCATGGTACATTGATAACCATTTAAACTCTTTGTACGTGAAATATGGTGAGTTGAAATACCATATGATTTTTAGCAAATCATCAGCTATCATCGGATTTGACTTGTCTTTACCAAAAGCAGTTTGCTTTTGGACTAGTTAATTCTTTGGTGGAATCCAGTCATCACCCTGGTGAATAAATAACCAGTTCAACTTATTCAACATCAAGCTTTGGTTAGTTGACAACCATCCAGTTTTTGGCAAACTGTCAACCATATAAATAGATTTTCCATAGCCTTTACCACAAGTCGTAATCTTGTGGGCTAGCCAACTCTTCACTAATACAGATATGGTGAGTTGATTACCATACAATTTCTGGCAAATTTTCAGCTATAAAAAAATTTGAGGAAACTTTGCCAGAGCCGTTTGCTCTTGGATTAGCCAGTCCTTATGTTTGTTAAACATGGTGGACTGATAACCATTTGTTATGTTAGTGCAAACACCTTCACCAAGTAATCTACTCCTCAAACTCAATTTACTTAATCAACTCCCAATTTATACTCTACAACCCTAAAATTCTTTCAAACATCCTAAACTTATTGCTGTTGAGCTTGTTTTTCAATTAATCTCAAGAGTTGATAATATACCTCATCCTGCCTTTCTCCCAAAAGCTTCTTTTCCAGCATATCCTAACAAACTTTAGCTAGGAGAGGATACTCAACTTCTGTCAACATATAAATTTGTGCAGACTCTAATGTTAAACAGTGGACTGCACAGCTGTGAAAATACCTCCAGTTGACTACCTGTTGCTGATCAGGAAAATTCCAGAACTCATCTCCTAGAACTGGTGGATCAAACATATTCTTTAGATCCCCCCGTAGAATTCTTTCTAGTTTTTCTTCAGGACTTCCATCTCCATATTTCAGCATTACCAATCTGTATAACTCCTTGAGATCATCCCTGGTTAAATCATAAGGCATACCTGGAAAGTTAACATATATCAATTTAGAATTATCTTCCCTTATTATCTGGTACACCCCTTTACTCTCTGTTTTGATGATTTGCCATTTAACTATCTTTGCAGTAGGTGCTGAACTTTCAGAAATTGTTCCTATAGTGAACTCTTCAGAGGAAGGTTCATCTACTTTTTCTTCCATATAAGCTTCCACTTCCTCCTTAGTATCAGACTTATCCTTTTTTCTTTCCTTTCTTTGCAACTGATTTTCTTCTAGTCCATTTCACAAATGGCTTTTGAACCTTAGGTTCTTCTTATTTCTTTATAAATTCAGGCTTAGTTGTATGTTCACCATCTGTAACCTTCTGCTTTTTGGCTTCCTCTGGTCGAAGTGTTATTTCATGCCTTTTAAGACTTGAAGTTTCTAGTTTTGAATCCTTTGGAATAAAGCTTTGAACTTGCCTTACTACCTTTTCAAACTCTTTCTTTAATTAATTAGCTTTCAATCTCTTAAGCTGAAACATCTTCCAATTGGGATCCCCTTTGTTAGGATTTAGAAAATCCCGTTATTAAAGAGTCGGTTACCTCAAGTATATGTATTCATTTGAAAGCTCGTAGTCGTAGTCTTTTAGTGTTAGCAAGTAGTTTGTTAAGTAACACCGTGGAGGACGAACGAGTCTTTACCCACTGTATGCCTGATCCACAGCCCGTAGGTGGCGTATCTTATAAGAACCTATAAATACCCTTTTCCTAGCAAGGCAAATGGTTGGAGCTTCATAATATCATTTTTTCTTTGTCTCAATAAGTTCCCAAATCTCTTCCACTTTCTCTCTCTAAAACTTATACCATACGCCCCATTGTATTATGTTATGATGTGTTTATGAAAACCAATATATTTCAAATGGTATCAAGAGCCATGGTTTGATCACCCATCTTTCATGTTCTTGGATTTCTAGTGGTTTTCATAAGGTTTTTGGCTTTGAATGAGGTTAGAGTAGTTTGCATCATTTGGATCATTTCTAGTGTTAAAGTTTGGATTTTAATAGTACTTTTGTGTTTAGAATCATTATAAGTGTTTAGGTTTGAGTTGGAAGGCTTGAATCATCGTGGTTGGGTTGTTTTTGGATTGAAAAGTGGTGTTTTTAAATGTTTCTTGGATGCGATTTGTCTCTCGGAGTGTGTTTCTTCTATGCGATTTGTACTTAGAAGTATGCAATTTGTATCCTCCATGAGTGCTTATTGAAGCGATTTGTCTGTTTCAGAGAAGCGACTTGTCCATTAAGCGATTTTTCTATTGACACAAAATGACAAGAAAGGACAAATTAGTGGAAGGAGTGAGTGTACTTGTGTACTATGCGACTTGTCTGTTTATGGGATTTGAGTATCATGCGATTTGTCAACTAAGCGATTTGTCTGTTTAGCGTTTTGTGAACTTAAGCAATTTGTCGTTTAAGCAATTTGGTAATTAGGGTGCGATTTGTCTGACCTGCGATTTGTCTGGTGTGCGTTTTGTCAAAATAGCGATTTGTCTGAAGGTGAGATTCGTCTGCCAGAGCGATTTGTCAAGGGTGTGACTTGTCAAGTGTGCGATTTGTCTTTTTAGACTTATTGTTTTCCTTTTAGACTTATTGTTTCTTCGTGTTACGTTTTACGATTTTCTCCTGATTTAGTAAAATCCCATGAAAGAATCTATTTCCCGGTTTAATAAAAGAGTTGTAAAATCCTTTGGAATCTGTAATCATGTCTACAAACATGTCTACAATCATCTCTTCTGTTGCTGATGACGTTCAAGCTGCAGGATCTGATACTCGTACTCCCATGCTGGATAGAATCGATTATGACTCTTGGGCTCAAAGAATCAGACTGTACTGCTTAGGAAAGGAAAATGGGGTTAATATCCTCAAATCAATTGATGAAGGACCATATCAAGTTGAGACTACCAGAGACATCCTTGAAACTGCTGCTGATGGTTCAGTTATATTAGGATTGGATAGAACAAAGATGTATGATGAACTTAATCATAAGGAGAAGAAGAGATATGATGCAGACATCAGGGCTTCAAACATTATACTTCAGGGTTTACCAAAGGACATTTACAAATTGATCAATCACAACACTGAAGCGAAGGCAGTATGGGACAATGTTAAGATGCTTCTCTCTGGTTCTGAATTGACTAAAGAAGACATGGAGTCTCAGCTGTATGATGACTTTGAGAACTTTAAGATGAATCCAGGGGAAACTGTTACTGAATATTACGTGAGATTCCACAAGCTTGAGAATGATATGAGGAATATCAAAATGACTATGCTAAATATCCAGCTCAATTCAAAGTTTGTAAACAACATGAATCCCAAATGGCACAAATTTGTCACTGCAGTCAAGCTAAACAAAGGATTGAGGAACACAAATTACGAGCAATTGTATGCTTATTTGCTTCAGAATGAGAAACATGTTGTGTTTGAACGAATGATCTTGGAAAAGTTCAAAACCAATTCTGGAGATGCAAGCTCGTCAAATGATTCAACTGCATTCTATACTAATGTAGAAATAACCACCAAAGCATCACAAGTCATACCAACTGGTAATGGTAATCACAAACTCATTCCAGATCCAGGGTATAAGCCTCCAGATTCAGACACATTCATGGAACAACTTGTCAATCAATTGGCTCTAATGGTTAAGCAAAACTTGAACTACACTCCACACACCAACAATCATCTCAGAATAGCTTCCAATCTCGACAACCATGCTACAGTCAAAGAAGGAAAGGTAGTGGGTCAAAATGTGCAAGGAAGACAGAATGAACAAGGAATGGCAGGAGCGGGTTATGGAAATGCTGGTGTAGGTGGAGGATATGTGGGTAATCAGAATCGAGGAAGGAACATGGCTCATGGTCAAGGGAAGCCAATCAAGTGTTACAACTGTGGTGGAGAAGGACACATTGCAAGGAACTGCGCCTCTCCAAAACATCCACAAAATACAGAGTACTCCAGGGACAAAATGCTGCTGGTACAAGCTCAAGATAATGGAGTGGTATTGGATGAGGAAGAATTGCTATTTCTTGCTGAGGGAAATGCCAAATGCAGGGTATGGGACACAACAATCCAAATGTATTTCAAGTTGTAGATTGTAATGCATTTGACTTTGATGTCGATGATGAACCTACTGCTCAGACCATCTTCATGGCTAGTATCTCACCAATGGTCTCTCGAAAGGCTCCTTCACCACAACTGGCCGGTCCCTCCAAGGAATCAATCATATCAGAGGTATTGAAACTATACGATGAAGTTGATGTGCAAAAGATACACGAAAAGGTACAATCAACTGAAATTATTGAATCAGATATTGAAAATATGGGTAATAGCAATGTTGTCCCATATGATCAATATATGAAACAAAATGAAAGTGAAATTGTACCAAGTGATGCATCTTCTGCAGTCAATGATGACTATATTTTTTATTAATACACTGCATGTGCCCCTAATGATTCTATAACCTCTGAACTGAATGCCTATAAGGAACAAGTTGCTATATATGAACAACGTGCTAAGTTTGAATTGACTACCCGTGAGTAGGTGATGGATAAGCAAATGCGTATAATTATCAGAAAAAGTAATTTTAGGGAAGAAATGTTTAAACAAGAGTTAGATTCCTTACAATAAAAGCTTAACAAAACTGTTAAACAAAAACAAGAACTTCAAGAAAATGTAAAAGTGCTTAAACAGGAATTCAATGCTAAGGAATCAAAACTTTTAAATGAATTTTCCAATTTAAAAACTTTAAAGAACAAACTTGAAAACAAGTTGTACGTGCAAGGGAACACCATTCAGACTGCTCACATGATCACTAAGCATAGAGTTCTAAGTGATAAGCATAGTGTTGCACTTGTAGAAGAACCAAATCCTGAGGCTTGTATTAAAGCAAAAGCAGCTCAAAAGGTAATCTATGATGGAAATGAGATTCTTAAGCCTAGACAAAAACCTACTTGTGTTGAGTGCACTGAGGAAGATAGAAAATTAGAAGATGTCATTAAAGAAAAAATGAATGATAAACTTAAAGATCCTTTGTGCATAAAACATAACATCACATATAAAACACCGAACTATTCTAAGGAAAACTGGATTGCCTTTAATAAGTTTAGACCTCAGACCCAGCTGACCCCTGAATAAATGTTCTGGAAAAAGGATATGGACAAGCAAAAAGTTGATGATTTTATTGAAAAGAATTCCCCTTGTAGGAAATTTCCTCCAGCCACTGTGTATCCCCCAAATACACCTATGCATTTAGTGCTTAGAACTCTTCCCACACAAAGCAAAACCTTAGTCAGCTTATATGTAGTTTACCAACTATTTGTTGTTTTGAGAAAACATGTAAGAAGAGAATCAAACCAACTGGGATTACAGAAGGGGAAAGGGGTTTTGAACAAACAAAGGAGTGTTATTTAACTGAGGTCATGCCTTTCTTTAAACAATTAAAAGATCAATTTGAGTATCTTCAAAAAGCAATTGACACTGAGGTTAAAGACATGAAGAGAGTGTTTAATGAAATGGAAATTGAGGTCAATGATTATGAATGTGAACTCAAATGTAATGAAATTAAAAGGAAGAATCTGCATATCTTAAATGAGAAATTGATTTCTAGTTGTGTTGCTCAAGATGTGTTTTATACTGTTAAAAATTATTCTATTACCGCGTCTCAATTTCATGAATTATCTGTTGCTTTGAAAGTTTCCCATGATCGTGTCATTGAGCTTGAAAACACAAATTCAAAACTGCATGAGAAAATATAACAGGATGATCATGATAACTTGGTAAAACATTTTTCTAAGTTGGAAGTTGAACATTTTGCTTTGCAATTAAAATATCAACATCTCAAAGAAAATGTTAAAACCTCAAATGTCAAGACATCCTCGGATGCTCCTGAGTTTGATGCAATTTTTGAAATAAGCAAACGTGATGAACAAATTCGAGCTCATTGTAACACGATCAAACGATTGAAAACCCAAATCTCACAATTAAAGTGTAATAAGAACGATGTGACTGGCTCCCAAATGCCTCCTCCTTTAGATTCTCAGAACTCTTAGAATTTTCATCTTCAAAACATCATTAATGCATTACAACATGAAAATGAATGTTTTCTAGCAGAAAATGAAAAGGTTAAATTGCATTTCAAAGAGTTATATGAATCAATTAAAGTCACTCATGACAAGAACAACGAAAAGTTAGCTTCTTTGCAAAATGAAATTGAGAATCTGAAGAGTCAAGTAAAAGGGAAAATGCCAATCACAAATTGTGAGATTACTGCACGAAAGGTGACTGCTTGTGCAAAATATGCTATGACTGTGAAGTACATTCCACCTCATCTTAGGAATAATGAACTTGCACTTCAAACATACTTCTCGTACCTTAAGGATAGTCTAGAATGTCTCCGTGAGATTGTTGAAGAAGATAAGATAGAGAAGCCACTTGATAGTGCGGTTAAAGATGCATGCTTATATGCCAAACGATCTCAGGAGCTGTTAGAATGCCTAATAACTATATGTCCTAAATTTGGTACTATGAAAGATAGAGTAGTCATGCCTTACTCTATGCCCAAAGGCAAGCAAGTGACCTTTGATGTGTCTCCTAGTACTTCAGATCCAAGCACATCTAAACCAGGAATGCAGAAAATAGTAAAACCAACCAATGTTCCCATCGTTCCATCTACAGGAGTAATCAGTGACACTAAGGCAAGCGAGTCAAAGCCTTCAGGCAATACAAAGCAAGATAGGACCTCGCAAGCTAAGAGTGATCAATGGAAGAAAGTAGAAAACCACCCTAGGAACAATAAGTTTGTGTTGAATAAGACGAATCGTGTTGATTCTAGTATTAGCTATAAGTGTACTGTAATTAATTCGAATTCTGCTACTACATGCAAAACATGTAATGAATGATTGAGTTCTGGTATTAATCATGAATGTGTTGTGAATGATTTGAGTAATGCTGTTAAATCTTCGGTAAAAAATGTTAATACTAGGAAACAGGATAAGGATGTCAGAAAACCAAGGTGGAAGAAGGCTAGAAAACATTGGAAACCAACAGGAAGAAAATTTAGTAATGTAGGTTATCAATGGATACCTACTGTCCGTAAATTCAATTTTAATGAGTTGTGCCCTAAATTATCTAGATCAATGCCCATTAGGAAATGGATGCCCACTGGTAGAGTGATACCTTTAAGAAGTGAACATACTTTGAATAGATCTACTATCACTTCTAGTCCTGCATCTACCTCTAGTGATCTCATTGATTCTATTTTTGATGTGGGTGTTCCAATCTCGTTTACTAACCAAGTGGAACCTATTCTCGCATGGGGATCCAAATTATCCAGTCATCCATACTTGTCTGTGTTCAACTGCAGGTCGTTCAAATCGTTCTATGGTACCTGGACTCAGGCTGTTCCAAGCATATAACTGGAGATCGCTCACGGCTCATGAACTTCGTGAGTAAATTCATTGGGACTGTTAGATTCGGGAACGAGCACTTTGGGGCAATTATGGATTACGGAGATTATGTTGTTGGAGATAGTGTAATTTCCAGGGTATATTATGTTGAAGGTCTTGGTCATAATTTGTTTTCTGTCGGTTAATTCTGTGATTCTGATCTAGAGGTGGCCTTTAGAAAACATACATGCTTCGTTAGAGAACTAGATAGTGTTGAACTCTTGAAAGGAACACGTGGAACCAATTTGTACACCATCTCTATCGAGGACATGATGAAGTCTTCTCCAATCTTCTTGTTATCAAAGGCTTCGAAAATAAAGTCTTTTTTATGGCATCATCGTCTCAATCACTTGAACTTCGGCACCATCAATCATCTTTCTAGAAAGGACCTCGTAAGAGGCTTGCCTAGATTAAAGTATGAAAAGGATCATCTTTGTTCAGCATGCCAATTGGGAAAAAGCAAGAAATATGCCCATAAACCCAAACCTGCAAACTCAGATATGGAAGTTCTTCATACTCTTCATATGGACTTATGCGGACCAATGAGAGTGCAAATGATAAATGGGAAGAAATATGTGTTGGTCATTGTTGATGACTACTCTCGGTTTACTTGGGTTAAGTTTTTGAGGACAAAGGATGAAACTCTAGATGTCATCATCAAACTTATCAAACAGCTGCAGGTTCGACTTAACAAAACTGTCAGAATTATCCGAACAGACAATGGAACTGAGTTTGTTAACAAAGAACTAAGTCAGTTTTATGAAAGCATTGGAATCAGCCATCTAAGAAGTGTTCCATGTACTCCTCAACAGAACGGTGTAGTTGAAAGACGAAATCGGACTCTTATGGAAGCTGCAAGAACTATGCTAATCTACTCAAAGGTTCCAATGTTTCTCTGGGATGAAGTCATTGCCACTGCTTGCTATACCCAAAACCGTTCCCTTATCCACACCACTCATAGAAAAACTCCATACGAACTTGTCCACAATCGAAAACTGATCTCTCTTTCCTTCGTGTGTTTGATGCTTTATGCTATCCAATGCATGATGGTCAAGATTTAGGTAAATTAAGAGCTAAGGTGGACATTGGAGTTTTTGTGGGTTATGTACCAAACCGGAAGGGTTACCGAATCTACAACAAAAGAACCTGAGATATCATGGAAACTATTCACGTCACGTTCGATGAGCTGTCTGGGAAAATGGCTCCTGGACAATCTAGTCCAGGACCCGCATCTCAACATTCATCTTGTAGTCCCATCAGTTCTTCTCTTATACAGAATCCCTCACCTGCACTTCCATATGTACCTCCTTCTAAATAAGATTTGAATAAATTGTTTGATCCGATGTTTGATGAATACTATGAACCTCATAACATTAACCATTCTACACCATCAACAGAGGCGGCTCCCAATCCTGTCAACACAGATAATCCATCTATTTCTGTGTCACTATCCCAAGAAGCGCTTGCTGAAGATCACTCATCATCATCCTCAAATCCTCAATCTTCGAGTGTACATCATGCAAATGTTTCTGCCAACTATGATGGAGATAACCCCTTTGCCACTCCAGAAGATGCACCATTTGAAAACATTTTTCCCCCTGATCCGTCATCTGAACCATCTTCATCAGGGGACCCCAACTCTGCCACATCAGTTCCTTAACCACAACCACATGAGCATTTCATAAAATGGACACATGATCATCCATTAGACAATATCATTGGGAATCCTTCTCGTCCGATATCCGCTCGTAACTAGCTACCGATGCCTTATGGTGCTTTTTCAATTCCATCCTATCAAAGGTCGAACCAAAATATGTAAAACCGCAATGTCAGAGGACAGTTGGTTCAATGCAATGCAAGAAGAAATTCAAGAGTTCGATCGACTTGATGTTTGGGAATTGGTACTTGCTCCTGACTGTGATATGATCATTTCTCTCAAATGGATCTTCAAAGTAAAACTTGATGAGCATGGTGACGTGTTGAAGAAAAAGGCAAAACTAGTTGCAAAAGGATATCGTCAAGAAGAGGGTATTGACTTTGAGGAATCATTTACTCCAGTTGCATGTATCGAGGCAATCAGAATCTTCTTGGCTAATGCTGCTAGTAAGAACATGGTGGTTTATCAGATGGATGTGAAGACTGCCTTTCTTAATGGAGATCTGAAACAAATCATTTATGTCTTTCATCCTGAAGGTTTTGTGGATCCAGAACGTCCTACTCATGTCTATCGCTTGAAGAAGGCTCTTTATGGGTTGAAACAAGCTCCAAGGGCATGGTATGATACACTGTCAAAGTTTTTCTTAACCAACGGATTCAGCAAAGGAGCAATTGATCCCACATTGTTCACCAGAAAGTCAGGCAAACACTTAATTCATGTTCAAATTTATGTTGATGATATTATTTTTGCCTCGACCGACCCTAATGAATGTGACCGTTTTTCAAAGGAAATGGGCTCCCAATTTCAAATGTCTATGATGGGACAAATGTCATTTTTCTTAGGATTACAAATTTCACAAAGTTCCGGAGGCATTTTTATTAATCAATCTAAATATGCAAATGAAATTTTAAAGAAATTTAGATTTGATACTTGTGACCCTGTTGACACTCCCATGGTGGAGCGTACAAAACTGGATGAGGACCACTCAGGGATCATGGTTGATCAAACGAAATATCAAAGTATGATTGGATCCCTGATGTACCTCACAGCCAGTAGACCTGATATTCTACTCGCTGTATGTATGTGTGCTAGATACCGGGCTAAGCCTACCAAAAAGCACCTTGAAGCGGTTAAACGGGTCTTTCGATATCTCCAAGG
Source organism: Chrysanthemum seticuspe (assembly GCA_019973895.1). Lineage (NCBI taxonomy): Eukaryota > Viridiplantae > Streptophyta > Magnoliopsida > Asterales > Asteraceae > Chrysanthemum > Chrysanthemum seticuspe. The sequence continues at coordinate 274,830,045 of BPTQ01000006.1, read as the reverse complement.
TACCATTAATATGGGACTTTGGTATCCGAAGGACACCAATATGTCACTAACAACATACGCAGATGCAGATCATGCAGGGTGTCAAGATACATGTCGAAGCACGTCAGGTGGTGCTCAATTCTTAGGAGAAAAGCTTGTAAGTTGGTCTTCTAAGAAAAAATTAGTACGTCTATATCCTCTATAGAGGCGGAATACATAGCCATGTCATATTGTTGCTCTCAAATCCTATGGATAAGATCCCAATTATCTGACTATGGCCTTGAATTCAACAAAATCCCTTTGTATTGTGATAACAAAAGTGTCATTGCTCTCTCCTGCAACAATGTTCAACATTCAAGAGCAAAACATATCGACATTCGACATCACTTCATCAGGGAGCAAGTGGAGAAAGGTGTGGTGGAACTATATTTTGTAAGAACTGAATATCAGCTGGCAGACATCTTAACTAAAGCTCTTCCTAGAGAACGTTTTGAGTTTATTCTTCCACGACTTGGACTAAAGAGTCTACAACCGGAAACACTCAAACGTCTTCAAGAGGAAGACGAGGAGTAAAGGCTTTTCTTCATCTATCTCCTGTACATATTAATCAAAAAGCAAAATACAAAATTATAAAACCCACAAAAAGAAAATAGAAAAATATAAAATTTTAAAATCCATAAAAATCAGAAAATCTTTGAAAAAGCCCAAAAATATTATTTGTCTTTTATTCAAATTTTTGTTCTTCGATAACATCTACGAAATTTGATTTGTCACTCAAAGAATGACACGGGTTTTTAGATGAAGCTCGAATGTACATAAAAAAAAAAAAAAAAAAAAAAAAAAAAAAAAAAAAAAAAAACGAGATGGAGAAAAAAGATGGTTTATTGTCATTTCAGGCAGTAACCCGTTTTAAAAGAAAGAACAGAGCCATGCTTCATCTAATTTTTGAAACCTCATGCTCTGATTCTAAAAAAAATGTTTGTCGCCAAAAAGACAAATGTTTCCTTCACAAATATTTTTCCGTCTACATATTCTTCTGAAAAATATTTGTCATCTAATGAAAACAAAATTGCTTTTAAAATAACTCGGTCTATCTTTTTAAAAATCATCTGGACTTATCATTTGTCAAAATATCTAACACTCAATCAACAACTTATGTCATTGATTGAGGGGGAGAATGATTTCGATCAAATCAAAAAGTTATTTTTCAAACAATTGGCAAGTAATCGAGCAAGGTCTAATTTTGGATAATAAAAAAGAACAATGTTTTTGTACAATTGGATCCAGACCAAGGCTAATGTTGTGTTTTCATAAGATACTTAAGCATGTTTAATCATTAGAGTTTAAAGTCTCAGAATTTTATCCTTATCAGTTAAATGTTTTAAAAGCAGGTCACAAGTCTCCTCAAAATCTTTCAAAAACAATTTAAATCAATAGAGATCACAAATCTCAAAGGATTTGAAAATTGTGATCGGGGGAGAATTTGTGATTTAAATTGGATTTAAACTGACAAATTCGATAAATGGTTTAGAAATAGCATAACAAGATCTCCTCCCTACATATTTCAAAATTTCCATGCATATGTTAAGGGGGAGCATCTATCTTAAAGCAAAAAGGATTGAAACGTGATTGATTTGTATCAAGAGTGCAGGTTCCTTCTGATATGTGCAAAACCCTTTCAAATCTCGATGCACATATTGAGGGGGAGCGAATTAATAGAAAACCTCATCCTTTCCAAAATGTTTTATCCAAAGTATTTAAATACTTGATTTGATCGGGAAGTGATGATGGTCATTTTAGAAAATGTTATTCAAAAGATTGGATCTTTCATTCTCAATCTAAGATTTCAAAAGTCCTCTTGCCTCCATGTGCTAAAATAATTTCTAATACTTGAAGCACATGGTGAGAGGGAGCATTTCTAAGATATCAAAAATAATTAAGGTACAAAATACTTTGATTTTATATCACAAGTATCTTGATTGATTTTCAAATGGTTTTCAATTGGTTTCGAGGCGGATTGAACAATACCAAAAGACCGACCAATTTTATTTTATGCATGGAGATATAAGGATGGTTAGGTTAGTTATTCGTTCCCATGATCCCGCCACAGCCGGAGGGATCTACCCAGGGACAATCCACTAGATAGTGTAGAAGTCCTTAGGTATGATGATAAAAGGAGAAAAGTGAGAAATAGGAAGAGTGTGGACTGAGATACAGCTAGAACTCGAAGAAACCAAACAAGGTTCTAGTAATGAAATCTCGGTAAGCACTGAAGGGGTTGAAGAATGAAAAAGAATTGAATGAGGAAAGGGTGAAAACAAATAGCCCTCCATTATTTCAACCTTAGGACAGAAACCGGGTTCAATTCATATGCTACTGGTGGTTACTAAGGTAACACCGGTATTGAAGACAAGACGTCAAGGACCCAGTGACGGACTGCACTACAACTTCCCAAGCAACTCAAGTTCCTCTTAAAAGGGCTTGTTTCATTCTCATGGGGAAACTAAATAATCTATCGACTCTCTCTTAGAGATTGTTGATATTGAAGAAGGAGACCCTCTCCCCAGTCTCCGGCATAGGAACCAAATGTGCACTATTGAGTCTAACTGTTTCACAAACACAATCAATGAAGACTCACTGTTTCACACAAGGTGGAAAGTGAGAATATATCTTAAGATTCCTACGCATTATCCTTGTGGTATTGCCAGAACATCTGAGTGATATGCAATCATATTCACAATGAAGATGGAAAGCCTTCTAGAGCCAACATCTAACAAGCTCTTGGTGGGTGGCATGTGAGATCTATTCTATAGATCAACCATGTGAAAACTGGACAGAAACGATGGAACGATTCACATTATGAATCAATCCTGGTTCAGGAAATGGATTGATGGATACCTTTGAAAAACCAATTGTTGTGCTCAAAAATTATTTTCTATAGCACATCGACTATGTATTATATTTTCAAAATCAAAAGGTATTTATGATTGAAAATTGATTTCTCTTATAAAACCTTCATTGTATTGTAAAAACTCTTTCTATTAAGCAATACATGATTGTTTTTCAAATCATTTTTAATCAATCAACAAATCTCAATTTGCTGGTTCACGCATTCCGTGTTGTCTTCTTTGAGACGTTCCGGTTTAAGAACGTCTAGAGCAGCTGCGAAACCCTGTCAAAGAGATTCTCCGGAACTCTACCTGATCACAGGCAGTACTTTTACTAATCAACGGGGAACTGTGGGCCGTGTACCTCAATTCAACGAAAGTGATCAAAGATACTTTCGTGCGCTTTTATTGCTAACTGTTGTTTGCAGGAACACCCAACGGCTACAGCTGATCAAAATTGAGGCGTCAATCCATAGCCGCATGCTCACACATCACATTCATCTCAAAGAAATCATGATAAGTGCATATCTTCATTAAGTGACTCTGATATTTTCACTCCATGCTTCTGCTACGTTGCTGCAAATATCATGAATCAACAAAAGCTTCCGCAACTCTGATGAGAAGAAATCATGATCCAGAATGTGAGCATGTCGGTCCAAAAGTTACAACGTCACATGATGGCAACTCTACAAAGGATGATTCAGAGATTTATGGTGGCTGATGATCTCAATGCTGGCTCAAAACTCATCATCACGTGGATCAATTAAAGACCTCCACTTGAATTAACAAAACATGCGGAACATGAAGAATCAAATACTACTAGCTACAGAGCAAAGTAATTATTCAAGAATCCAAGAACATTAAAATGTAATATCTGTTTGTAATTGATGTAATTGAGGTGATCTCCCTTAGGGGGAGATTGTTAGGATTTATAAAATCCTGTTATTAAAGAGTCGGTCACCTCAAGTATATGTATTCATTTGAAAGCTTGTAGTCATAGTCTTTTAGTGTTAGTAAGTAGTTTGTTAAGTAACACCGTAGAGGACGGACGAGTCTTTACCCACTGTATGCCTGATTCACAGCCCGTAGGTGGCGTATCTTGTAAGAACCTATAAATACCCTTTGCCTAGCAAGGCAAAGGGTTGGAGTTTCATAATATCATTTTTTCTTTGTCTTACTAAGTTCCCAAATCTCTTCCACTTTCTCTCTCTAAAACTCATACCATACACCCCATTGTATTATTTTATGATGTGTTTATGAAAACCAATATATTTCACCCTTGACTCTTAATATAGTTCATCATGTACTCTCTTTGTTTTCCCTTAGTCATAGGTCTGTTCCTTCTTTCTTTTTCCCTTTGTTCTCTTAACAGTCTCTTCTTTTCATTGACTAGCTCAACCATCTTCTTAGCATAATCCTCACTTCCTATATCAGCTAAGATATCTCTGTTGGCTTCCAGCTTAGCCCTTACTGTATCCCAATCATCATCAGTGTAAAACTTTGCAGCTTCCAGTACTTGAGCCTTTCTCTTCTTCTGTGCTTCTGTTAGCTCAGGTAGCTCTTGCATACTTTTTGCAATCAGTTCATCCATCAGTTTTTGTTCTGCAAGTCTTGCTTCTTTAGCTGCATATTTAGCTTGAAGTCTTGCTATTTCAGCTAAGCTTGCCTCCTCCTCTCTGATTTGCCTTTTAGTCTTAACAGGCTCAAGAGTCTCTTCAAGTACTCCCTTTCTTTTTCTCTGAGCAGAATCATCATCAGACTTAATATCACCACCAGTACTAACCTTAATACCACCAGAACTAACTATATCACCACCAAAATCTGCTCTATTGCCACCAGAACTAACATCACCAGCATACTTAATATCGTCACTGGTATTAACTTCAATGAAACCCGACTTATCACCACCAGAACTAACAGCCTCTGCATCCAATCTCTTCTTAACCTATTTCTTTTGACTAAGATATTTGACTAAAGTTTCAGCTGCTTCTAATCCTTGGGGAATGATGTGTGTTTCCTCAAAAGACTTTTCATGTGTAGGAGTCTTAAAAACTGATTCACCTCCTTTAAATTCCTCCCCTGTTTGGAAGAATTTTCTACTTGATCATCCTTTGAGTCAGTTAGTAAGATCCCTTTCTTTTTGACAATCCCTTCCAGCTTCTTAACCTTTTTCACCAGTTTCAGAATAGCTATTCCCAATGTTTGTTTAGTTTTCCTGAGATCCTTCTCCAACCTATCTATCCTAGCAAGAAGTTGAGGAACTAGTTGAAGTATATCATCTATAGATAGAGAACTTGGTTCATAAGTTGGAGGCTGAATTTGGGGAATAACAAGTGGCTCTTCTGCTTCATAAGTTGGAGGTGAAGGTGGTTGGGGTGTTGGTGATCTTTGTTCAAAAGCAGGCTCTTCTGGATCTGGTACAGGTTGTGACTGATCTGCAGATAGAACTGATGTACCTGAAGGATCATTAGTAGCAGGCAACATAGCAGGCAATAATGGCCTTGGTACCCCTTGAAAACCCCTTCTCATATTCCCAAAAATATTTTTAGTTAATTGGATAGCCAAATAAGGGTGTTTGTTTTCTGTTTGAATATCCAAAATGATTTGTAGAAAGCGAGGGTACATCAAAAACTTTGTTCTGCTTTTCAAATTGGCGACCATTGCAACAAAAATCAATTTTGAAAAGTTAAAAATACTACGAGTGGATAGACAGATCAAAGCAGTAGCAAGATAGCTTCCAAATTGATCCTATCCACCTCTTTTAGAACTCATACAATGTAGTAAGTGATGCACCATAAATCGCCATTGGGATGTAAAGTGGCTTTTCCAAAAAGTAAAGGTTCCATCAGTTGGATACCCCATATTACCCATTCCCTGAAAACGCTCATCATTTGGCAACATAGATATTCCTGAGGCATCAGCCAATTGAAGTTTACTTCTGACTGATTCCTTAGTGATTGCATACTCTAAGGTATCAATAGTTGTTCTTAATTCTAGAGTCCCATCAGCAAAAGTTATGGCAGTGCCAGTCTAACAAAACTATTTGACTAGGGAATCATGGATAGTAGGATTGTGAGTTAAGGCATACCTTATGTGAGTGCCCTTCAAAAAATCCACTATCTGTTCAAAGCCTGTGCTTTCTGCAGGCTTCTTTAAAAACCCCACTTGATTATGCTTATCAACAAACTTTAATTGAGCCATTCCAAAGAATATTGAAGTACTGGTACGTGCGTCATGTTAGGGTTTAAGTGCTGGTAGTGCTTTTTAATATTTGTTACTTTGAATTTAAATATGAAGTAATAAAGGATAAATATGAATTAAAGATAAATATTTATCCATATATATACTTCTGAGCGCCGAAAAGTTAGTAACGGTACTATTGAAACAGTAAAAATCAATTTTCCCTCGGCCAGCACTAATGGTAACTTTATTTGCACTGCCAGACTTAAAATAGTCAACCAGTATTAAGGATGACATCACCAGATTTAACTCAGTACACTTACAAGTCACCAGCACAGCTTCAAACCATCTCCAATCCATTCGTTTCCTGGAAAAATTAGTCCAAAACCAAGAAAAAAAATACTACAACTGTTTGTTGAAACCAGAATTAATATAACCTACTATTAGTATTAAATTTAGTACTACTAGTTTTAACTCTAAACCTATTAGATTTAACTACCATTTTTAACTCTAACTAATATTAAAACTCCTATTACAAACTATACATTTATCATCCCCTTAAATGTATCTATGGGTTTATGATTCCAATATTGACCACTAAGAAATTGAATCCATGACCATCAAAGGCTTTGGTCAATAAGTCTGCTACATTATTACAGTGTGAATCTTTTCTACCCTAATCAGTTTCTTTTCAACGCAATCCCTGATAAAGTGATGCCTAAATTTCTATGTGCTTAGTCTTAGAGTGGTACACTGGGTTTTTCACTATACAGATAGTACTTTCATTATCAATGTGGATTCTGGTATTCATGAAGTTTAGAACATAATCCGGCATCTAATTTTGAATCCATAAAACCTGTCCACATCAATTTGCAGTAGCTACATACTCAAATTCAGATGTAGAGGTAGCCACTATTGTCTGCTTTTTGCACTGCCATGAAATGAGTCTTCTACCAAGGAATTGACAACCACTAGTTGTGGATTTCCTGTCAAGGCTTGCCCCAGCATAGTCACTATCTGAATAAGCTTCCAGGTCAAAATATGACTCTTTAGGATACCATAAGCCCAAATTGGGTTTGCCCTTAAGGTATTTAAAGATCCTCTTCACAGCATGAAGATGTGAAGTCTTGGGTGTAACTTGAAAATGAGAACAAACGCATACTGCATACATAATGTCAGGCCTAGAGGCAGTTAAATACATGAGAGAACCTATCATGGATCAGTATAAATGCACATCAACATCATTAGCTTCCTCATCCTTTGTTAATGCCACCTTGGTCTCCATTGGTGTTATTGCAATCTTCACACTTACAAGGTCAAAATTCTTTAGCATCTCAGCAACATACTTGTCTTGAGAAATAAAGAGTCTGTCTGCCTTCTGTTTGACTTGCAATCCAAGGAAGAATGTGAGCTCACCTATAGAACTCATCTGAAATCTGCCTTTCATCAGGCCTTCAAACTCTTCACACCAAGACCTTTTTGTAGAACCAAAGATGATATCATCTACATAAACCTGCACCAGCATGATATCCTTCTTTTCATTCTTTATAAACAAGGTCTTGTCAGTTGTTCCCCATTTGTATCCATGCTTCTAAAAAAATGTGGAGAGTGTAGCATACCAAGCTCTGAGAACTTGATGTAGACCATATAAGGCTTTGATTACCTTATAAACCTTATGTAGATGTGCAGGATCCACAAATCTAGGAGGTTGAGAAACATATACCTCCTCATCAATGGTGCCATACAAAAAGGCACTCTTCACATCCATCTGGTAGACTATGAAGCCCATAAAGGAGGCAAAGGCCAAATAACCTGATGGCTTCTATTCTAGCCACATGAGCAAAAACCTCATCATAATCTATACCCTCCTCCTGTCTGTAACCTTGGGCCACTAGTCTAGCCTTATTTCTTACAACCAATCCTCTTTCATCTCTTTTATTCCTGTAGACCCATTTACTGCCAATAACCTTCACTCCATGAGGTAGATCTACAAGAATCCACACCTTTTGCATCTTAAACTGCAACAACTCCTCTTGCATAACTTCAACCCAACTTTCATCTATAAGAGCATCAATGATATTTGTGGGTTCTTTTTGAGAAAGGAAGCATGCAAAAAGATAGTGTTGTTGATCTTTGTAATTGTTCCTTTGTTGCTTTTGCATGTAACTGAAAAGTTCTTGAGCTCTAGATTGTTGTTGCACTTTGCTTCTAGTCTGGACAGCTGACTTAGGATCACCAAGAATTTGACTATGTGGGTGAATATTGTGACTCCTAAGTGTAGGAATTGGATTGACATCTATCTTTATGGGTAGATTGTTGAAGTCAGTAACCACACCTTCTTCATTATAAGAAGCTTCATCAAAGATCCCTTCAGTAAGCTTATCAAAAATGTTTAGTTCTGGCATTGTTGATTCATCAAAATCATCATCATGCTTGCCAGAATTAACAGATTCACTACCAGTATTAACTATGTAAGTACCGGTAGCCTTAGTTTTAGGTACTGGTGGATCAAGCTTGCCATTATTAACAGCTGCACTACCAGTATTAACTGTGGAAGTACTGGTAGCCTTGAATGTAGGTACTGGCCCTAGATGCTTTTGAGCAATTGCATCCAATTCCCTTTTAAAGGCCAGAATCGCATCTGAATCACCAGTAGGAGAAGCCTCTTTCTCTTGTAACTGAACCTCTGTAGCAGACTCTTTCTTCTTTGGAGTAACAGAAGATTTCTTTGTTCTAGCTTTGACTGTAGAATGCTGGAATGCTGTAGGCACAACAACAAGCTCCTCATTTTATTTTTCTTCCTCAGGAGTAGATTGAGTACCTGCAATGTTAGTTACTTTTGATGAACCTGCATGTGGGTTAGCTTGATTTTCCAAAGATACAGGAATATAGTTCATAGAATCAGTTAGATAATCTAAATCAAACATCCATCTATAACCTCCTCCTTTCACATTAGATTTTTCCTCAAGAAAGTTAACATGAAGGTTCACCTCTACTCTTTATGTCACTAAATTGTATACCCTATAGGCCTTACTATTTAGTGAATATCCTACTAAGAAACCCTCATCAGATTTTCCATCAAACTTGCCAAGCACACTGAGAGTATCTAAGATGGTAACATGGCACCCAAAAGGTCTTATGTAGCTAATAATAGGTTTATGGCTAAATAAATGCTCATAAGGAGTTTTGTACTGAGGTTTGGTCACCCTTACCCTATTAAATATGTAGCAAGCACAACTAACTGCTTCAGCCCAAAAGGTGGTTGGTAAGAGTCAGTCTACTAGCATAGTCCTAGCTGCCTCAATTAGGGTCCTGTTCATTATTTCTGCAACTCCATTCTGCTGTGGAGTCCTAACATTACTATACTCCTGCTTTATTCCCTTGTCCCCACAAAATTCAAGCATATTTCTATTCTTAAATTCAGTGCCATTATTTGATCTAATAATTTTAACCCTATGATTAAGCTGGTTTTCTATCTGCCTAATAAAGGTCTGAAGGATGCCTGTAGTTTCATCCTTGGTATATAAGAATAAAACCCAACAAAACTTGGTACAATCATCAGTAGTAACAAGGAAATAGCTAGCATGATTAATGCTTTTCACATAAGTTGGCCCAAAAAGATCCATATGCAAGGTGTGTAAAGGCTTAGCAATAGATCTTTCTAATTTAGCCTTGCATGATGCCCTGTGCTGTTTACCCTTATGACATGCTACACATAAATGGTCATTTTTGAAAACTTTGGAAGGTAGACCTCTGACAAGGTTTCCTTTCACAAGTTTGTTTATATTTTTAAAATTTATATGACCCAACCTTCTGTGCCACAATTTAGATTCATCAATAGTGGCTTTTGCAATCAAACAGGCAAAACCTTTGGCTGGTTCAGGTGTCTTCATATCAGAACTGTACATATTGTGTTGCCAAGGGACCCTTAGGAGTATCTGATTTTCATCCGGCATCTTAAAGTCAGAAGTCAACACAAAACATTCAGTCTCAGTAAAAAGAACCTTATGCTGCATATCACTTATTTGTGATATGTAGAAAAGGTTAAAATGGCCTAGTTCTTTTACAAAAGACACAATATCAAACTCTAAATTCCCAACCTGTATTCTACCTTTACGAGTAATGTAGCCTTTGCTACCTCCAAAAGTAACAGAACCTCCTTTGAATTCCTCAAAATCGTCCAGGTGATCCTTGTTACCAGTCATGTGCCCAGAACACCCACTGTCAAATATTCCTCTGTCTCCTATGTTCATGAATGGATGTTCCTACACATAAAAAAGATATTAGTTTCTATTTAGGACCCATGCCTGTACAGGCTTGGGTCTGCCTTGTGGACATGTAGCATTCACAGTACTAATAGAAAAGGGTCCACTATTACTATTGGATTTTGGTCTATGACTCTAATTATAACCTGCTGAGGACTTAACAGCAGTTCCCCCATTTCCAACAGCATAAGAATTTGATAGTTTTGCTGTATTTTTAATAATGGTCTTCTCAAGGTGAATGTGATTTAGCAAAATTTCTTCTGTGATTGAATATATTCACCTGTGATGAGGTACTGGTAGACACTGGTTGTTTATGAATAACAGAATTAAAATTTACACAACTAGTATTAACTTTAGGCATGCTAGAACTAATGTTTTGCCAAACAGATTTAACATTCATACCAGTACTCATGTTTGGTCTAACATAATTAATACTTGAACTACCAGTATTGATTAGTACTGGTCTAGGGAAAAACTGATTTGCGTGATTAACTCTGTTTACATTGTTCCATACTGGTCTAACCATCCCATTACCAGTATTAACAGCCTTTTGCTTCCTAAGTTCAGCCTTTGTAGGGAATTATATTTTGTAAAACAGATTTAAGATTATTTAAGTCTGTTTAGTATTAATTTTTTTAGTATGATAGTTAAGTCTGGTAAGACAAAATTAAGTCTATTAGTGTTAAGTCTATTAGTTAAGTCTGCCAGTACTAATGTGGTTAAGTATGGCATAACAAAGTGTTGATAGTTAAGTCTGTTTATGATAAAAACAGAATAGTTTGTTAGAGTTATATTAGGAATGGATATGTACGCATAGAGATATATTAGGAAGAGATATCTTTACCCTTCTATAAGTCTTGTAGTCAATTGGGGTTTCCTTGGTGTATAAAAGGATTCCTAATGTATTAGGTTAAACACACGAGTTGTAAGACTTAACCATTGTTAAAAGCAATTAATAGAAAATACGAAGTTAGTTTATTATTGTGTTTTTCATACTTATTGTGTTAAGTTTCCGCATTAACACATTAAGGTCGTGTTAAGAGTTCTTCACATAGTGAATTTAGATTTATTCAAGTTTGCTATAAGTCATACAAAGGCTACTTAGATCCATAACTTTTAGACCTACAAGTGGTATTGGAGCCAGTTGAAGGACTCTGTTGTTGAAGACACACAAACACAAACACTCATTCCAAAACAGAAAACATAAAACATGTCTGAAAAAGCAACTGAAACCTATTCTGACCACCCCAGTGATGAAGAATACAACCATGAATATGGAGCAGACAACTCTCAAACCAAGCAACCCCAAATCACAAATACCACAACCATCTCCAACATGAAGCTTCCACTATTGAAGAAAGATGAATATGAAATCTGGGCTATGGAGATGGAGTACTATCTAGAATACACTGATAATGAAGTGTGGAATGTGATACAAAAAGGAAACTCTAAAAAGAGGGTTTCCAAAGGAAAAGATGGCACTTACTCTATGTTGCCAACTGTTACTGCTGCTGAAATTCTTGCTGTAGAGAAGGAGAGAAAGGCCAAGAACATCTTGTTAATGGCACTTCCTAAAGAGCATATCAGACGTTTTCAAAGGATGGATGATGCAAAGGAGATCTGGGAGGCAATCAAAGTAAGATTTGGAGGGAATGCTAACTCCAAAAAGATGCAAAAGGTTGTCTACAAACAACATTTTGAGGCTTTTGCTATTTCTAGTTCTGAAGGATTAGAGAAGGTCTATAAAAGGTTTCAACAAATATTATCACAATTAGAGGCTTATGGTGCTGGTATTTCTGATAACGATGCCAATCACAAATTCCTTAGGTCTTTGCCACAAGAATGGTCAAGTCTAGTAATGACCATGAGGACCAATCCTGAAATTGACATCATGTCAATTGATGATCTGTACAACAACCTAAGTGTTTTTTAATAGGAAATCAAGAATGTGTCAAAACCATCCTCTTCCAACTCTCAGAATGTTGCCTTTGTCTCACATGGCAAGAATAGTACTAACCAGGTTAAGTCTGGTGGCAGTTATAGTACTTCTTCATTAAGTATTATAGAAAGAAGGGCATCTAATGGAGTTGCTGATCAGGTTATCTACTCTCTCTTTGCTAGATCATCAAAAGAGATGGATTTGCTCAATGAAGATTTGGAGCAAATAAATGATGAAGAATTAAGGAGATGTATATAAATTGGCAGATAGCTATGATTGCTATCAGGATGAACAGGTTCTTTAAGAGACATGGTAGAAGAGTTCGTTATGATCCAAAGACTCCTGTTAGCTTTGATAAAAAGAAGCTTGAGTGCTACAATTGCCATAAGCCTGGGCACTTTGCAAGGGAATGTAAATCTCCTGTAGCAACTGATAGGAAGAAGAAGGAATCTCCCTATCAAAAAAAGGAAGCTGAGAAGCAGGAAAGTCAAAAGGTTGGGTTGCTGACCATAGATGGAGGTGCTATCAATTGGGGAGAACATGTTGTAGAGGAGTCTACCAATCACTCTGCTTTCATGGCTATTGGCTCAAACAGTGAGGTATCTTCGTGTTCAAAACTCTGTGTTAATTCATATAACCAACTTAAAACACAAAGTGATGAGCAATTAACTCGGTTAAGAGAACAGGAAACACAAATTCTAGCTTATACCAATGCTGTCAAAACCTTAGAAGCACAAATTTCAAATCTCTAGAAACAAAATTCATCACTAAATGAAAAACTACTTTTTCAAGCAAATGATAATTTTGCTAAGGATGAAAAGCTAAAGAAATATAGAAGAATTGGTATGAAAGCACAACATGAAACAAATGAATTAAAGAAAATAGTTAGGTCTTGGGGAGAGTCTTCTAAGAATCTACATATGCTAATTAATTCTGGCATGAGCTCTAACTGTAAATTGGGTTTAGGTCATGAGATTAAATCAGATAGTGAGGTTTTAAGTTATGAGGAAGAGATGAAACCTAGTATATTTGGTAGTTCAGAAGAAGACTATGTTGGTAAACCACTTTATAAAAGATTTGTTAAAACTAATAATTATAAAAGAGTTCCACCACCACTTAATGAAGACTACACACCTAAACTTGAACAAAAGTTTGATGAGTCTTTACTTGATTACAGCAAATGGAAAAACCCTGAAACACTTTTGTCTCAAGACTATTCCATTGAATTCTCCTGTCAAACCAATAACAGTGAAGGATCCTTTGGGAAGAGTCCTGGAACCAGTGTCTCATAAGACAAATCCAGTGAGTATTCTACCTGTTAATCTAATGACAGTGAAGGATCCATTGAGAATGTCTCTGAATGTTCTCTTAAGCTTAAATCTAAACCCATAAAGATTTCCAAACCAGTTTTAATCAGTAAGCCTTATGTACCCAAACTAAAACAAGCTGAGTCTGTCATCTTTGCTAAAATTGTTGTGTCTAAACCAGAAATAGTTCAACCTAGTTGTGTTCAACATGTAAAAACTCCTAGGCAACATATTAAACCTGATACACCTAAAGTAGACAGAAAGAATTGGAATGGGTTAATGCAGAGAGAGTTTGGGGCTGGATAATCTTTCACTAAGAAGAGTTGTTTTGTGTGTGAGAGTTTAAGCCATATAATAAGAGATTTTGATTATCATGAGAAAAGAATGGCAACAGAGGTTGAGATTAGGAGAAAAATAGATGTAAACACTGGTAATGGTATAGTTAAACCAGTGTGGAATAATGCAAATAGAATTAACCATGCTAATCAATTTGTTTCTAGACCAGTATCTGTTAATACTGGTAAGTCATTTGTTAATTTTGTTAGACCAAAAGTGGGTACTGGTGCACCAATTAATTCTGGTAGGCATAATTTTAATTCTGGTAACATGTCTAGGGTTAATACTGGTTGTGTTAATTCAGTTCAAGCCAAAGTTAATTATGGTTATATGAATGTTAAATTAAAACAACCAGACCCTACCAGTACTTCACCCAATCCTAAGTTTATAAAACCACGGGTGAACCAATTCAACCAAAGACTTCATTATGGCTCACATTCACCTGTGAGAAGACCTATAACTTATAATACAACTCAAATTTTTAAATATTATGCTGCAAAGGGTAATTGGGGGACTGCTATTAAGCCCTTAGCAGGTTATACTTGGAGACAGACCAAACCACACTCCAAGAGTAATAGTAGACCATCTTTGTTGGGTTTTTGGTTTTGTATAGTCGGTTTTGTATTATGTATTAGATAAATATGGAAAAGATATTTATCTTGTAGGTTACGTATTGTATTATGTAAAGGACTCCTTAGCCTATAAAAGGAGGTCCCAGGTTAGATTAGATATACGTATGTTTTATATCTAAGGTCGATACAAACCCTAATACTGGTTAGAGTATTCGTATTAATAATAAAATTGAGGTGTTGAATGTTTATTGTTCTTCTTCTTAAGATTAAGTATTAAATTCCGTGTAATACTTAATAAGTTCTTTGTTTAAGTTAGTTTCTATATTAGATCGTTTGCTCAACTGGGATCAACAAGTGGTATCAGAGCTTGTGATCTAGAAACTGTAACCAAGAAGAAGTCAAGTTAAGTTCTGTTCAAGCAAGTTAAGATGTCTGACAAAACTCACATGGTTACTGCATCTAAGGTACCCATGCTGAAGCAGGGTGAGTACCAAATTTGGAGAATGCGAATGAGGCAATACATTCATATGATTGACTATGCCATCTGAGATGTCGTTGAAAAGGGAGATACTCTTCCTAAGAAGAGTGCAGATGGTACTACAATAGCCATTATTAGTGAGATTGACAAGGCAAAAAGGAAACTGGAGATTAAAGCACTTAGTATTCTCTCCATGGGAATACCTAATGAGTTTGCACTGGACTTTGATCATTATGAGTTTGCTAAAAGAATTAATGGATGCTATTGAAACAAGGTTTGCTGGTAATGTAGCTACAAAGAAATCAAGGAAGAATATGCTAAAGCATCAACTTGAAAACTTCACTGCTCTGAGTGGAGAAAAACTTGATGGCACTTATAACAGACTTCAAAAACTTATTAGTCAACTAAAGTCTGTGGACTACAAAGTTGCTCAAGAAGATATCAATCTTAAGTTTATCAGAAGTTTGTCACATGACTGGGCTATGCATACTGTTGTGTGGAGAAACAAAGATGACTTTGATCAGATGACTCTGGACAATCTCTACAACAATTTGAAGGTTTATGAGTCTGAAAAAGAATATTTCTGGTTCATCTTCCTCTACACAAAACATTGCTTTTGTTTCTACAAACCATATGAATTCTCAAGATGCATCCACTGCTGCTTATGGTATAACCACTGCTATTGCTAACAATACCACTGTTAGTGATAATGTCAGTGATGGTGCAATCTGTGCTTTTCTGGCTGATTTAACTACCAGTGTTACTGTTTTGAATCAAGATCTAGATCAAATTGATCATGATGATCTTGAAGAGATAAATCTGCAATGGCAAATGGCTATGTTGATTCTCCAAGCAAGGAAGTTTCTGAGGAGGACTGGAAGACAGGTTAAGTATGATGGTCAAAGGAGAGCTGGATTCGAAAAAAGCAAGATGGAGTACTTTAACTGCAAAAAGAAGGGTCACTTTGCTAGGGAATGTGGAGCTCCTAAGAGAATTGAAGGCATTAAAAAGACCACTGAAGAGCCTGCTTCCTCTTTAGCTTTGGTTGCTCAAGATGGCATTGGTGATTATGACTGGAGTGATTAGATTGAAGAAGGTCCCAATGCATCTTTTCTTGCTAGTGAAGCTTCTAAAGAGCATAACTTTGCTCTTATGGCTTATGCTTCATCGTCTGGTTCAGATTCTGAGGTATCTAATGATTCTAATAATTCTACTTGTTCCTTTAAATCATGTCAAGATAACTTAGAATCTCAAAAAGCTATCACTGAGAGTATGAGGAAAGAAGTAGAAAGACTGTCTCTAGACAACTTAGGTTATAGAGTTGCTCTAGAAAGTGTTGAAGAAAAGCTTAATTACTGTATTAAATGTGAGTTTGAGTATGTTGATAAAATTAATATACTAGGTGGTGAAATTGATCTTAAGGATAGAGAGATTAAAATGCTTAAAGAAAAACTAGAACAGGCAGAGAGTGTAAAGAACAGGCCCTAAAAGAAAAAGAATAACATGTTGTTAGGGTTGCTAAAACACAATATGCTTCTGATCTAGTAAATAAACCAATAGGTCAAAAATTGTTCAAAGATGGTACTGGCCTAGGTTACAATGATATGCCGCCTCCATCTCTTATGAAACATGCACCACCTGCAAAAGAGCTCTCATTTAGCAGTGAATTTAGCTTCAATAAACCTGTAGGTGAGACTAACAAGATTGAATCACCTAAGATAGGTTCTGATAAGTCATCTGATGCTCCCACAATTGAAGATTGGGAATCCGATTCTGAGGAAGATAGAACTGAATCAACTCAACCTGAAAAGATAGAGCATGTTAAGAAAGTTGATTCTAAACAAGTCAACCTTGTACCTAGATTTGGAGCTCAAATTGCTAAGAGAGTAGTTGAGTACAAGGAAGTACCTAGGGAACAGATGAAAAGGTACATACCTAGGGAAAACCAGAGAAACTTCAATGGACTAATTTCAAATAGATTAGGAGATGAGTTTCAATGTGTTAAAAAGGCTTGTTATATATGTGGTAGTTTTGAGCACTTACAGAGAAACTGTTATAAAAACAGACCACAAGTTTGGAATCATTGGAGGAGGGTAAATCATCAAAACTTTACAAAGAAAAAAAACCCTCATCATAACAAAAACATGATTCCTAGGGCAGTGTTGATGAGGAATGGGAATACAAAATCAATAGTCACTGCTGCACCTAAATGGGTTCCAACCACTTCTAAGCAAAATGTAAACATGGCTAAGCAGAATCATACCACTGCTAAGCAAAATGTAAACACGGCTAAGCAGAATCAAAACACTGTTAAGCAAAATATCACCACTGATACAAAAGAAGTTTTAAAAATTCCAAAGGTGATAACTGATACAGTGGTTGTAAATCATTTTTATGCTGTTAAGGCCTCAGCAAGTTGGCAATGGAAGCCTAAGACCAAGGTTTTACATCATGTCAACTGTGCATCAATGGACCTAAAGAAATTTGAATATTTTGATGCACAGGGCAGACCCAAGTCAGTATTGGCTTGGGTCCACAAAAGGAACTAACTTGTTTAATTTCATGTGCAGGGCAATCTACAAGATGAGCTAAAAGATAAATGAGTTTTTGATAGTGGTTGCTCTAGGCACATGACTTGGGATGGGGTCAACCTGGAAGATTTTGAAGCTTTTGATGGAGGATATGTGGCATTTGGCAATGATCCAAAGAGGGGAAAGATACTTGGCAGAGGCACAATCAGAACAGGGAATTTAGACTTTGAAAAAGTCTATCTGGTACAGGGACTTAAGTATAATCTATTCAGTGTTTCTCAAATGTGAGATAAGAAAAACTGGGTACTTTTTGGTGAAACTGAATGTGTGGTGTTGTCTCCTGAGTTTAAGATGCCTGATGAGAAGTTTATACAACTTAGGGTACCTAGGAAGGAAAACATATATTGTTTTGATCTTAAAGATGTTCTTCCAAATAGGTCCTTAACATGTTTGTTTGCTAAAGCATCTTTAGATGAGTTAAAATTGTGGCATAGAAGGCTAGGTCACCTCAATTACAAAACAATCAATAAACTGGTAAAAGGAAACTTAGTGAGAGGGTTACCTTCTAAGGTTTTTGAGTGTAAGGAACTGTGTGTGGCCTGTCAAAAAGGAAAACAACATAGAGCTTCTTGTAAGACCAAAACTGTAAACACCATCACACAACCACTGTTTATGCTTCATATGGACTTATTTGGACCTATCTTTGTTAAAAGTTTGAACCATAAGCAGTACTGCCTAGTTATCACTGATGATTATAGTAGATTTTCTTGGGTATACTTTTTGGCTGCTAAGAGTGAGACTAGTGAGATCCTCTAGAGTTTCATTACTAAGATAGAAAATCTAGTAAATCATAAGGTCAAGGTAATCAGATGTGATAATGGAACTGAATTTAAGAATGATGTGATGAATCAGTTCTGTGTAGCTAAGGGTATAGAGAGACAGTTTAGTGTTGCTAGAACACCACAACAAAATGGTGTTGCTGAAAGGAAAAATAGAACACTAATTGAGGCTGCTAGGACAATGTTGTCAGAATCTAAACTACCTACTACCTTTTGGGCTGAAGCTGTAGGCACTGCATGTTATGTGCATAATAGAAGTAAGGTAGTGAAGCCTCATAACAAGACTCCCTATGAGCTGTTACATGATAGGAAGCCAATGATTGCATTCCTAAAACCTTTTGGGTGTCTTGTTACCATCTTAAATACCATAGACTACCTAGGCAAGTTTCAAGAAAAAGCTGACGATGGATACTTTTTAGGCTATTCTACTAATAGTAAAGCCTTTAGAGTATACAATAGGAGGACTAGAATTGTTGAAGAGAATCTACATGTTTAATTCAGTGAAAAGACTCCTATTGTTGAGACCAAAGGACCAGACTGGCTGTTTAACATTGATATGCTAACCAAATCTATGAATTATGCGCCTATCATTGCAGGAACTTCCACTAATGTTAATGCAGGTACACAAAAGGATTATGATGCTGAAAAAACTTCTAAGGAAGCTGATTCTCCTAAGGAGTTCTATTTGGTTGAAAAGTGGAAAGCTGGTTCTGTTCCTTCCATCATTGATAAGCAAGGTCCCACTGATGATGATGTACTGAATAATGGAGGCAATGTTGATCATCATCAAGATAAGGATGAGTTGTTGAAAGATAACTCAGTGTCAGTAGAAGAAATTGAAAAGAAGAAAAAGAATTCTGTAAGCACTGCTAAGCCAACTGAAAGCACTGCTAAGCCATCTTCTACCACTGATAGTCCAAGTGAAACCCCGGCTGCAAGTACTGGTGATAGTACTTTCTTTGGACCACAAGCAAAGCCATTATTTGATGATGAGGAGTATCCACATGATCCTACCATATGCCTGCTTTGATAGAAATTGATACTCCTACTGATGATGAAGACATGGATGATTTCTTCAATGCTGATTTGACTAACTTGGAAATTGTCATAAATGAAAGTCCAATCACCACTACAAGGATTCACAAGATTCATCCCAAGGAACAAATCATTGGAAACTTGAATAATCCAGTTCAAACAAGAAGCAGGGTTAAGAAAACTGAACCCTTTCCTGAACATGGGTTCTTTGCAAGATCACTTCACAAAAGAAACAGTCATAAAGATCTGCAAAATTTCCTGTTTGCTTGTTTTCTGTCTCAAAAAGAGCCCCAGAGAGTGGAAGAAGCTTTATCAGAAGAAGGCTGGGTAGAATCAATGCAAGAGGAGCTTCTACAGTTTAAGCTTCAAGAGGTTTGGACATTGGTTGATCTTCCAAATGGTAAGAGGGCAATTGGGACAAAATGGGTGTTCAGAAATAAGAGGGATGAAAGAGGAATCGTTGTAAGGAACAAATCAAGGTTGGTTGTTCAAGGATACACACAAACTGAAGGTTTGGATTATGATGAAGTGTTTGCACCAGTTGCAAGAATAGAGGCTATTAGATTATTTTTGGCTTACGCTTCATTAAAGAATTTTGTTGTGTATCAGATGGATGTTAAAAGTGCATTTTTGTATGGCACAATTGATGAAGAGGTTTATGTTTGTCAACCTCCTGGTTTTGAAGATCCTGATCATCCTGACAAGGTTTATAGGGTGAGAAAGGCTATGTATGGGTTGCATCAAGCTCCTAGGGCATGGTATGAGTGCCTGTCTACTTATTTGATGGACAATGGTTTAAAAGAGGGCTGATTGATAAAACTTTGTTCATTAGAAAGCACAAAGATGATATTTTATTGGTTCAGGTTTATGTAGATGACATCATCTTTGGCTCAACAAACAAGGAGCTATGCAAGGATTTTGAGAAACTTATGCATGATAAGTTTCAGATGAGTTCTATGGGAGAACTCACTTTCTTTTTGGGGCTACAGGTTCAACAAAGGACTGATGGTATCTTCATTAGTCAAGACAAGTATGTAGCAGATGTTTTGAAGAAGTTTGGGTTTCAAGATGTAAAGAGTGCAAGTACACCTATAGAGACTCAGAAACCACTGCTACTAGATGATGGAAGTCCCAAGGTTGATTTGAAGTTGTACAGATCCATGATTGGATCTTTGATGTATCTAACTGCATCTAGGCCAGATATTATGTTCTCAGTATGTGTGTGTGCAAGATTTCAAGTCACACCAAATACCTCACACATGAATGCTGTTAAGAGAATATTTAGATATCTTAAAGGTCATCCTAAATTGGGCCTTTGGTACTCTAAGGACTCCCCTTTTGATTTGGTGGCCTAAACAGATAGTGACTATGCTGGTGCTAGTTTGGATAGGAAGTCTACTACTGGAGGATGTCAGTTTTTGGGAAGCAGACTAATTTCATGGCAGTGTAAAAAGCAAACTATTATGGCAAATTCTACAACTGAAGCTGAATATGTGGCTGCTGCTAGTTGCTGTGGTCAAGTTCTTTGGATTCATAATCAATTGCTGGATTTTAGGTACAATTTTATGCATACTAAGATTTACATTGATAATAACAGTACAATATGCATCATTAAAAATCTTGTTTTACATTCTAGAACTAAACATATTGAGATAAGGCATCATTTTATTAGAAATTTTAATGAGAAAAGGTTGATTTAAATGGTAAAAATCCATACTGATTTCAATGTTGCTGATCTTTTCACTAAAGCTTTTGATGTGGGGAGGTTTCAGTACCTTGTTGTTAGTATTAGAATGATTAATCTCTAAACTCTCAACTTGTTTTGTAAAAGTTTGTATAAGTATTGGCATGTTATTATGTGATCTTAGTATTGCTATTTTTGTTTCTAATCACTGATAGTTTTGTTCAAACCTCTGGTTGTTGCTCTGTGTTTCCACTAACCATTTTTTAGATAAAAGAAAGTAAATTACAGAAGCAAAAGAAGTACTGAAGATAAATTGTTCATTCATTCAAGAAGCAGCTTACAGCTTACAGCCTACAATTAACTTCATATGCTACTACAATATCAGCTCTATACAAGAGTTCTTAAACCTATCCTAGCTCATATCTTCTATTCCAACTGCTGGATATGTATGACCATGATATGCATGACCAGTACGACGAGCAAAGGATCAAAATGGGAAAGATGGATTGATGAAAACGAAGATGATGAAGATGAATACAGTAGATAAATGTGTGATGTGACATTGTCCTTTGTGTTTCATCTACTGGTTTCACCAAAAAGCAATCAATCCATCTTCCTTTTACCCTTCTCCTTTACGATATGAGATGAAGCACCAAACCATGGCGCAGGAAGAGCGAACACCACCTGTTTAGGTTGAGGTGGTGAAGGTTGGGGGTGTGAAGTTATCTCCTTAGTGGAGTCATCAGAGTCATCAGAAGACTCACTTGGATCCACTGCACTGTCATCTTCAAAAGAAGGGAGAAATGGGGATTTCTTAGGTCTTGGTTCTTGAGGAGGAAGGTGAAGCCGCCATGGATTAGAATCCTCACTTGATGATGATGATGAGGATGAATAGGTTGATTGATCGATGATTTCTGGTTTATTCCAACTGGGATTCCACATGGTGATTGTTGATTGTGGATTTTTGTGGAATTAGGGTTTTGGTTTTAATTGATGTGTGTGGTAACTGAGATTTGGATTTCTTTTATAAGCAGAGATAGGGCTTAAGTAAGTAAATGCGGGGCAGGTTAAATGTGGTTGAGGAGTTAATGAGATCATTGGGCTTTGGACTAATATTAATACTGGAAGTTAACCTTTTTGACTTCAGTATTAGCAATTTGGCTAAACACTGATAAGTCTAAGAAATCACTTATATATTTTCCTAACCACTGATAACTCTCTTCTCTGTGTTTGGTTGTTGTTTGTATCTTGCAGGTATGAAGGCTTAGTGTACATTGGAACTGGTGATGTGTTTAGTTGTTAGTGTTAAAAAAAAAGAGAGATTGTGTAATCCTTCATATTTTTGTGAGATATCTCTTATTTAGACACAGATTTGCTTGCTGTATCTCTTGGTAACCTGATTGAAGTGAAACATTGTATCCACTGATGGTGTGTTTCAAACCGCGGATAGCAGTTCTGAAACCTCTGCTAGAATGTTGCTTAGTTTTGGATACTACAGGGGCTGTTTGGTAACTTTGGCAAAAGCATATTTATCTCCCCAAATCACGGATGGATCATTTACTTGATCTTTAAAACACTTCACCTTGGTGCTCTACATTAACCCTAATCACTTTCCTTTGCATAATTCACATACCCACATCATACCCATCATCAATCACAATGGAGATCCAGTACTCAAACACACATAACCTTGTTGCTCACCTCATCAAAAACAATCGATCTGAAGGTTTTCATCAAATGATTGATTTCCTTCTTCACAGTCCTATTCACTATGCCTTGACAGTCACACCAACCATTCTTAAAGCCTACATACATCAGTTCTGGAGGAATGCTAAGCTTGAAGAGGTTGATGGAGTAGAAGTGTTTAGCACTGTTGTGGATGAGAATGCTATTTTTGTTAATGAGGAGATCATTAGGGAAGTCTTAAAGTTTGATGATGCAGATGGTATTGTAAACCTTTCAGATGCTGAGATAGTTGCTGGTTTAGAAAGGTTAGGATATACACACAGGGATGATAAGGTATAATTTTTTAAGAGTTTGTTTTCAAAACAATGGAAGTTTTTGATTCACACCTTGTTGATGTGTATGAGTAATAAGACCACTGGGTTTAATGACTTTCCTTCAAAAATTGCTACTGCCATTATTTGTTTGTCTAATGGAAGGAAGTTTAATTGGTCTAGGATGATATATGAGGGGCTAGTACAAAACATTAGGAAGAAGGGTAAATACTATTTATATCCTAGGTTTGTTCAACTGATTGTGGAAAGTCAAATAGAGGAACCTGTTGAGCATTCTAGGGAGTATGAAGTACATCATATGCTTCCTAAGGTTTTTGCACATATGAGGAATCAGTCACAAAATGTACAAATTAGAGATGTGTCTTTATTTCCCCATATGCTTAGTTTGCCTACTGATCCTGAGTTTGATGAAGGTCTTGAATCACAACCTATAGTCACTGAACCCACTGCTAGTACATCTGAACCCACTGCTAGTACACCTCAAACCACTGTTAGTGACACTCTACCTACTTCTAGTCAAACCCAAATACTGTTAAACCAATTATCTAGACTAGGAGACTGAAGGGCACCAAGCTACCTCAGGCTGGTTTTAGTGGTGTTGTTCATGAGGCTGTCACATGGAGTGGACGTGACATGATTGGAAGGGCTTCCACTACTGATTCATGCTTAGATGCTGGTCAGGATAGTGGAAACATAATTAAGACCCAACCTTTGGCAACTCCTAATGTGGAGAGTTCCTTGGAACTTAACGCAGGTGGAGGAATCCCTAGCCAACTGGCTACTATAGGGTGCATAGATGATCAGGCAAGGTCTGGTGCTATGTTTACTTTATCCAAGGATTCACCTCTCGGAGCAGTTAACACATCTCGAAGTGATGAGGATAGTTTGGAACATGAAACTGAATTGACGGATCCTAAGCTGGTACCTGATGACTTTTCCAATGAACCACCTCTCGGACCAGTTCACACAGGTCGAAGTGGGGAGGATATACTTGAACGTTTAAATGAATTGACGGCTAAATGTACCAAAATGGAGGATACAATCTCAAGTCTTCAGGAGTTGTCTGTGTTTCAGGGTAAAGACATTAGGCGCTTAAAGCACAGGGTATTGGTTTTGGAGAAAGTAAGAAGACCTGGGGTTGCTGCTTTACGACATCTGAGGAAAAAGAATAAGAAGGTGGATTTCTCTCCATCTCTGAATGTGGAGCATGTATCCAAACAGTGGAGGAGTGAAGGCATGAATTAAGGGGAGGCTGTTGATGTACCTATGGAAGAAGATGTTGATAGTGGAGATCAAGAATTTTTGGTATCTGATAAAGATGGGAATGAGGCAGTTCTTGAAAATTTGAAGACTGTGGTAGAAGATGAAGTGATGCAGGACATAACCACTGTTAGTGTTTCTGCAAGTACGGATAGTTTTCTTGAAACCACTGCTGTAGTTTCAGAAATGGCAATTGTACCCACTGCTATCATAACCACTTCCACTATTGTTACAACAATCTCTATATGATCATCTAAACCTAAAGAAGTTGAGAAAGAAGCTGCAAGTACATTGATCAATCTAAGTAAAACCTCAGCTAATTCTACACCCATCATTGCACCTGTTTTATCTCTTGAATCTACTGCACCTAAACCTAGAAGTAAAAGTTTGATTATTGGTGATCCATTAAAGAAGAAAGTGGTTCAACAAGACATTGGTAAAGGTAAAGGGATTGTAGAACCAGAGTTGAAGTTTAAAAGTAAAGAAGAACATGTTGCTTATGATGCAGAGTATGTAAGAAAGATGTTAGCTGAAGAACAAGAAGCTTTAGAGAAAAGGAAGCAAGAAGAAGAGGAAGCTAGTCAGAGATGGTTAGCTACATGGTATGAATCACAAAACTATCTTCAAGCTTCTCAACAAATACATGATGAGTATACCGCACAAGAATGGGCACTGTTGGATGATGAGGAAAGAGCTAGACTTTTAGGTGAATGGGCAAGGAGGATCAGTAAAGAAAAGAAACAAGTTATAAGAAAGAAACCTCCTACAATTGCACAGATGAGGAATGTATTGATGAAGATTATTAAGAATTTAGGCATACATATTCTTGATAATCTTAGTAAATGTTCCTTTGAAAGAATTTATGAGATTTATCTAAGGTGTATGAAGATTAATAATGATGATTTTTGTCCAATGAATTCTAAAAAGGAAGAAGAGTGGATTCAAAGTAGACAAAAGAGAAAATCTGAGATTCAGGAGACATCTGATTCTAAAAGACTGAAAGTAGTTGAAGATGTTAATCAAATTATTTCTTATGAGTTTAAGCTTAATGGAAGTGAAGGATGTTGGAAAATTCAAAGACTCAACAATGAAGTTTATGAGTATAATAAATTTTCACAGATGCTTCAGTATTTTGATAGAGATGATTTGATGAATCTTTGGATACTTTACAAGAATAAGTTTGGTGAAGAACATCCAAATGATTATCATGAAAGGCTGGTTTATCATCACTTGAAGATTTTATTTGAACCTACTCATGATGAACCTGAATGGAAAGGACTCTACAATGGTCATGTTACAAGGTGGTTTTTATATCAAACTTGTGGAGTTCATGTTTTAACTGTTTCTGGAGAAATTATTCATATGCTTGTAGAAGGTGATTATCCTCAACTGAATAAATATCCAGGAGTTATTGCTCAGATGATGAAGCCTGGTATTATCAAAATGTTGTTGCCCTATGATGGTCAAGATTACAATTTGTTGCTGAAGTATGAGAAAATTCTTAAATCTAGTAAGTGTTTGGCTACATCCTCCAATTCAGATGTTTTGAGCTTAAAGGAAACTTGAGAATTCTGTTGGAATGTATCAAGTTTAGGGGAGGATTGTTGGGTTTTTGGTTCCTTGGATTAAGAATTATTCAAAGTATTGGAACCACGGACAGAGTTGATAAAACCACGGACAGTAGAATGGAACCACTGATGAAGACAAACCGCGGCTAGTAGTATTGTGTAACCACAGATATTGTATTGTAACCACTGCTAGTCTTGTATAGTCGGTTTTGTATTATGTATTAGATAAATGTGGAAAAGATATTTATCTTGTAGGTTACGTATTGTATTATGTAAAGGACTCCTTAGCCTATAAAAGGAGGTCCTAGGTTAGATTAGATATACGCATGTTTTATATCTAAGGTCGATACACTTCAAGGTTGTAAAACCCTAATACTGGTTAGAGTATTCGTATTAATAATAATATTGAGGTGTTGAATGTTTATTGTTCTTCTTCTTAAGATTAAGTATTAAATTCCGCGTAATACTTAATAAGTTCTTTGTTTAAGTCAGTTTCTATATTAGATCGTTTGCTCAACTGGGATCAACAATCTTTAACTTATACTTTGAATTCTCAAGGTCCACAAGGCAGACCCAAGCCTCTACAGGCATGGGTCCCCAAGAGAAACTAATTTCTCTTTTTGATATGCAGGAACATCCACACCAGAAGTTAAGAAGCAGAGGAATTGTTAGTAGTGGATGCTCTGGGCATATGACTGGTAACAAGGATCACTTCGAGGAGTTTGAGGAAGTACAAGGAGGTTCTGTTACTTTTGGTGAAATCTTAGGCTACACTATGGATAGTTAGATCTTTATGGAAGTATTATAAAGATCTATGTGTTGGTGTCATTTGGTGATTTTAGAACACATTGAAGTAACTTTGATGTATATGTTTGCTATAATGTTTTGATGTTCTTAAACAATTCCTTTACAACTGGTTATTCTAAGAATTAATTCTGGTAGCTAATTTGAGTTCATTCTGGTTTAAAGAACTACCTATTGTATATTTCTTGGTTTTTGAATTAATCTTCTAGGAATTGCATGGATGAAAGCAAGATTGAAGTCATGCAATTTGTACTGTAAGTGAAAAATGGTTAATTCTAGTGATATCATACTTAAGTCTGATTGACTATTTTAAGTCTAGTAGTGTAAAAATATTACCGTTAGTGTTGGTCGAGGGAAAATCCATTTTTACTATATCAATAGTACCGTTACCTACTCTTAGGCGGTAAGAAGTATATATATGAATAATTTTTATTAATAAAATTCATACTTATCCATTATTTACTTTCTCTCAATCTTTAAAAGTTTAAATCTTTTCTCTCGATTAAGTTTTCTTACCAGCATTAACCCTAACATTACGTCGCACTACCAGAACTTAAAATTCACCTCTCTTATGGCTCAATTAAAGTTCAATGATAAGCACAATCAAGTGGTATTTCTCAAAAAGCCAAATGAAAGCATCGGCTTCGAGCAGACAGTGGAATTCTTGAAGGGTGCCTATATTAGGTTTGCCCTCACTAATAATCCAACTATCTATGTGTCCTTATTCAAATAGTTCTGGCAGATTGCTATTGCTAGAACTCTTGCAGATGGGACACTAGAGTTAATTGCAACAATAGATACTTTAGAGTATTCAATCACTGAGGAATCAGTCAGGAGCAAGCTCCAATTGGTTGATGCCTCAGGGATTACTATGTTGCCAAATGATGGGCTTTTCCAGGGTCTTAAAAATATTGGATATCCAACTGATAGATCATTCACTTTTTGGAAAAGCACTTTTACACCACAATGGAGGTTCCTATTGCATCATCTCCTTCATTGTATGAGCTCTAAAAGTGGAGGACGGGATCAATTTGGTAGAAATCTTGCTACTGCATTGGTCTGTCTCTCCACTGGCAGACTCTTTAATTTTCCAAAATGATTTTTGATGCTATGGTTTCAAATACCAAAAAGTTTTTGATGTACCCAAGGTTTTGGCAAATGATTTTAAATGTAGAAACTACAAGCAAGCAACAATATATTGCTGTCCCTTTCACTAAAAAGATTTTTGGTAGGGTTTCACATGCCACTTTTGCTTGCTATGTTGCCTGGTGGTTCTACTAACATTGCAGCTACATCAGATCAAGTTCCATCTACTTCTGCTCAGGATTGACCTACTCATGCATCAGAAGAATCTGAGTCAGCACAAAGGTCACCAACTCCACCACCACCTTCACCTCCAGTGCATGAGGAAGATCCACTAGAGATTCCTCAAACACAACCTCCGACACCCACTCCTACAATAGACCCAGCTTCATTATCTATGGAGGAACTTCTCACTCTAGTTCCACAATTGCTACACAAAATAGAGAAGTTGGAAAAGGATCTACAAAATTCAAAGGAGACTCAAGCAGAATCTGTTATTAAATTGGTCAATAGGGTTAAGAGACTGGAGGGGAAATTTAAACTGAAAGGAATATACATCACTGATTCAGAAGGTGAAGAAAATTCTCCCAAACAGGGGATGAATTTGCATGAGGGTGGATCAGACTATAGAACACCAACAAATAAATGTTCTAAGGACACAATTAGACCTCAAGGATTGGAAGCAGCTGAGATCTTGGCTAAGAACCTCAGCCAGAAGAAGAATAAATCTTAAAAAGAAGCTATAAGTTCTGCTGGAGTTAAGTCTGGTGGTGATGAAGAGGTTAAATCTGGCTTTGAAGCAGAGATTCAGTCTGGTGGTGATGAGGAAGTAAAGTCTGCTGAAGTTAAGTCTTCTAGCGTCTCTGTTATGTCTGGTGATGAATCTGTCACTCAGAGAGAAGGAAAAGGAATAATGGAAGAAAATTCTGAGCCTAAAAAGACAAAATGACAGATTATGGAAGATGAAGCTAGCATGGCAGAGATTGCCAGAATACAAGCAGAGGATGCAGCTGCAGCAGCCAAGCTAGCAAGACAGAAAATGGATGATGAGCTGCTTGCTAGAAACTTGTAGATCCCACCAGACCTAACTGAGGAGCAAAAGAAAAGACAAGCTGAAGTTTTGGAATCTGCAAAGTTTTACTCTGATGAAGATTGGGACACCATCAAAGCCAGCCTTGAAGTCAATAGGGACATCCTGCCAGATATTGGAGCAGAACACTTTGCTAGAAAGATGGTAGAGATGGTCAATGAGAAGAAGAGGCTTCTCAGGGAATAGAGGCAAAGGGAAAGGA
The DNA here is from genome assembly GCA_019973895.1 of Chrysanthemum seticuspe. Classification (NCBI taxonomy): domain Eukaryota; kingdom Viridiplantae; phylum Streptophyta; class Magnoliopsida; order Asterales; family Asteraceae; genus Chrysanthemum; species Chrysanthemum seticuspe. Next base: position 274,800,987 of record BPTQ01000006.1, on the reverse strand, counting down.
TGAACAAACCTCTGACAAAAGGAGAGCAAATAGAATATATGATCAACTATATCAAAAGTCAAGGTCATCCCAGCTAAAATTGAATCAATTGAAGAAGCTAAAAGCTGAAGATCTCAAATCAGAATTTGAAAATGTGGTCAAGCAGGTTCAAAGTTTTGCTCCAATGGACTTTGAACTGGAAGCATCTAAGCTCAAAAGAAAATACATACATCTTCAACCTAAAGAAGCTAAAAGGAAAAAGACTACAGAGGTTGAAGAAGTAGCTGCTATTCCAGAGGTTGAGAAGGATGCTGAATCTGAAAAGGTCAAGAAGCAGGAAGAGCCAGAAAAACCAGTGCTTAAGTGGACTAGAAGAAAAACCAAAGAAAATAATCCTACAAAGAAGGATAAGACTGAGGTCAAGGAGGAAGTGAGTAAAATACATGGAGGACAAGGTTGATGAACCTTCATCTGAAGAGTTCACTATAGGCTCCATTCCTAAAGGATCAGCACTCCCTACAAAGATTGCCAAACTTCAAATCATCAAGATTGGAAACAAGGAAGTTTACCAGATAGTAAGGGAAAATTATTCTGACATAATATATGTAAACTTTCCTGCCTGATTTGAAGACTATGTACCAGCTGATGATGGAAAACATGGTGACAAGAGACCTGAAGAGGAGTATGAAAGAGTCCTCTAGGGTGACTTGAAGACTATGTTTGAGGCTCCAGATGCTGAGGATGAGATGTGGAAGCTGGCTAATCAAGAACAAGTCATCAAATGGAGATATTTCCATGCTTTTCATGTTCACTGTTTGGAATTAGAAACCTTAATTGTTTATATGCTAACAGAAGTGGATTATCCACTTCCAAACAGGATTTGCAGGGCAATGATTGAAAAAAAGTTGCTACTCCAATAGTAATGGCTATGAATGTACTCCAATATTAATGGCTAGTTGGTAAAGAGACATCAATCCATTAAGTTTTCTATGATTCACCTCTCACAGGAGTTTACACACCTGGATGTGATGAGAATGCCATGAAACTTTTATGAAGTGATGTACATACAGTCATAGTTGCAGAAAAGATTATGGAGTGCTGATAGTTTGAAGATTAGTTGTTGCATAGATCACACAATGAAGAATATTATGTGATGTAGCTCAAAGATAATTCCAAGATCCTCAAAGAGTTCAAAGAACTTGAAGTTCACAAGTGAAGATCAAGTTAGGGGAGGATTGTAGGGAATTATATTTTGTAAAATAGATTTAATATTGTTTAAGTCTGTTTAGTATTAATTCTGTTACTATGAAAGTTAAGTCTGGTAAGACAGAATTAAGTCTGTTAGTGTTAAGTCTATTAGTTAAGTCTACCAGTACTAATGTGGTTAAGTCTGGCAGAACAAAGTGTTGATAGTTAAGTTTGTTTATAATAAAAACAGAATAGTTTGTTAGAGTTATATTAGGAATGGATATGTACGCTTAGAGATATCTTAGGAAGAGATATCTTTACCCTTCTACAAGTCTTGTAGCCAATTAGGGTTTCCTTGGTGTATAAACGGATTCCTAATGCATTAGGTTAAACAAACGAGTTGTAAGCCTTAACCATTGTTAAAAGTAATTAATAGAAAATATGAAGTTAGTTTATTATTGTGTTCTTCATACTTATTGTGTTAAGTTTCCGCATTAACACATTAAGGTCATGTGAAGATTTCTTCACATAGTGAATTTAGATTTATTTAAGTTTGCTATAAGTCATACAAAGGATACTTAGATCCATAAATTTTGGACCTACAGCCTCTCTAGCCATTCTTTTTCATGAAAATCACAATATCTGATTAAATGATTAGAGCTACCACAAACAAAGCATATTTTCTTAGTGAAAGAGTAATATTCCCATAGTTCTCTTTTCATCATCCCATTCCAATCCCTTCTATCTACTTTGGGTGTCTCTTGGTTTTTAACTTGTTTCCTTGGAGTTTTTACATGTGGGACACAACTAGGTTTAACTGGTTTTGGTTTTGGTTTTGGTGCAAACACAACAAGTTTACAAGCTGTAACTGGTTTAGACTCTGGTATCTTTACAGGTTCTAATTTAAGCTCCAAAGGATGCTCAGAGATATTACCAGTGGATCCTTCGCTGTCATTGGATTCACAAGTAGAATATTCACTGGATTTATCTTCCGGGATTCTACCTATTCCCCAAGCAAATACTGAGTCATCTTCTTCCTTATGTGGTTTAGGGGTATAGTCTCCATTTAAGGGATGAGGAACTCCTTTATAGTTTTTAGTTTTAGAAAATCTATTATATATTTGTTTACCAACAAAATCTTCCTATGCACTGACAAACACAGTACGTTTCATTTCTTCCTCATACCCTAAGACCTCACTATCTGATTTTATTTCATATCCTAAACTAATTTTGCAGTTTGAACTCATACCAGAATCAACTAATTTCCAAAGTCTTTTAGCGTTATTCTGCCATGAGTCTACTTTGAGTTGCAACTGTTCCTTATCTTTTACAGCTTTCATTCCAATTCTCCTATACTTTCTAAGTTTTTCATCTTTTTCATATATTTCATTAGCTTGAAATGTAAGCTTTTCATTTAAAGATAATTGTTGTTTTTGAAGAGTGGTTATTTGTGCTTCTAATGTCTTAACAGCATTACTATAAGCAAGTATTTTAGCCTCCTGATCTCCTATCTGATGTGTTTGCTCAACACAAAGTGTTTTAAGTTTAGTATATGAGTCAATGCAAGTCTTAGAACACAAGGATACCTCAATATTGGAGCTTATAGCCATGAGAGCATGATTTATCTCTATATCTTCTCCAGTTTGCTCTCCCTAGTTGACCACACCATCATCCATAGTCAGCAACCCCATCTGACTATTTTCCTGCTTGTCAGAATTCTGTCCTGGATAGAATGAGTCCCTCTTCTTTCCATCAGTGGCCACCTTTGATGTGCATTCCCTAGCAAAATGAGCAGTGTTGTGGCACCTAAAGCATTTAAGCTTCTTCTTGTCAAAGCCAACAGGTGCCTTCCCATCAAACCGGACTCTTCTTCCATTCTTCTCATAAAACTTCTTCATTCTTATAGCAATCATTGCCATCTGCCAGTTTATGTCCATCTCTTCAATGTCCACATAATCAATCTGATCTAGGTCCTCATTAAGTAGGTCCATATCTTCAGATTTCCTTGCAAAGAGAGAATAGATAACTTCATCAGCAAAGCAAGCAGGAGCCTCTCTTTCTTTCACACCAGATGAAAAAGTGTAGCTACAAGAACTTTAGCTACCAGGCTTAACCTTGTTAGTGCTGCTCTTACTTTGGGAGAAAAAAGCAACATTATGGGCACTTGAGGATGTTTTTGAACGTACTTTGGGAGACAAAAGCAACATTATTGTACAAGTCATCAATTGAAAGAGTGTCAACATCTTTTTTGGTTCTCATAGTCATTGCCAGATGTGACCATTCAGAAGGCAAAACCTGAGAAACTTATGATTAGCATCCTCAGTGGACACTTCAGCACCACGAGCTTCCAATTGTGACAAAAGTTGTTGAAATCTATCTTACCCTTTCTCCAACCCTTTAGAACTAGTCACAGTAAATGCTTCAAACTTTTGTTTTAAAACAGACTTCTGCATCTTCTTAGAGTTTGTATTCCCTCACTATCTAGTTCTGATAGCTTCTCAGATTTCCTTAGCATCGTCCATTCCATGAAAACTTCTAAGATGCTCCTTAGGAATAGCCATCAGTAGGATGGTTCTAGCCTTTATTTCCTTTTCCACATCATGAATCTCTGCAACAGATGTAAAACCCCCAATTTCATGATATGTAGCGGCATTCAAACTGGGTGTTACTCGACGGCACAACAGTCATAATAATAGAAAACGATCTCTAAAGGAGTCGTTTAAAAAGGATTTATCATTCAAATTATAGAAATATATCAGAGTTTACAAAATAGGTCCTAGTTGGTTCCATTGTTTACAAAATGCATCAATATAAAGTCTTTTGATGTCTTTACTGAATGATAAAATAATTATAGCCTTCTTGACCTAGTCCTTGCCCTTCCGTGCCAGCTTCTGACATTATGGACCTAAAACACATGCTTAAAACTGTCAACACAAAGGTTGAGTGAAATTCATAGAGTTTGTTCGATGGTTGAACACATTATGTTGGTAGTGTGAGTTAATTAGAGTCACACCAATAGTTTGAAAACAAAACCGTTATTGTTGCTTGGTCCGCTTTAATGCTTGGTACGGCTGCCTAAAGTATATCATTCTTGAGCCCGCTTTTGTTTCATACGGCTGCCTCAAGTATGTGATACATGAGCCCGCTTTTGTTTGATACGGCTGCCTCAAATATGTGATACTTGAGCCCACTATAGTATTTCACTAAGCTCATGCAACCAAGCCGTTAACGTGTTCCAATATTAATTGGTGAAATTGTTAGTACCAGCCCTAATAGGTAAAATTAATGTTTTTATCTAATGTTACTCAAATATAGTGCGTTTTTTTTGCCATTAATGGGGCCAACACAAACAAGATTCATCAATCCCAATAGATCTATTCACAATATTCGTGCTCACTCTCTCTAGTGATTAATGGTTCATGATTTAGGGACTTATGTTTGACAAATACGGTAACTTAGTGCTAATAAAACAATCAGATAAGCATACAGTTTCAAAGCAATGTGTTCGGTTTAAAATATAGCATGTATTCTCCCCAAGGGTTTGTAAAACAATTAAGTAATAGAAAGTGGGGCTATGAACACACCGTGAGTTGATGATGTTAAGTCCTTTAACGGATGTGATGGATAAGCCGAGAAATCTCTACGTGCAACCTAAAATGGAATGTTGCGACTTAGGTTTGGAATAATGTTTAGGAAAACATAAACTAGTCTATATATGTCTCTATGTTGATCATGATGTAGTCATTTATAGTTCGTTGCTTATAGTAATAGTTTAGTACGTGAAAACGTATTTAGTTTGTAGATATCGTACTACTGTTCGGGCCATCATAATTTAGAGGTCATGTAGTAAACGTTCGAGGAGCTAGGACAATTTAAATCGTAAATCCAGCAACTCGTCGATACGTTTTACTCAAATGAAACCCCTCACATGAAGCTCCCTAGTATTGTAGCACTTAGTAGATAAAACATACATTTTGTAAACACAAGTTACAAGTTTATCATGTTTTTAGTAAATATCTAGTTTTTACAAGTTCTCGTTGATTACTAGTGATCACAACTTATTAACATGGTCAAGAATGAAGTTTTGGTAAAAATTGGTGGAAAAGGGTAAAATAGTCATTTTTCCATTACTTGCGAAAACAATTTTCCAAAGGTTGAATGAAGTTTTGTTAATTTAATATGTAACTAGGTATGAAAATAACATAGTTTCTATATTCTTAACTTGTGAAAATCCAACTTTTGCCTGTAAAAACTGTTTTACAAATTTTAGGTAAAAAAATGATATCGTTTGGTCTTTTTAGGCCGAGTTTCCAAATGGTAGCCGAAAAACATCATTCCGGACAACTTTCGTGATTTAATTTTTTGATGATTCGGACCAGAAGTGCCACTTATTTTTGGACAGACTCGGCAGTAGCCATTTTGGCTTTTCTAGGTTTTTTGCTAACTTCTTTTTACTATAAATTTTGACTCGTTTGTCCATTTCGGGTGATTCAAGTTGATATGTTTACCTTCTTATCTTGTCTAAAATAATATTTAAGTTACCAAGTCCATATGTAGTTGGTTTAAATGGCTTCAAATATGTAGAATATGACTAGTTTACTAGTTTGTTACTTTTACGACAATATGTGAATTAAAACATATGATTGAGTATATGTATATCATGAATCAACATAGTAACCATATATATATAGCATGAAATTGACAAGATTAGGAATAATAAACATAAGATAATGTAGTGATTGTGGTGATTAGTTGCTTACAACTTTTGGCTTTCTAAAGAAAGGATAACTTAGTAAGGATTAGGACTTTGATTGAACAAGCATTCCACACCTTGGCACCCTTATATACTTCTTGTATTCTTGAAGGAGAATAGAAGATTATAACAACGTATTTTTGGATACTTGAAGTTATTTGAAGATTATAACGACTCTTTCTTGAAAACTTCCAAGAACAAAGATCAAAACCTAGTTTTTCTTCAAGAACACATGAATGTTCTTACAAGATCTATAAGAAATGCCTTAGGTTTAGAACTTTAGATGTTAATTAGGTTGGTGCAATTTTTGTCAAGTGATTTGCTTGGTATTTATAGGCTAGAGACTTTGTTAACTATATATTAGGTTAATATTTAACCATGGTTAAGTTTTACATGTGTAAGTAATCTAAGGAATTAATGGCTATGATCAAACCATGTGTCTTGATGACTCATAGAAAATGCCACCTAGGGAAAGAATGAGGAGGTTAAGAGTTTTAAACATTTATCTTACCTTTACTGAGTGAGTGTTGGTTCCGTTAATCGCTAATTGTAAGTTGTTAAGTCACGAAACGTAAAACCGGGTATCGTAAAAATATGAAACTTGTAGAAATGATTAAACTTATCATTATATTCCATAATAAAATATAAAATGAGTGGTAAGTTCTATCGGGTTGCTTAAACGCGGTTTAAAGCTAGAAACGCGGGTCAAAAACGCGTATTTTGCGTAAAACGCAGAACTGGAAAACGTAAAATTCCAAAACTTATAAAATTATTGTAAAATGGTAGAATTACATATTTTTAATGTTTACGATGTTTTATGGACATATCGAGATGCCCGAATGACGTTTAAACCCTAAAATAATTCTCGGACACGGTTTTGTGAAATCGGTTTAAATGGATTCGATGTACGTTGTCAGGACGACTTATCGAGTTTCATTTATCCTGTCATTAATGTAAAATAAAAATAAATTTTTTTACGAGATGAATAGTAAAAGTGAATAGTAACTTTTTAAAAATATGAAAAGTAACCCGAAAATGCGGGTTGTTACAGTCTCACCACCTTAATGGGAATTCCGTCCTGGAATTCAGTGTATGTTATCCGATGTTGAAGTGTTCTAGGAAAATGTGGGAGTATGCGCCGAATTTTAATCTTTGGGTCTTCAAGTTTCCGGTCATAGAATGTGTTATGTACCATTCTAAGTTTTTAGTGGTGGCTTAAATTGATAATCTAAAGGTGTAAGATATCATTGATGTGAAATGGTTTATAATGATGTGATAATTGTCGTTGTAGGAAAGTCTTGATAGTGGAAAGTGGTTATCCAAACCATTTCCAAAGTTGATCGTGTCTTAGGTGGTTTCGGGATGAAGGCTATATCGTATAGTGTTTATGTCTACTAGTGTTTGAAAGAAATGTGATACTGTGAAGTTTTATATACTGACTTACAATGGGGTTTAGATAATGAAGTGATATGTTGATGATTAGAAGAGTGTAGTGTATGTTTACCATTATTCTTAGGTAGAGATGTCAAGTTTGCTTTAAAATCATAAGTGAATTTTAAAGGATTATGGCAGAATGATATACTTGAAACCTAAACAGGCTAGTACTTCTAAGAAATGACGAGAAGATTTGATGACTATCCCAAGATAGTGGTTAGGATTATCTCATAAATGAAAACTTTCAAGAATGAAATTAGGTAGTATAAATAAGTGTTAAGATCTCGCTGAGTGGTAAGACACTATCATGTCTCTAGATCTTTTTAATGAATTCTGGTGGTTTATCGAGTTTAAGTAGGAAATTAACCTGAATATAACCCTTGTATAACTATTCTCAGTGTTTGAAAAATTTAAGTCGAACATAGTTAGTCAGACTATGTTCCACTGTCCCTAGATTAAATATAGGTGACTAGACTATATTTAGCCGAGGTTCGATAAAATTTTCAAATACCTAAATTAGGTATACTCGTGATATGTCCATAGCTTTTGAGAAAATATCCACAAGGCAAAGGCGATATCAAACCATTCAGTTGAAAGTCCCGGCCATACAAGACTTGTAACCTATGTTTTCACATTCCATTGCATAGGAGATAGTATGGGTAGAGACGTGTGGAAAGGAAGTCTTAAGTAATTCTAAAATAGTCTATACTTGGCTAGAAGCATGAACTTTTAACAATGAAGATTTCAAAATAGGACTTTGATGAATGTGGAGAAAGTTGCTGAACTTCAGCTTTTGTAGATGATGAATCAGTTTGTCCTTTAGAAATCACATTTCTTGTATTTCCATTAGGGAAATTGATAAACTGTGGCGGGTTTCATGTAAAACAATATCATATAAGGTTTATAAGATAATTTCTAGAGACTTTGTATAACTTACAATGTCTGTGAAATAAATTAGACCATTGTGTAACTCACAATGTCTAGAGAAATGATGGAGAGATCATTGTGTAACTCAGAATGTCTAGAGAAATGATGGAGAGATCATTGTGTAACTCACAATGTCTTGAGAAATGATGGAGAGATCATTGTGTAACTCACAATGTCTTGAGAAATGATGGAGAGATCATTGTGGAACTCACAATGTCTTGAGAAATGATGGAAAGATCATTGTGTAACTCACAATATCTAAGGAATAAATGTGTTAATTGCTCCATTTACAGTTTCTGGGGATGTAATTGAGACCACTATAGGATTTACAGTGTCTAAGAATGTAATAAAGATCACTGGAGGATTTACAGTGTCTGAGAATGTAACAGAGACCATTGTATCTCACAATGTCTGTGAAGTAGGAAAGACCATTGTAATCAGTTACAATGTCTTGGATAAAGTTTCATAATCCTAAAATGCACGAGTGGATGCATGATTGGGAGATTGGGAAAATATGATTGTGCCGTAATGCCTCAGAATAGGCATACGCAGATATGTTTAGTACATCGTTTATGATTGAAATTATGTCAAGTGTATATATCAATATACTAGTATGTTTGTGTAGCTTAAAATGCTTAAAGGTAACATAATCGTTTGGAGGATGGAAGACACAGAGAACGAAAGGCTATAAAATGTTTTTGTTTGTAAAAGTAGTTATAGTTTAGGTCTCAATTTAGACCCGTTTCTGTATAACCATGGCTCTGATACCAATCTGTAACACCCCCAGTTTCATGATATGCCGGGGAATTTAAATTGGGTGTTACTCGACGGCATAACAATCATAATAATAGAAAACGATCTCTAAAGGAGTCGTTTAAAAAGGATTTATCATTCAAATTATAGAAATATATCAGATTTTACAAAATAGGTCCCAGTTGGTTCCATTGTTTACAAAATGCATCAATATAAAGTCTTTTGATTTCTTTACTTAATGATAAAATAATTATAGCCTTCTTGATCTAGTCCTTGCCCTTCCGTGCCAGATTCCGACATTATAGACCTGAAATACATTCTTAAAACTGTCAACACAAAAAATGAGTGAAATTCATAGAGTTTGTTTGATGGTTGAACACATTATGTTGGTAGTGTGAGTTAATTAGCCTCACACCAATGGTTTGAAAACAAAACAGTTATTATTGCTTGGTCCGCTTTAATGCTTGGTACGGTTGCCTCAAGTATATGATACTTGAGCCCGCTTTTGTTTGATACGGCTGCCTCAAGTATGTGATACTTGAGCCTGCGTTTGTTTGATACGGCTGCCTCAAGTATGTGATACTTGAGCCCGCTTTAGTATTTCACTAAGCTCATGCAACCAAGGCGTTAACGTGTTCCAATATTAATTGGTGAAATTGTTGGTACCAGTCCTAGTAGGTAAAATTGTCATTTTTACCTAATGTTACTCAAATATAGTTTATTTGTTTACCTTTAACGGGGCCAACACAAACGGGATTCGTCAATCCCAATAGATCTATTCACAATATTCATGCTCACTCTCTCTAGTGATTAATGGTTCATGATTTAGAGACTTATGTTTGGCAAATGCGGTAACTTAGTGCTAATAAAACAATCAAATAAGCATACACTTTCAAAGCAATATGTTTGGTTTAAAATATAACATGTATTCTCCCCAAGGGTTTGTAAAATAATTAAGTAATAGAAAGTGGGGCTATGAACTCACCATGAGTTTATGATGTTAAGTGCTTTAACGGATGTGACGGATAAGCCGGGAAATCTCTAAGTGCAACCTAAAATGGAATGCTACGACTTAGGTTTGGAATAATGTTTAGGAAAACATAAACCAGCCTATATATGTCTCTTTGTTGATCATGAGGTAGCCATTTATAGTTCGTTGCTTATAGTAACAGTTTAGTACATGAAAACGTATTTAATTTATAAATATCGTACTACTGTTCGGGCCATCATAATTCGGAGGTCATGTAGTAAACTTTCGAGGAGCTAGGACACTTTAAATCTTAAATCCAGCAACTCATCGAAACGTTTTACTCAAATGAAACCTCTCACATGAAGCTCCCTAGTATTCTAGCACTTAGTAGATAAAACATACGTTTTGTAAACACAAGTTACAAGTTTATCATGTTTTTAGTAAATATCTAGTTTTTACAAGTTCTCGTTGATTACTAGTGATCACATCTTTTAAACATGGTCAAGAATGAAGTTTTGGTAAAAATTGGCGGAAAAGGGTAAAATGGTCATTTCTCTGTTACTTGCGAAAACACTATTCCGAAGGTTGAATTAATTTTTTTTATTTAATATGTAACTAGCTATGAAAATAACATAGTTTCTATATTCTTAACTTGTGAAAATCTAACTTTTGCCGGTAAAAACTGCTTTACAAATTTTAGGCAAAAAATGATATCGTTTGGTCTTTTTAGGCCGAGTTAAAGGCAGCCGTAAAACATCGTTCTGGAAAACTTTCATGTTTTAACTATTTGATGATTCGGACCAAAAGTGCCACTTATTTTTGGACAGACTCGGCAGTAGCCATTTTGGCATTTCTAGGTTTTTTGCTAACTTTTTTTTACTGTAACTTTTGACTCGTTTTTCCATTTTGGGTGATTCAAGTTGATATGTTTACCTTTTTATCTTGTCTAAAATAATATGTAAATTACCAAGTCCATATGTAGTTGTTTTAAATAGCTTCAAATATGTAGAATATGACTAGTTTATTAGTTTGTTATTTTTACGACAATATGTGAATTAAAACATATGATTAAGTATATGTATATCATGAATCAACATAGTAACCATATATATAGTATGAAATTGACAAGATTAGGAATAATAAACATAAGATAATGGAGTGATTATGGTGATTAGTTGCTTACAACTTTTGGCTTTCTAAAGAAAGGAGTAACTTAGTAAAGATTAGGACTTTAATTGAACAAGATTTCCATACCTTGGCACCCTTATATACTTCTTGTATTCTTGAAGGAGAATATATGATTATAACAACCTTTTTTTGGAAACTTGAAGTTATTTGAAGATTATAACGACTCTTTCTTGAAAACTTCCAAGAAAATAATATCAAAACCTAGTTTTTCTTCAAGAACACATGAATGTTCTTACAAGATCTATAAGAAATGCCTTAGGTTTAGGACTTTAGATGTTTAGAAGGTGTAGTGCAATTTTTGTCAAGTGGTTTGCTTGTTATTTATAGACTAGAGAATTTGTTAACTATATATTAGGTTAATATTTAACCATGGTTAAGTTTTACATGTGTAAGTAATCTAAGGAATCAATGGCTATGATCAAACCATGTGTCTTGATGACTCATAGAAAATTCCACCTAGGGAAATAATGAGGAGGTTAAGAGTTTTGAACATTTATCTTACCTTTACTGAGTGAGTGTTGGTTCCGTTAATCGCTAATTGTAAGTTGTTAAGTCACGAAACGTAAAACCAGGTATCGTAAAAATATGAAACTTGTAGAAATGATTAAACTTATCATTATATTCCATAATAAAATATAAAATGAGTGGTAAGTTCTATCGGGTTGCTTAAACGCGGTTTAAAGCTAGAAACGCGGGTCAAAAACGCGTATTTTGCGTAAAACGCAGAACTGGAAAACGTAAAATTCCAAAACTTATAAAATTATTGTAAAATGGTAGAATTACATATTTTTAATGTTTACGGTGTTTTATGGACATATCGGGATGCCCGAATGACGTTTAAACCCTAAAGTAATTCTCGGACATGGTTTTGTGAAATCGGTTCTGAATAGATTCGACGTACGTCGTCAGGACGACTTGTCGAGTTTCATTTATCTTGTCATTATGGTAAAATAAAAATAAAAATTTTTAAGGGATGAATAGTAAAAGTGAATAGTAAAGTGAATAGTAACTTTTCAAAAATATGAAAAGTAACCCGAAAATGCGGGTTGTTTCAGCAGAGACTGGTGGAAGCACTCTAACAACACCATCTTTACCTGTTGAAATTGTTGGAATCACTCTTAAACTATATAACAAGTGTTAGTAGTTAATATGTAATAGTTAGCATAATTAGGCCTTTATGTTTGTTATTATGCTAAGGCTTGTGTAGAAGGCCCATAAGCCTTAGCCCAAGCCTAATAAGGAAAGGAAGGGACTAGGAGTGTTGCCCTAGCTTCCTCTCCAATAAATAGGATTGTAAACCTTCTCTTGAAGGTTGGTTGTTCATTTTATCACATTTCCTACACTTAACTTTTCTCTCTTATATTCGTGTGTGTGGTATTGTGTTCAGCCGATCACCTCTTCTCTTTATTTTTTCATATTGATGCTTGTGTTACATAAATGGGAACCTAACAGTGGTATCATTCGCCAAATAGTTGGGTGAAACTTTCTTGTTTTTTGAAGTTTTAAAGTCTACACGTAAGGTTTCACGTTTTTAACCTTTCTCACGCATACAGCTCAAATTTTTTCACTTTAAAATTCAAGATTCTTGTACTTTAAAGGTTATTTGGTGATAAAGTTTTAGTTTTTGGCAAGAAGTTTGAAACTTTACGTGTGTAGCATTGTTTTTGAGCTTGATTTCATTTGTGTACTTCTTTCTACGTGTAGGGTGAAAAAGAGTTTTGGATCATCAAGTTTTAAAATTTCTTGTTATTTTGGTGATATTGAAGCTATTTCATCATAAAAATCAAGTTTCTAAACACTTTTGGGCATAAAATCAGTTTTTGGTGATTTTTGGTACTTTCTACTCGTAAGCAAAACCCTAAACTTACGCATAAGCTTCTCAAGGTTTGATCTTCAGTGCTATTGGTTTACTCAGTGTTTTCTTGCTTGGATAAGCCTGAAAACACTTCGACTTTGGATATCTTTTACACTAGTATAAGTGTAAAGGATTTTTGGTAAAACCCTAGTTTTACGCCTAAGCATAAAAGCTTACGAGTAAACATCTTACGCATAAGCATTTTCTACGCATAAGCTTGTCTTACGCCTAAGGAAATCTTACGCATAAGGTTCTTACTATTAAGCCTTTGGTTTACGCCTAAGCTGGTTTCTACGCGTAAGCTGGTTTCTACGCGTAAGCTTCTTTCTACGCGTAAGCTTCTTTCTACGCGTAAGGTACTTGTCTACGCCTAAGTGTTCTTCATCAACAAACATCTAGTTTCATTCGACTACAAAGATCCATCAACAACACAAGTATTTTCAAAAAAAATAATAATAAAAAAAAATAATAATAATAATTTTGGTTTAAAATTTAATTTCTAGGGGAGACTAAACGTTCAATTTTTACGCGAGATTCAAATTTTGGTTTAACTGTTAAAATTTTGGTCAAAAATTCAAATTTTTTGCCCCAAATTCGAATTTTTTGGTCAAATTTGGCGTCAAAATTATCAAAACTCAAAATTTTCATATAACCTTAGAATTGAATTTTTTAGTGGATTTCAAATTTTGGAAGTCAAATTTTTTCAAAATTATTTTTGGAGGGAAAATTGAAATTCACTATATCGACCTTCTGTGTGCTATATCGACTTCACACCTTTTCTCTTTGATTCTTCCGACTTCATCACAACAATCAAGGGGGAGAGAAAATGTATCAATCAAGGTCGCAGATGAATGAGATAGAGACACATTTGATGAATCGATGCATGGAACAATTTAGATCTCTTCATTCACACCTTAAGGTCCTCTCAAACAAAGAATTAGCAGGAACTCGCTCTGAGTATGGATTCAAACGAGCCTTTCCATCACTCTTTGGAATAGACTTGGATATCTTCACTGATACAATGTTTCACAACGTAAATCAACTTGAATTCCAACTCAACAAAGAAGAAATCAACGAAAATAAATCCACAACCGCTTTGAGAGTCGTCAAGGAACAGTTTCAGCAGTACATCGATTCGCGATTCTATGACACTGAAATGACAAATAAGTATTTCTTAGCGTTCACTCAAATTCAGACACCAAATTTCAAAGATATATTGCTCCAACATATGGAAGCTATTGAGAAAACAATCGCTGAAAGAGTACTTCACAGAAAAGTGCATGCCAATAAAGTTAATGAACAGAAGTTGCAAATTCAAGAAGAGGAAGTTAATATGGCTAAAGTATTGGATGCTAATTTGTTTGTCATGATAAGCAACGGGACATAATCAGAAAAGCAGGATGACAACAGCAGATCAGGGGACGAAATTGATGATGACTGTGCAGATATCATACCCAACTATGACACAGAGTCCAACTCTGACAATGAACAAATGGTTGAGGAAGATATCGTTCCCACCTATGACACAGAGCCCAACTTTTGCAAAGAACAGATGGTTGAGGTACTATCTACTGTTGATCATATTCTACCTGCAAATGCGATACAACAAACTGAGCAACCTGAATTCAGTAATGAAGGAGAGGTTGACCAGTGTGTTGTACGATGTCCTGAAAACTGTCTTATGTCTGAGCCCTTACTTGTAAACATTACAACTGAAACACAAACCAAACTCTTGAATCTGAAAACATTCTTCTCAAAAAGACCATTGCCCAGTTTCAAAAAGATCTTTCAAAACCAGAGGCTCATTGCATCTCTCTTGAACTCAAAATGCAAAACAATTTCTTAAATTCTGAGCCAAATAGTAAATCTTTGAATGAACAAAGTAACCGTGTGGATACTTTAGTAAAAGAAAATGAGCATTTAAAGGTTCAAATTCAAGCTAAGGGGCTTGCACATGTTGCTTTACAAAACAAATTGAGAAGATTAACTGGCATGAGTGTGGATACTAAGCTTGCTAAACAAACAATCTTGGGGAAATCGTCTTTACAACCAATAAGAAACCAATCAGTAGTTAGACAACCAACTGCTTTTAAATCTGAGCTATCAAAATCTTCAAAACAACGGTTTACCTCCCAAGTTGTTGAGAATAATAATTTGTCAAAACCAGTCACTCCACACTCTTGGCCTAAGAAAAATGCTTATGTTTCTGTTATACTTGTTTCTGTTAATCCTCAACAAGTGGTTGCTACTGGCCAGTCTAGGATTAGTTCGAAAACAATGTCTAAACCAACCATCAAAATTCAATATTCATATGATACAAATGACTTGCACAAGAACTATGATCTAGAAAAGGCTAGGAAAAGGGCACTAATCCAAAAGGATGGAATCTTAGGTTCACGACCTGGTATATCACCTTCGAGTGTATTACTGAACACTGCTTGTAGTAGCAAACCAAAACCTAAGTTAACTCAAACAGTTAGAAATAAACCCGTTGATCTAAAAGTAAAATTTCAGAAACTTAATAGGTGGATCAATATAGGACGCAGACTCTTCCCAAAAGAAGTTTCAACATCCCTTAGATCTAACCTTAGATGGATACCAACGGGTAGAGTTTTCAAAACTGTTGGTCTTATGTGGATTCCTACAGGCAAGATACTAAGTAGTTGCACCATAACAAGTGTGAAACCCTCTACATCCATACCTGAGGTAGGAAAGGAAATAATCAAAATAGCATGTTCAGGTGTCAACAAGATTATTGACACTACATCTTTATGCTTCTAACATCTGGAACCCAGTTTCACTCGGGGATCTATGTTTTTCTTTCTTGCCCCCCTTCTATTTTCTATGCAGGTACAACAGCTATGGCTTCTAAGTAACGCAACTTAGGACCCATTTCTCACCGTCTAAAATATAATGATCCATCAGCTGCACCATCATTGTACTTAATCGTCAATAATTGGAAAGTTTGTTTGCTCCAATGTTTGAAGATTCTTTAGAAAGCCATGCTTCAGATGTATCTAATGTTTCCGCTGCACAACCTGATCATATTCGAATTCTAGATACACCCTGAATCTACAACAACAACCGATTACTGCAGCGGCACCTCCAATCAAATCTCCGATAACAGAAGATCAAACTGTTTCCAACAACAATGACACAGTTGATGATCAACCAAATGGCTTCTGAGCATAACAGCTTGGAACCCGGTCATAACCGTTTAAACTTCCCTCTAACCCCATCATCAGCTGAACCTAGTTTACAACTAACTCGACGTCAAATGGAACAACTATTTGCTCCTCTATTTAGTGATGATATTGATGAACGTGCACCAGGTGTATCCAATGTTTCTGCTCCTCAACCTGATCAAAATCCAACACCTGATACACCTGCTACAACAACTACGGTTGAGGAAGCACCACCAGTTGATTCAACAACAACAGTTGAACAAACCGCATCCAACGACGCTGAACCAGCTGATGATATTCTAAACAATGAAGTACCCCCACCTGCAGATTATGATCCAAATGCGTTCTTCAACCCGTTTGCTAATGAAACTGCCACATCTGATGTTGCGGAATCATCCACAAGCCATTTGAATCCTCTCAATCTGCAGAATGTATATCAACATCAACCTTCCACACATCGTTGGACAAAAGACCATCCTCTTGAGAACATTATTGGTAACCCAAATCAGCCAGTCGTAACCAGACAACGTCTTCACACAGACGGTTAACATTGCATTTATGCACTCACTATCTGCCAATCTGAACCTAAAAACATTAAAGAAGCAATGACAAAAGAAAAATGGATTGAATCCATGCAAAAAGAACTCAATCAGTTTAAACGTCTAGAAGTATGGGAATTGGTTGAAAGACCAACAGGGGTCTACGTCATTGGTCTCAAATGGATTTGGAAAAACAAATTGGATGCTGAAGGAACCGTAATTAGAAATAAGTCACGTCTGGTGGCTAAGGGTTATAGACAGGAAGAGGGTATTGACTTTGAAGAATCCTTCGCTCCGGTTGCTTGTCTTGAGGCTGTATGAATTTTCTTGGCGTTTGGGCTCACATGAACATCACCGTTTATCAGATGGATGTCAAAACGGCTTTTCTCAATGGAAAACTAAAAGAAACGGTGTATGGCAGCCAGCCAGAAGGATTTGTTGATCCAGAGTTTCCGAACCACGTTTACAAACTGAACAAGGCTCTCTACGGACTCAAACAAGCTCCTCGGGCGTGGTACGATAAGTTATCATCCTTCCTCATTGCCATTAATTTCACCAAAGGTTCGGTCGACCCTACACTATTTATACAATATCATGGGGCACACATTTTATTCGTTTAAATCTATGTGGATGACATCATCTTTGGGTCAACACATCTTAAGTACTCAAACGCTTTTTCAAAACTTATGAAAAAACATTTTGAAATGTCAATGATGGGTGAACTTACATTCTTTCTAGGATTGCAAGTTCATCAATCACCCCGTGGTATTTTCTTGAGTCAGTCCAAATATGCCCTTGAAATCTTAAACAAACATGGAATGCAAAACTTTGACACCTATGCCACACCAATGGCACATACCAAGAAACTGGACACTGATTTGCATGGGAAATTGGTTGACCCTACCAAATACCGAAGTATCATTGGGTCTCCCATGTATCTAACAGCCAGTAGACCTGATATTGTCTTTGCCGTATATCTTTGCTCCTGTTATCAGTCGAGACCAACTGAAACCCACCTCTCTGAGGCTAAAAGAATCCTCCGATACATTAAGGGAACCATTAACTTGGGGATCTGGTATCGGAAGGATTCTGGTTTTGAACTAATAGCTTTTTCAGACGCTGATCACGCAGGTTGCTTATATTCTCGGAAAAGTACTTCAGGAGCTTTACAATTTCTGGGTGATAAACTGGTGTCATGGCAATCGAAGAAGCAGGATTGTACATCGCTGTCCTCAACTGAAGCAGAATATGTAGCCATGTCGGCGTGTTGTGCTCAAGTCATTTGGATGCGAACACAACTCAAAGATTATGGTTACGTATTTGACAGAATCCCGATGTACTGCGACAATCGAAGTGCCATTGCGATCTCGTGCAACTCTGTTCAACATTCAAAATCAAAGCACATCGATCTTCGATATCATTTCATCAAGGATCATGTGGAAAAGGGTACCGTTGAATTATACTTTGTGGGTACTGAATACCAACTGGCAGATCTTCTCACCAAAGCCCTAGCTCCTGCTTGGTTTACTGAGTTGGTCCACCGGATTGGTATGAGGTGTTTGACTCCAGAGGAACTGGATGAACTTTTAAAACAATCTTAAAACCAGTCAAACACCAAAACCTCTTTTGTAAATACTTTTTTAAAAACAAAATAGAAAAATATAAAATTTCATAAAATACAAAAATATTCTTCTATCTATAACAAACATTGCAAGTACAAATCTTCCGTAAACACTTTGTTCTATCAAACCTTTCATCAATTTTCCCGAACAAGTGTTGAGGGGGAGAAAGTAAATATTTTCCAGTTTCATAAAACCTTGTACTCGCATGTTACCATTAATTTGTTGTTTCTTCTAAAAAGGTGGATACGCTTCTTGTTAAATACTCATCTCGGACTAAAATGTTTAAAAATTTCATCATTTCAAAAGTCGAGGGGGAGTATCGTTATGTTTCTTGCCTAATAAATGTTTTGTCTAACCAAAACGGGAGTTAATGGGTCTTGGTTGAAAATGTTTGAGATTGAGGGGCTGAATGTGTAAACTTTGAAAATTAATTTTAATCAAAACTCCTCTCCAACCTCATTCGTACCAAGATCCAATGATCCTATTTAATTCTACAAATCCGTTCATCAAAATCAACTATGTTTTGATCATGATTTTAAACTATGGTCTTTGAAAATCTTTTCAATCCAACGATTAATCTTGCAAAATTTGATTTTGAAAGTTACGCGTATGTGTATGAATTGGGGATTTCGCCTAAGTGTGCTTGTGATTGTAATGGGCTGTGTTAAACCATTCTATAACATGTTTTGAACCCATTTCATAATTAGGGGTTCTCTTATCCTTGTGTTCTGCTATGCTTAGATGTTTATAAATGTGTTAGAATATGATTATAAACACATTAGGAGCCTTTAATTTGCCCAGAAACAACAAAATTGTTAGAATTCATGTTTTAGGGTTCTTAGGTTCGTTCCATTCGAATCTTTTGATTCTGTAGCTGATTTGTGTTAAAACTTGTTCTATATCATTCATATGTCATCTAAGATAGTCCAGAAATGATTCTTGAGTGATTATATTAGTTGAATATGTTGAGCATAGAAATAGGGTTTAGGGCTTAAAAAACACTATACGCCTATGCTATTCTAAGTTTAATTGATTTGGTCTAAGTACGTGTTTTGTGATCCCGATAGTGCTTGGAATTACCTGTAATCAAGTATTTCATGTTCATGATTTTCAGTCTGCTTACTCGTAAAATTCAAACAAAGGTATTCTAAAATTGCTACGTATAAGGAATACTTTTATGCATAAAGGATTACGCCTAAGAGAAATCTCACGCATAAGCCCTTTCGCATAAGAAGTCTACAGTGGATTACGCGTATCTTGGAAAGATATGCATAAACAAGGTTTGTTACGCATAAGCTTTACTCTTATGAATATACCTTACGAGTAACATTCAGCTTAACCCTACGCGTAAGCTTAAAGCTTTTGAACTTATTTTACGCGTAAGAAATTCTTACGCCTAAGATTTGGTCTTACGCTTTAGCTCACGCTTACGCTTAAGCACCTTCTTTACGCATAAGGCCTCATGATTACGCATAACCTACCGTTCTCTTTGTCTTTGGACTGTTAAGCCTAAGCATACGTGTTAATTGTTACGAATATGTCTATTGTTACGCAAAAGCTTACAAATGTTAATATGTTGTGTGTTTAAGTGAAAAATTGGTCTTTAAATCTTCAATATTAACATGTGCACATAGCTTATCACATCAACTTCAAACAATTGGACTAAAGTAACTAAGGATTTGTAACAATCATAAACATGATAACGTCAATCAAGGAATTGGACAATAAATCAAACTAAGTCTAACACAAAGTGTTTCCATATGTTTGTTCTTTTGTCTAATAACTTTCAGATCACAAAATGGTTGTCAATCAAGAAAACATCAATGCCCCTAATGAGCTCACAATGGCTGACATCTTTCCAGCCGGTTATGACAAAACTATTGGGAAGAACAATGGCTCACACAGCTGGTGATCAACATAATGAACTAAGAAATCTTATCCGCTGTTGATTCTCACGTAACATTTATGGTACTTCACACTAGTTAAACTCATTGGACATACATGGTTTCGCTGTCTCCTTATACATGGTTTCGCTGTCTTCAATTCATCTTCAACATACGTGGTGTATGATTCTGATTCATTGAAAACATCGAGGGGGAGAGAGTGTAGGTGATGCTTGTTTCCTTGATGTGTGTGCATTTCTTCCTTGATGTGCTTTTGCTCTTTGAGCGAAAACCCTATCTTTTCTTCAATGTCTTCAATCAGGGGGAAGAAATGAGACGATATGTGGCTTATACGTCTTACTTTGGTGTTATCGTCTCACTGTCACAGGGTTATCGTGTGTGAAGTTACCTAATTATGATGTTATGATGCCTCACACTCGGTCATTTTAATCGAGTAGTTGCATATTCACTGTTGATTATTGTTCCGATAGACCTCAACAACCAGGGGAAGTAGTTTCACTTCATCTCTCGTGGCTTATCTGGTGTGAA
This sequence comes from Chrysanthemum seticuspe, assembly GCA_019973895.1. Classification (NCBI taxonomy): domain Eukaryota; kingdom Viridiplantae; phylum Streptophyta; class Magnoliopsida; order Asterales; family Asteraceae; genus Chrysanthemum; species Chrysanthemum seticuspe. Next base: position 274,780,162 of record BPTQ01000006.1, on the reverse strand, counting down.
GCATCTACATACGTGAGAAGATCTTGCATGTTCCCTCGAACGGATTTTCCGCATTGTGCACAACTGATAACGCTACACGCGTCGTTCGGGGTCAAGGAAACTTCCTTTTCTTCGAGCAAGTTTTATAACACCCTAGGCAGTGAACCTAATCATTGTAGTGTAGTAATTAGGGTAAGCCACGGGTATTGATATCGTTCTCTAAGGGAATAGGAATGCTAGTAGGGAGTTACTACGCTAAGGTTAAGGTTGAGGAAGATTATTTTTTTTTATCTTTTTATATTTTATGAAAATGGAAAAGTACGAATCTCGGGTATTGGATTTGGGGGGTTTTGGTATTTCTACCGATTACTCTACTATTATCTAATTATCTAAACTAAGGTTGTGGGAGTCTATGTCTAATTAATGTGTGCTCGTATGATAGTTTAAAGATGTGTTTACTTAGTTTGTATTACTCCTTAATTATCTCCTATTGATGGTTGAGTGTCACGTCTTATTCCTAGTTGCGTTGTGTTTCTAAAGTTGTAGGGTATGCGTTTCTCCCTAACTCTTTGAAATTACCAAAGGGTCTTGTCTACAAATCCACGTAGAGATTATAGACTCCTACTCTAAGGCACTCTTCGGATGTTTTAGCCTACAATCACTCAGGTAATCATACTCTAAGGTTCACAAAGATGAATCAAGCATTAAGTACACAACGAATGACCTATCGCATTACTAGATCATTAATCAACTAAGATAAGAAACAACCAATCAATATTCAATAATTAAGTTTCATACTTCCTAAGCAAACACACAAATAAATTAGCCGGACATGGAGAACATGCAAGCATACACACAAATAATCAAAGACATAATTGAATTAATGAAGCAAAGACTTATCTTGGTGTAAGATAGGGTTAAAAACCCTAAAATACTGTACAAGACACCTTAGGTTCGGTTTTAGGTTTTTACTCCAAAGACTCTCCACACAAAGACTAAAAAATTCGGATTCTATATATAAGATTACAGTTGCGACGGCGTCACCTTATGTTTAGTGACGCCGTCGTGTCGCCGCCATTAGGGTTTCGTCTTGGCCACGTTAACCTTGCGACGGCGTCACCTTATGTCCGTGACGCCGTCCTCTTCAGCTTCTGACGTCGTCTGGATCGCATCTAGGCCGTCTGAGTAGCGACGGCCTACTCTTTCATAACTAGACGCCGTCTCTTGAAAACACGAGTTTTGCGTTCTGACCAGTCACAATAATTCTCCAACGGCGTCGCAAATAGAACCTGACGCCGTCGCCTTCTACATTCAGCGACTGTGAGTGTCTGATTTCGACTTTGGCCATTTTCTTCATATATTCGCGCCTTTCTGTCCAAATAAGTGTCATTCCAGCATTTTGCCTTCACGAGACCTAAAAAGTGAAAAGGAACGATATTAAGCAATAACGGATACAAAAGTGATCAAATAAGGACTTAAACGACCCCTCAAAATGGTACCTTTTAAAACCTTATCAAATATCCCTACACTTGTTATTTGCTTGTCCTCAAGCAAATGTGCTTTTAGCCAATTAATTTATAAGTTAGGGGTCATTCAGCATTAATTCAAAACGGTCCACAACACATATAAGCCCCGCAAAAGTCATAACAAGCACGGAAATTACATACTAGCACCTCACATGGGGTGTTTGGATACTCACATCTCTCTCAGGTGTATAAATGAAATATAACAATATAGGAAATGGAAGATAAACACTCATTAACCGGTCCTAGTACATAGATTACCATAGGCTTGAGAATAGATCAAACCTCCATCGCTTTGGCGTAAGCACCTAGGAAAGACTATCAAAGAGGTCTTTAAAGGGTTGTAACGTTAGGCTTACGGTAGGGAAATAAGGGTTTGGTGGGATAGGCTATATAGTGGTGGTAAGTCAAAAATCTTTATGTTAACTGCATATGAAGAATGGCGTTGCTAAGCCAAGACTCGACACTCTAAACTCTAGATAACTGAAATAAACAAATATAAATTAAAAGATAAATGTAGGATGGTAGCCCGTATGTTTTTTTTTTTTTTTTTTTTTTTTATCACTCTATTTTTTTTTCTTTTCTCTTTTTCTATTTTTTTTTCGATTTTTTTTTTTTTTTTTTTTTTTTTTTTTTTTTTTTTTTAATCATACACTTTTACTCTACCATCCTCTACGATAACATCAAAATACTAGGGATTTACAGGGACATCCCTACACTTGAGTTTTTATTATTCTAACACTAATTTGACCCGATTTGAAAAGATCAAAACACTTGGGGTACATTATTACGTAAACAAAGGGAATTTGAATTTAACGTTCCCTTCCCGTCATTTCATAAACTTTAACTTTTCCCATGAATCCCAATCGTCCCAAAACTGTATACAAAGGATATGACTCGACTTAGCAACTTATGCAAGCAACTAGATAATTGAACTAAGGGTTTAGGGTGATAACAAACATTTGCACTAAAAGTGAGTGCATAAGGGGTAGGCTAAGGCGATTTGGGTGTATATTTGGGGGTGGGGTGTAAACAATGCTCTTCATTGATATTCCGGAAAAACCGAAATATCACGAGAACCGCGAAAAGGATAGGCTCTGAGGGGTTAACTAGGGGTATCGTGTACTAAAGATGAGTACAACGCAAAGGGTGTGGGGGAATTACTCAATCGATATGGAAGAAGTAATTATATTACAGGTATCAAACAAGGGTTTATCCTAATGCCTCTTATCATTTAGTTATTCCTAACTACACAAGTGTAGCCTCACTTGCGATCTCGGAATGCATCACAAAACAAGTTCTAGAATCTATTATACTACCGGTTCACACTTTAAGCATTAAAGATGAATGCTTTAATTCCTACTAATCTAAGGGCGATCCTCACATTTTGGGTGGAATTTGGGTGGTAAGGGTTTTTGTGCTAGTCATGCAACTTCCTATCCATGAGACGCTTTTGTTAAGACTAATGGCCCACTCCTATATGTCATAAAAAATTTTAAATTTGGTGCCAAAATTACCCTAACCGACATTTCTCATGGTTTATTACACAATCACAATTGGACAAAGCAAATAGTCAAGGATAAGCATAGTTTCATGTTGAAACAGACAAAGACCTTGATAGATCTTGAGCTCGTGGATCGTTATGTATGCCTATGTAATCACAAGCACCATAAAAGACAATCTCTACTACTAATGTTTATCAGCGGAATATAAACACAAGTAACAAATAACTAAGAACTTCTTGATCCTCTATGGATCTTTTTATAAACTAAAACTGAGTTTTTTCCAATCGGTACATAAACCTTTTCTAATGTGTTCCTTTTATAGATAAGGAACCCTAAACAATATCGCTAAACCGTTTTCCAAGAAACGTATAATCATAAAACTAAACAAGATATACACAATCACTTCCTAATAAAGCTCATGTATATCCACACTAAATAAACTAAACACGGAATAAACACTTCCGCAGAATCAAACTAATCACTATCATTCTTCAGCAGAATAAGTCTTCGGCAGAATCTACTTCACTTCAGTAGAAACACTTCGGCATTAATATCAGCATAATCAGACTTTCACATAATTCCCAACAATCCTCCCCTAAACTGGAATTTGACTTGTTAAGTTCCAGTTTCTTGATAGATCTTACAGCACCAGAGGATTGGACACGAACAACAGCAATAGCAAAGAATCCAAAGAACATCACTATGATGAAGAAACTCTGAAACGCCATATCTTTGCAGCAACAAATGACAAGAGGTACATCAAAACAAATTAGTTTCATACTATTCTCATCACATCCAGGTGTGTTAACTCCTGTGAGAGGTGAATCATTGAAAATAAATGGATTTGATGTCTCTTTACCAATAGCCATCACTACTGGAGTAGCCATATGTTTCAGTTCGTAAACTATGGTACACTGATAACCATCTGATTTATAGGCAAACCAGCAACCATATAAACGGATTTGAAATGTCTTTACCTGTAGCCGTTTGCTCAGGACTAGTCAATTCTTAGAATTGGTGAATTAAAAACCAAATATGGAATGCCACTGCCTTTACCATATGCCATATACAAATGGGCTAGCCAATTCTTGGATTCCAAACAGGAATAAACCATGGTGAATTGAAAACCATACAACACTCAGCAATAAAGCATAGGCGGTTGCATACCCTATGATTTTGAGCAAATCATTACAGCTATCAACAGATTTGATGTGTCTTTACCAAAGCTGTACCCTTTGGACTAGCTAACTCTTTGACATACCCAAAGTATATCAGGTGAGTCAATAACCAAAAATTATACAACAAACCTGCAAGAAAAGTTAGATAAAACCAAAAACATTTTTTTTTTTTTTTTTTTTTTTTTTTTTTTTTTTTTTTTTTTTTAACTAAGAAAGAAAACAAATATTACAAACTATTACAATCAAGATGAACCTTTATGTGATAGAAGTTGATTCTTAATCAAACCAACACATTGAGTAGCATGAAGGTCATCATTGCCAACAGAATTAGGAGGCACTACCAACTTGTGTTTCAGCAATCTTTCCATAAAAGTACCAGATAAAGGATAAAGCTTATCTGATAGCATACACAACATCATCCCACATGTAGTCTGAACTACATGAACACAAGGCAAAGGATAAAACCTCCAACTTTCAATCTCCCATTTATGAGAATTCTTCCAAATAGAACACCCTTGACCATTTGGAGAATTAGAATCAAACATAACTTGAAGATCACCTAACAGATATAAACCAGAACCAGTTGCTTGATGAAACTTATAATACTGAATCACATGATCATAAAGCATTTGCAAATCATGTCGATTCACTAAATGAAGAATATCTTTCAAAAAGTTAAACTCAAGGACAGTATCATCCAGCCTATACACAGTGTTAAGCTTTCCAGCTTTCCAATCAACCAATGTCACATGAGTTCCTGCATGAAAAGCATCAACAGTTCCAATTTCAATAAAAGTAGACTCATCAGCCTTGATATCAAAATCAGTATTCCTTGAAGCATGTTTCTTAGCCAATCTGTCAGAACATCTTGTAACCAAACTCTGTTTTTCCATATCAGCAATGTGTTTAGTACCTATCTGTAAATCAGTCTCTTGAATCAGAAAATCATTAAGCTCCACATTGGACAACATGTCAGAAGAAATCAAGGAAGATTCAGCAGAAACAACCAGTTCAGAAGAAGGAGTAGCATCAGAAGGTGTTTCAGAAGGAACAACTGAAGATGCCACCGAAGGCAAAACAGTATCAAAATTATCCACAATTTCAACTGTTTTCTGTCTCTTGGCTGTAGGAACATCAGTCATGGAATCACGATTTTTCAATGGAGAAGAAGAAGTAGTACCTTGTGAAGAAAACTTCATAACCAGATTATACTCTCGAATCAAAGTATCATCAGACCAAGTCAAGATTTGCTTCATGGATAAACCAGAATTATGCATAGAAGCATTCTTCACAACTCTTCTCATATAGTTCCTCTTCTGAGCAACTGTCATAGGTTTTTCTCTTTTTGCTTTATTTCTCTGTTCAATAAGAGCTCTTCTCTTAGCAGCAGATTCTAGCTTTCTTTGATTACCAAGTGCCTTCATTTTCTCCACAAAATCATCATCATTAAAAGAATCTCCTAAGATAAGTTTTGCAAGAGTAGGATCAGAAGCACCTTGAGAAATATAACCATCCCATTGATCATCAGTAATCGTAGGAAAGAAAGCATCAAGTTCTAATTTCCTTTCAGGAGACAAATCAGAAGCATACTGATCTTGAAGAAACTTAGCCACAACACGACTCTTCTGAATATCTTCATAATCAGCAAACATTCCAGCCTGAGCTTGATATTGTTCTTTAGTCACTGTACCTGACTTCAGCAAATCATCAATCACAGGATCATGTCTTGTCTCAGAAGATGTCTCAGCAGAACCAATTTCAGCAGAACCAACGTGAGCTTCAGAAGAACCAATCAAACCCACATCAGAGGAAATAGGTTGAGACAATTCCTCAACTGGTGTAGAGAAAACATCAGGAGAAGCATTCAACTTATACGTTCTCCCAGCAAGAAAAACCTCTTCATCATCTACGGAAGGTGAAACATTTGAATGTTCTGGTAAAGATGAAGTTTGACCTTCAGAAGTAACCTCTTTCACTAAACCATCAGTAGATGCATCCTTCATATTTAGCTCCTTTGATGTGTCAGCAGATACCTTATCCAAAGAATGTTTTCGTCTTTTGCTAGTATATAGAATAGGCTCCTTGCTAGACTCCTTTCTTCGTGAAGATTTAGCAATAGAAGAAGAAACATTAGAAGTAAGTGCCACATCAGCCAATATATCAAGAGATTCATTAAGATTCTCTTCAGCCTCCTCCTCAGAAGAAACCACACATCTCTTTTTATCCTTCTGACTTAGCAATTTCTCCAAGTGTTCAACTTTACCCTCCAATTCCACAATCTTCTGACCAAGAACAGACTTAGTTTCTGTAAGTTCTGTCTTAAGACCAGTCACCTCACCTGAAAGCTTGTTCACCAAATCATATAATGAGGTAAGTGAAATAGAATCTTCAGAATGCGATTGCTCAGTCAAAATTGGAACTTCATTAGACTGTTCAGGAGCAACATCAACCTGATCAACATTAGAACATCCTGCACCAAATTGAGTCCTAATAGGACTTGGTGTAGGCAATCTATCAGTATCAACCTGAACTTCATCAATTTGATCCTGAACTTCTTCAATAGGAACTTGGATAAATGCTGGACTAGAACATGGTCTTGATGAAGGTATAGATGCTTCAGCAACAACAGAAGGACCCTCATTACCATCTACTGAAAGATTTCCATCAGTAGGAATGGAAGAAGGTAAAACTACATTAAGCTCATTATCAGTCACATTCTCCTGAGGTAACATGGCAGCTAACAAAGGAAAATGTGTCCCTTCAAATTTAGTCCTCATTGTAGCAAATAACTTAGGAGTCAAAACACTTATGGGATGAAAAGCCTGGGTTTGTGTAGAAACATTCAATATCATCTGTAAGAACCTAGGGTACATCAAAAACTTACCCGTTTTCCTAGTTATGTTTTCTACCATATTATCAAAGATATACTTAGAGAAATTAAAAGTCAAACCCTTAGATAAGCAAACAATACCACATCCCATTTGTGTCGAAAACTGATCCCATCCTCCAGACTTATTGCTCAAACACTGTAGCAACGTATGTACCAAGAACCTCCACATAGGACAAAGCTTGTTTTTCAACCACATATCTGTCCTCGAACTTTGATATCCAATAGCTCTAAGTCCTTCAAGTACCATCGTAGAATCAGAATGATAAACACCATTCTCATCATCCAAGCGAAGTTGTCTTCTGATCAATTCCTCTGTCACCACATATACTTGTCCATCAACACTTGCAACTATCTCAGTATCACCTCTCTTTTCTGCCGATGCCCAAAATTGAGTAATCAAAGTTTCGTATATAGCATCAGGAGAATGCGTCAATGCATATACAATCTTTGATCTTAGTAAGAAAGAAATCATCGGTCTATAAAGCTCATCACCTCGAGCCGTACCAAGAAAAGCGACCTTGTTATGATCGTGTTTAAATTGAAGTGCCATGAGTGATTTTGAGGTTTAGGGTTAGGATTTTGCACCAAAGGAAGTGTTTTTAATGATAATAGTAAGTGAATTACTTATGTGGAGTGAAAATATATCGTAACGAATAAATAGAAGTTTCCCAAATTTAGTCAAAGTTGACCAAGGATGACGTGGACTTCTACTTTTACTTGAATTCACTTATAACTTCGGTAGAAACGAAACACCATTCTGCTGAAGTAGAATACTCAGTAGAAACAGATGACTTACTCACGAAGCTTCAGTAAATATCTTTTACTGTTTCACCCACACGCATTAATTCTCTTACCACTTGAACCCGTCTATAAAACAATCCCAATGCACCTTGACTTCTTCATCAAAAATCCCCAAATAATATATCAAACCCTAAATCCTTCAATTCTTCAAAATTAGCCAAAATAACCATGAGTACCAACCCTGAGATCATAGATCTCACAACAACATCCTCATCATCATCCTCATCATCTAGTGAAGATACCAATTCATGGTTTCACTATTTTCCAAAACCATATCCACTAGCAAAGAAGTCACCTTTTCTCTCCTCATCAGAAGATGAAAGTGTTGAGAAACCAAGTGTATCTGCAGAAGATTCTGATGAATCCTATAATGAGGGAACATCTTACTCCCAACCCTCAGCACCTAGGCCTCAACGAAGGCCACGAGCCAAAAATCCCCCACTTCCTATGGGAAGAAAGGTGGTGCTTGGTCTCTTTGCATCATGTTTTGGTGCATCATCACATATCGTATCTAGGAGCGGAAAAAGGAAAATGATGTAAGTTGATGTATGATTGAAAGAGTAGATGATACACAAAGGAAAATCTTTCCTTCTCATCTCTCTGCCACAATCAGCTTCAGCTTCTTCGTTTGCATCAATCCATCCTCTCCATTTTGATCCTTAGCATCTGTTAGAGTTGGTTATGCTTTCACAAAGGCATAGCCAGCATTTAGTGCCAAAAGATGTGAGCGATCGTGCATATCCAACAGCTATTAGTGTGAAAGATGTGAGCCGCCATACTCATCGTGCTCATCTTTAGATGTTGGAACAGATGATATGTAATAGATTAGGACTATTAGATCATGTAGATGTTTTTGATGTTGCCAGTACTCTGTAATCTGTAAGCTGTACACTGTTTCTTGAATGAATGAATGAACTATTTGCTTCTGTACTTCTTTTGATTGAATCATATAACTTCAGTACTTCAACTTCAGAGGAAACAAATAACACACTTCAGCACAATGAATTCAGTGGAAACCAGCTTAAGCTTTCTTGACCAAAGCACCACTGATCAGAGACAACCATTCTGCAAAACAAACACAGAAATGTACACAAACAAACATAGAAACACACTAAAATTACATTAGCAGGTTAGAGTTAGTTAAAAACAATCAAATATACAAAATTACATAGCAAAAATGCAAAGTTATACACAAATCCTCCCCTGAGGCATATGCCTCCCCTGAGGCCTATGCCTCCCCTTAAACTTTGCAGTTAAGGGTTAAGCATGCAGATATGGACCACAAGGTGTTGAAACCTTGGTCCTTCAAAAGCCTTTGTTAACAGATCTGCCACATTATCATCAGTATGAATTTTGACCACATTTATCAAATTTTTATCATATGCATCTCTTATAAAGTGGTGCCTGATTTCAATATGTTTTGTTCGACTGTGAAAAACTGGATTTTTAACCATGCATATGGTACTTTGATTATCAATAAAAATTGTTGTGTTCATGAAATTATACCCATAATCCAACAACTGATTTTGAATCCAAAGAACCTGTCCACAGCAATTAGCAGCAGCCACATACTCTGCTTCAGTAGATGAGGTAGCCACAATAGTTTGTTTCTTGCATTGCCAAGAAATCAATCTCTTTCCAAGGAATTGGCAACCTCCAGTGGTGGACCTCCTATCCAGATTAGCACCAGCATAGTCACTATCACTATAAGCTTCCAACTTAAAAGGAGACTCTTTTGGGTACCAAAGACCTAGAAAAGGTTGGCCTTTAAGGTACTTAAAGATCTTCTTAACAGCATTGAGATGGGAAGTCAGTGGAGTAACTTGATGTCGCGAACAAACACTCACAGCATAAGTAATATCAGGCCTGGAAGCTGTTAAGTACATCAAAGACCCAATCATAGACCTGTACAAATGAACATTTACAGGTGGATCAGCTTCATTATTGGTCTTTGACTTTGGAGCTTCATAAGGTGTAGTAGCAGTCCTTACACCCTCCATACCAAACTTCTTCAAGATGTCCCTCACATATTTGTCCTGACTGATAAAGATACCATCAGGTTTCTGCTGAACTTGAAGACCCAAAAAGAAAGTCATCTCTCCCATTGCACTCATCTGAAACTCTCCCTTCATAAGCTCCTCAAACTCCCTGCACCAAGCCTCCTTTGTGGATCCAAAGATAATATCATCCACATAGACTTGCACAAGAATAATGTCAGTGGAATTCTTCTTTAGGAAAAGAGTCTTATCAATGGCACCTCTTCTGTAACCATGTTTCAGCAGAAATGTAGAGAGCCTAGCATACCAGGCCCTAGGTGCCTGATGTAGTCCATAAAGAGCTTTGACTACCTTATAAACATGATTAGGATGATCTGGATCTTCAAATCCTTTAGGTTGAGTGACATACACCTCCTCTTCAATTTCACCATACAAGAAGGCTCCTTTAACATCCATTTGATAGACCATAAAGCCCATATAGGATGCATAAGCTAAGAAAATCCGTATAGCCTCAACTCTTGCCACTGGTGCAAACACTTCATCATAATCTATCCCCTCCTCTTGTCTATAACCCTGTGCAACTAACCTGGCTTTGTTTTTAATGACAACACCTCTAGCATCTCTCTTATTCTTCAGAATCCATTTTGTTCCAATAGCATACTTACCATCAGGTAGTGGTACCAATATCCAAACCTGCTGATTTTGAAATTGTTGCATCTCATCCTGCATTGCTTCAAGCCAACTTGAATCTCCAAGAGCCTGAGTAACACTGGTTGGTTCCACTTGTGAGAGAAAACAAGCAAACAGACAATGTTGATAGTCTGTGTGATTATCTCTCTGCTGATTCGAAACATAAGAGACAAAAGCCACCTGTCCATATTTAGAACGCGCCACAGTGCCTCTTGTTCTAACAGGAGCATTAGGATCACCAATAATATTAGACTGTGGATGAACATTGTTGATCCTTGTTGTAGTGGTGGTGTTGACATCAATGGAATCATCAAGATTAGTCACAGTAGGTTCAAAGTCAGTATCATAGGAAGGTGTGTTGAAGATGCCTGCTTTAGGTTGATGATGACCAAGATCTGAAGGTTTTGGAAACCTTGTATAAGGTTCACCAAGATCTGTTGACACTTTAGTAGACATAGGAGTAGTGTCACCATGTCTTTCAGCCGAATTGGAGAGGTGAGGAGAACCAGAATTACCTTCAGCAGAATTGAAGTTTCTGCCGATTGCTTCATTTGATCCTTCTTCAGTATTCCTCTCAGCATCTAAATTGGCTGCATACTCTTGTTTCTTCAGTCTGGCAAGGTCCTCAGCATAATAGAATTCATCTTCACCCACATCAGTATAATCTTTAGAAGTGTCACCTACAAAATTGTTAGGAGAGAAGGAAGGTACTACAATGGGTTGTTCATCATCAGACCCACTGTCAGAATTAGCATCTAAAGTGTCTGTATTAGGAGTTGGAGATGCTTCAGAATCTGCATTTTGATCAGCCTTATGTCTAGCATAACCCAAGTAATCAGTCAAGTAGTCAAGATCAAATGACCAAACATGACCTTGGCCTTGAACATTAGGCTTGTCTTCAAGATACCTCAGATTCAATGTCTCCTCAATCTTCTTTGCAGATACATTGTAAACTCTGTATGCCTTACTATGAGCAGAATATCCCACAATGTAGCCATCATCAGCTTTCTCATCAAATTTGCCCAAAGGATCACTGGTATTTAAGATTGTCACCTGACAGCCAAACGGTTTAAGGTAATGAATAACAGGAACTTTTCCAAAGAGAAGTTCATATGGTGTTTTAAGGTGTGGTCTAGTAATGGACACTCGATTGAGTACATAACAAGCTGTACCAACAGCCTCAGTCCAAAACATGGTAGGAAGTTTAGAGTCTGCTAGCATAGATCTTGCAGCTTCTATTAAGGTTCTATTTTTTCTTTCTGCCACCCCATTTTGTTGAGGGGTTCTTGGAGTGCTATAGTCCCTTTTGATTCCCTTTAACCTGCAGAGTTCTATCAGAATGGCATTTTTGAACTCTGTACCATTATCACACCTAATTCCTTTCACCTTTTTGTTCAACTGATTCTCAATAAGGGTAATGAAGTCTTTCAATATTTCAGATGTTTCATCTTTGGTCCTTAGAAAGAATACCCAACAAAATTTACTAAATCCATCAGTGATCACCAGACAAAAATATTTATGATCAATGCTTCTCACTCTAGTTGGACCAAACAGATCCATATGAAGCAGCTGAAGAGGTTCAGAAATAATGGTTACTGCTGTAACAGGAACACCTTTATATGAGGCTCTGTGCTGCTTTCCTTTGTTGCATGCCACACAGTTATGATCATTGGTGAATACTTTGGCAGGAAGTCCTTGAACTAGGCCCAGTTTAGAGAGCTGGTTGATGGTCTTGAAATTGACATGGGCCATCCTTCTGTGCCATTTGGTGGACTCATCCACAGATGCTTTAGCCACCAAACAAGTTAAGTCACCTGCTGGTTTGACATTAGATAAATTGAATGTATACAGATTATGACTCCGAGGAACCTTCAGTAGAATTGAAGTATCTTCTGGGAGTTTGAAGTCTTTAGACAGCACAAGACATTCATTCTCTGTGAAGAGTACTTTGTTCTTAGTGTCACAAATTTGTGAGACTGAAAACAAATTAAAGTGTTGAAGTTCCTTAACATAATAAACATTCTCAAAGTCCAGCTGTGGTGTTTTGATGGTCCCTTTTCCTGTAATTCGTCCATCACTTCCTCCAAAGGTTACATTGCCTCCACCTTCAATAGGTATAAAGTTATGCATCATGTCCCTGTTTCCTGACATACTTCTAGAACAACCACTGTCAACAATTCCAACATCTTTATGCTTAAGGGGATGATCCTACAACAACAAAAATATACAAAGAATTAGTACACTATGGAGGCTCAAGTCATTGCTGACTTGAACCTGCCTTGTGGATCATATGAGTTGTGCCATGTAGAAGTATAAGATCCACTATTGTTCTTGGGTTTCCAATGAAACTTAGGTCTCGGTTTATTCCAAGAACAACCTGCTGAGGTCTTGACAGCAGTATTCCAATACCCTTTCCCATTAGTCATAGGGTTAACATATCTAGGCCAAAAACCATTTTTAAAATATTCACTGGTTGGTTGAACATATGGTTTTTCAAAAGATCTTCTCCAAGGAAAAGAAGTATTATAATTAGCAGCTTGTGGAACATAAGGTGGTATCTCATTAACATTGGTCCACATTGGTCTAGATTTCCTAGAATCACCACACCTATTCATTCTTTGCTCATGATAATCACAATCCTTAATTAAATGAGATTTACTTCCACACACAAAACATTTCTTCTGAAGAGAAGATTTATTCAAACCAAAAGAAGTATTCTTACAAGCAAAAGTATTCAAACCAAAACCATGAAAAGAATTGTTTTTAACAGTATTATTATGCAGAGAATTAAAAAGCAAGTCTTCAGAGGCAACTGTCTTGGAAGGGCATTCCTTGGCAGCAACTCTGTCATGCTTATTGGTAGTCTTGGGTGCAGGCAGGGGTGAAGACTTGGGAAGGTCAGACTTGGGAAGGTCGGACTTGTCATTTGAATCACACTCTGTAGACCCTTGCTTGGAGGACTTGTCACTGTTAACACAAGAGACAAAGTCATTAGTAGAAGTATTAGGGTCTGGCAAGTCTTTTGACTTTTTGCCATACAGATGGTGTGATCCATCAAAGTCATTAATAGTGGAAAGGTCAATGGGCATGTGCTCACCTCTAATTGGTCCACGAACAGCATGTAGGTCACCTTCTTTCACAAAATGTGCTAGTCCTGCTGGTGTAGATCTACGTGTGTCATCCCTAGCTTCTAGGCCTACATATTTCTTAAAACCTAAAGCCACTGTAGAATTGGGAGCTTGACTGCTATAAATGAGACTAGCCAACTTACTACCATTCATCATCCACTCATTATTCCTAGCAATTTCCTCCTTAAGTTTTTCCTTAAGCTCTAGATTTTCTGACTCTACATCTGCTCTTAACTTCTCAGACCATTTTAACTCATTTGTAGCACATTCAAGATCTCTTTCTAAAACACCTATTTTCTCACCATAAGCTATTTCATTCTTCTGTAACCAAACCTTTTGTCTTTCTAGTATTTTTAAAGCCTGTTTATAAGCTTCTACTTCCACATAGTATTCATTATATTTTGGTTCCATAATATCATAAGCTTGTTTTAGTTCATTATAACGCTCACTACAACCAAACAAACAGTTTTGTACCTGAGAGATGCCCATCAAGGCAATCTGATCATGCCTATCCTCGGAAGTACAGTCTGCTATCAACCCAACATTATCAGAACCATCATTATCAGACTCCTCATGTAACTTCCAGTCCACATTGCTATCAAGAGTGACCAACGCAGTTGATCCCTTTGAAGTTCCTGCATCCTTCTGATACTGCTGATAAGTAGAGTATCGTACTTCATCACCAGCTTTCCTGTCTTTGCATTCTCTGGAAAAGTGACCCATCTGTTGGCATGTGAAGCATTTAACCTTCCTTTTGTCAAACCTTGCTGGATCACGTCCTTTGAACCCAAATCTTCTACCAGCTTTGCGCTCAAAGTTCTTGATATCCATGGAAATCATGGCCACTTGCCACTTCAGCTTCATCTCTTCCATGTCAAGCGGGTCCACCTGATCAAAATCCTCATAAGCCAGTTCCTGCTGAGGATCATAATCAGCAAAGAAGGTTCCAAGTACATCTTCCATAATTCCACTGGATCTAGGAAGAGAGCTTGATGAAGGAGCAGCATTAGTTGATGATGGATATGAGCTTGGAAAATAGCTTGACTTTGGAGTAGAGGCTCCAACAAATGCAGTATGACTAGCAGTAGAAGATGATCGAAAAGGGCTTCTAACATCATGTTCAAGAGCTTTAAGCTTGTTGTACAGCTCATCAAAGGTCATCATGTCCAAACCACCTTTAGCTTTTAAAGCTATGCTCACATGTAGCCAGGATGGAGGTAATGACCTCAGAAACTTAGAGTTACAGTCATCATTATCCGGCTTAGCCTGAAGCTGGTGCAACTGACTCAAGATCTTGTGAAACTTATCATAGCCCTTGTGAATTCCTTCCTCTTCAGAGATCTGAAAGTCCTGAAACTGTTGTCTGAGCATGGACTTCTTCAGCCTTCTAGACTCCTCATTCCCACCGAACTTTGCTTTAATAGCTAACCATATATCCTTGGCATCATGCATGAAGTGAAAATCACTCAAGTGATCCTCAGGAATAGCTTGTAGAAGAATAGTTCTGACCTTTGTTTCTCTCTGAACTGCTAGCAACTCTTCAGCAGTTTTGGGAGGAACATTAATCATGTTCCCAGCAGCATCCGTGGTAGTTCTCTTCAAGCTGTTCCCCTTCAAAATTATCTGCCATAGATTCCAATCAATGTTGGAAATCCAGTTCTGCATCTTCATAGCCCAAAGATCATATTCCTCCCTTTTAAGGTAAGGAAACTTAGCATTGCTATTAGCAAGACTTAGTTGCTGCAGATGGGTGGAGTTTTGGTTGTTGGTGAGTTCAGTTTCAGCATCTGAACCAGGCATGGTGTTATTGTAATGGTTGTATTGGTGTTAAGAAAAAGCTTGTCCTTAGTATCGTAGAGACTCTCACGAGGCTCTGATACCACTTGTTGAAACAGACAAAGACCTTGATAGATCTTGAGCTCGTGGATCGTTATGTATGCCTATGTAATCACAAGCACCATAAAAGACAATCTCTACTACTAATGTTTATCAGCGGAATATAAACACAAGTAACAAATAACTAAGAACTTCTTGATCCTCTATGGATCTTTTTATAAACTAAAACTGAGTTTTTTCCAATCGGTACATAAACCTTTTCTAATGTGTTCCTTTTATAGATAAGGAACCCTAAACAATATCGCTAAACCGTTTTCCAAGAAACGTATAATCATAAAACTAAACAAGATATACACAATCACTTCCTAATAAAGCTCATGTATATCCACACTAAATAAACTAAACACGGAATAAACACTTCCGCAGAATCAAACTAATCACTATCATTCTTCAGCAGAATAAGTCTTCGGCAGAATCTACTTCACTTCAGTAGAAACACTTCGGCATTAATATCAGCATAATCAGACTTTCACATAATTCCCAACATTTCAAAGTTCCTGTTTTATTTTCCCTCCCTACACTTAAACTGAACATTGTCCCCAATGTTCCCCGAAAGTATCAAAGTTATGATAAAATAAGGTAATTAAAAATGAAAGAAACTAATACTCCCCTGATTAGCTCGGTAGGATCCGTGTAAAGTGGTGGTTAAATTCTTTTCAAGAAGAATTATTGCGTGAAAAGCTCCTTCCAATCTTATGTAACTTCTTCTTGACAAACTAAACCTGCACACTTGTAGAAAACAAACGAAACCTTCGCGTAAAATCGGAGGTAATAATATATATAAGACTCGATTTAAACTAGGATATAATGCTTGTGGAATGAATGTTTACAGAATTTCTAAGAAAATTAAGACCTGGAAAATTCCAAAAATTTATAAGTAGCTCAGAAAACGAGAAAAAGTAATCTGATGTTTTTACTCCTTCCTGACGCCGTCAGGTTGAAATCCTGACGCCGTCAGGTTATCCTGACAAAAACTGGTCTGCGATTTTCTGGAAAAATTTCTGGAAAATTTACATCTTTAGAATCTGGAAAAACTTCTGCAAAACATTCATTATGACTCGATACAAGCATTTGACTCGAACAAACAAACATATATATCTTTTAATTAATTGTTATTCTCATGTTTACGTTTCTTTTGAAAACGTGTGTAATCCTCCCTACACTTATCCCTTATGTAAAATACCTTTATATGTAATTAAGACGAAGTTAAAAACAAAATAAAGCATTTTTACAAATTTAAACATGAGGATAAAAAATTAATAAAAGATATATGACACTAACAAGCAAACAATTAAGCATGGGTTGCCTCCCACGAAGCGCTTTTCTTTATTAAAGAGTCTTGTAGCTAGACTCGTAGTCGTGCTCCTACGTTTTCTCATCATCGCCCTCTTCATGGCCTCTAATGGGGGATTCCATGTTGTAGAAGTGCCCTAAAATGCGCTTCTCTAAGAGTTCATCTTCTCCCCATTCGGTCCTGTATTCCGGTCCTAGGCTCAAACAATCCTTGTAGAATCCGAAAATCTTAGCCATAACATAATCAACATCTTTCTCCCTATCCTCATCATTCCTATAATAGACCGATAGTTTAAGTTCCTTTTCATCATTAGAGAGTGATGAAAATTTCTCAATCTTAAACGGCATTTGGTAAGCTATGTCATCGGTCTTATTCTTGAATCGCACTACTCCTAATGAGGGGTCATAGGTCATCCCGGTGCTTTCTATGAAAGATTTTCCTAAAATAACATGGGACAAGCTAGGGTCTATGGCCGTGCTAATATCATCCACAACTATGAAGTCCGTAGGAAACGTGAAACTACCTACATAAACGGGCAATCCCTTAACTCTACCGAGAAAATTGCAACTAACATTAGGATCATTAGGGTCTTGCCTAGTTGGAATAGGCTTCTTCAATATCCAATTGTAGTAGGTGCTAGTCATGATGTTGATTGGGGACTTGCGATCAATGTAAGCTTTTGCCACAAAAAGGTGTCCTATGACACATGGTATGTTAAGATTCCAAGGGTTCCCAAACTTAATTCGAGGACTTTTTCTAACATACATGTGACGGAGGTCACGCACTAAGTGAGGGTGGCGAGATAGTTCTTCGTCCGTAGGAAATTTGTTGAAATAGTCAATATCTACTTCATCTATTTCCTCGGGTATTTCCTCATCCACTAGTGTATAGTCCTCTTCGTCATTTGTTTCATCAGGTTCAACTAAGGCGATGGTATTGACGAATTGGACATACTTTAGCTTGCTTGGATCCTTAATCTGTATGCCTGAAGGCTCGGGAGTTGAGATAGCACTAACCTTCTTATCACTATTAGCTATGGCTTTCAAAAGGTTGTCTATTTTCCTATCCATCTCGGCTTGTTGATTATTAAAGCGGTCCGAGAGCTTAGCTATTTGGGTTTCTTGGGATGTAACTAGGTTTTGCAACATCCCTTCGATGTTTTGTTGGTTAGGACCGTTAGGTGGGGGCCATGAGAAATCATTAGAAGTGAATTCTTTGGTTTGACCCCAGTAGAAATCAGGCTTTCCTTTCCATGCCTCTCGGGTTTCATTGAAATTCCTAGGTCCGGGTGCTGTAGGGAATCTTCCTCCTGTTCCATTAACACGCGAGGATGCGTAGTCAACAGAAGCGTGTTCGGGGGATCGGGTGCTATTGCGCGTGTTATGAGGATCACAAAACGGCTCACATGAAGAGGAAGCTTTGTTCACATGGTGTGAAGACTTAGGATTTTCGTAGGAACTCATGAGGAATTTAACCTGATCTTCAAGTTCGATCATCCTACGGTCGGGAGGAGGCAAGGAGATTGCCTTGACGGTTTTGGGCAGCTCACGGGGGTCATCCCAACTTTCGTTGTCATAGAGGGCAAGGTCCTCTATTATTTCCCATGATTCTTCTGCGGTGAGATCACTAAGTTTTCCACCGGCCGCTTGGTCAATGGATCGCTTAGTGGGAAAGTTGACATGATCATAAAAGATTTGGACTTGGAGCCAAAGATCAATGCCGTGATGAGGGACTTTGTGAAGTAAGTCCTTGAATCGGGTCCATGCTTCCTAGAGAGATTCACCTTGACGTTGTTGGAACATCAAGATGTCATTCCTAAGCTTAGTGGTTCTCCCCGGTGGGAAAAATTGAGCAAGGAAGCGAGAAGTAAGATCATCCCAACTTGAGATGGAGCCGGCGGGAAGTCGCTCAAGCCAATTACTAGCTTGGTCCCGTAGAGAGAATTGGAAGAGACGCAGGCGCGTGGTCTCCCGAGTAGTAGCATCAAGGTCGATGGAATCGACGATTTTGAGGAAATCCCTCAGATGCTGATTTGGATCTTCGGAACGAAGTCCATGGAATGCACATCCGTTTTGCACCAACCGGATGGTGTCGGATCGCAGGGCCGTAGTTTGGGCTTGGTCGGGAAGCTCAATGGTGTTCCTATAGCCTAAGTGGCTTGGTCTCGAGTATTCACCAAGAGTACGGGCTCTTGGCGGGTCATTTGGTGGTATGTTGATGAATGGTAGTGGGTTATCACCTTCCATGATGAAAAGTGATGGAATTACTAACAAAGGTTACGAAGAAGGGGGATAGACTAAGAGAAATCTAAAAATGAGAAAAAAAGTTTACTTGATAGGAATCAAGCAAAGAAACCTAAACGAGGTGGACTACTAACTAGCTATTCTATTCCCCGGCAGCGGCGCCAAAAACTTGATAACGCTACACGCGTCGTTCGGGGTCAAGGAAACTTCCTTTTCTTCGAGCAAGTTTTATAACACCCTAGGCAGTGAACCTAATCGTTGTAGTGTAGTAATTAGGGTAAGCCACGGGTATTGATATCGTTCTCTAGGGGAATAGGAATGCTAGTAGGGAGTTACTACGCTAAGGTTAAGGTTGAGGAAGATTATTTTTTTTTATCTTTTTATATTTTATGAAAATGGAAAAGTACGAATCTCGGGTATTGGATTTGGGGGGTTTTGGTATTTCTACCGATTACTCTACTATTATCTAATTATCTAAACTAAGGTTCTGGGAGTCTATGTCTAATTAATGTGTGCTCGTATGATAGTTTAAAGATGTGTTTACTTAGTTTGTATTACTCCTTAATTATCTCCTATTGATGGTTGAGTGTCACGTCTTATTCCTAGTTGCGTTGTGTTTCTAAAGTTGTAGGGTATGCGTTTCTCCCTAACTCTTTGAAATTACCAAAGGGTCTTGTCTACAAATCCACGTAGAGATTATAGACTCCTACTCTAAGGCACTCTTCGGATGTTTTAGCCTACAATCACTCAGGTAATCATACTCTAAGGTTCACAAAGATGAATCAAGCATTAAGTACACAACGAATGACCTATCGCATTACTAGATCATTAATCAACTAAGATAAGAAAAAACCAATCAATATTCAATAATTAAGTTTCATACTTCCTAAGCAAACACACAAATAAATTAGCCGGACATGGAGAACATGCAAGCATACACACAAATAATCAAAGACATAATTGAATTAATGAAGCAAAGACTTATCTTGGTGTAAGATAGGGTTAAAAACCCTAAAATACTGTACAAGACACCTTAGGTTCGGTTTTAGGTTTTTACTCCAAAGACTCTCCACACAAAGACTGAAAAATTCGGATTCTATATATAAGATTACAGTTGCGACGGCGTCACCTTATGTTTAGTGACGCCGTCGTGTCGCCGCCATTAGGGTTTCGTCTTGGCCACGTTAACCTTGCGACGGCGTCACCTTATGTCCGTGACGCCGTCCTCTTCAGCTTCTGACGTCGTCTGGATCGCATCTAGGCCGTCTGAGTAGCGACGGCCTACTCTTTCACAACTAGACGCCGTCTCTTGAAAACACGAGTTTTGCGTTCTGACCCGTCACAATAATTCTCCGACGGCGTCGCAAATAGAACCTGACGCCGTCGCCTTCTACATTCAGCGACTGTGAGTGTCTGATTTCGACTTTGGCCATTTTCTTCATATATTCGCGCCTTTCTGTCCAAATAAGTGTCATTCCAGCATTTTGCCTTCACGAGACCTAAAAAGTGAAAAGGAACGATATTAAGCAATAACGGATACAAAAGTGATCAAATAAGGACTTAAACGACCCCTCAAAATGGTACCTTTTAAAACCTTATCAACAACTCTGATTAAGTAACAAAACAGATTCTCTTGGTGTGGTTTACTGCTCATCTACAAATTCCGCTACGTACTGAAAATTTCAAAAGTTAGAGGAAATGTTCTCTACATCAAAATTTCGAATCTGCTGAAAACGGTTGTCAGTTTGAGGGGGAGCTGATCTAGTAACATCGTCAATTGGGGAGAGGTTAATTTGTTTCATACTTATTACATCTTTTCCCTAAATGGCTTGTGCACATATAACAGTGTACAACCCGTACTTGTAATGAAAGGACCCTGTGGTACGCTTCAGTGCCACAATCCTTACAAAAGGAGCGAAAGCTTCTTACTTTTGAGTAAAACTATCAAAACTTTCACTTTCAAAGTTTTGCTCAAAAGAACAAGTACTTCCCCTTATGATTTCCAAAACCTCAAAAGTTAATATCACTTGTTGAGGGGGAGTATTTGATTAAAAACTTTGTTCACAAATTGTTCTTCGTGGTAATCTTCCCACAAAACTCGAAATGGTCATATTCGATATCAAAATTTCATCAAAAATAACATTTATATGCCATTTTTGAGGGGGAGAAAAATTATGTGATAAGAAATATGTTTTGAATTTCAAATGAATCATTGTACTAAAGACTTAACCATTGAATTGACGAGATCTGAAAGGTTAGTAACTCGAAAAGACTTGTCCGGGACGGGTAATAATTTCAAGCTAGTTCGCTAGTGATGTAAACGTGTCTCGCAAAGGACTTGTCCTAGTAGAATGTACCATTCAAGAAACTCTTGATAGATATGAACTTTGTCAGGTTTGACAACCTTTCGAGGTTTGTCCACACCTTCAAGGTAGTTATTAGAGCTAGTTGTCACCTAAAAGCTGACAATGCAACTCTTTAAGTATGCAACGTAACCGTGTCTCACGGGGAATTGTCTATCTAGAGTTGATCAATTCAAAAGTGCGCGCCCTTCTCTCACCGTGTATATTTCTGTCAAAATACTTAAGCACGTGTGGAGGGGGAGTATTTTTGCAAAATCTTAAACTCTCAACAGTGGTATTAAATGCTTTTACTCATAACCACTTTGAGAGATTTTCATGAAAATGTTTTTATGGCAACATAGGTTAGTCATGGAGTTATAAGGTAAATAAGGTTAGTAATAACCGTCCTATGATCCGCCAGAGCCGGAGGGATCTACCCAAGGACACCACCAATAGTTAAAATTAGAAGTCCTTAGGTATGATTATGAAAAAAAAGGAGAAAATAAGATTCGGAGAAAGAAAGAGTTGAAGAATTAAAAAGAAAAGTAAAGAAAATGGTGAAAACAAATAGCCCTCCAGATTATTCAACTTAGGGCAGACACCGGGTTCAATTCATATGCTACTGGTTGTCACTTGATGACACCGGTATTGAAGATCAAAGTCGTCATTGACCCAGTGACGCATGTACAAAACCTTCCTAGCCACTCTAGTTTCTCTCAACAGAAGCTTGTTTTATTCTCACAGGGAACCCTACGTAAACTATCGACTTTCTCTTAGAGATTGCTGGTATTGAAGAAGGATACCCTCTCCCTAGTCTCCGCTCTGGAAAACCAAAGCGCACTATTGAGTCTAGAGCCACGAGATTCATCAAAAGATCTCTTAGGTACACTTGACATTTCATCACTTGTCGCTCAACAATAAGAATGCAAGTGATACAATATCGAGTCCTACACAGATCTTAGCAATCTGTCGAGAACATTTATGAGAGGTTCACACATGTGATCCTCAGTGATTGAATGGAAACTCCTGCCATGGTCAACATCAAACAGCCCTGACAGCAGGTCACTTCGGTAACTCCTTGTGGGTTACGCTTAGTATGTCTCAAACGGTCTACAATCGTGGGGTGACGCTTCGGTGTACCTCAGCGACTCATCTGAACTGTAGGTGTACTTCGGTACATCGCGTTATCTCAGTTGTAGGACTCCAGTTCAGGAACAGCCTTTGTGAGAATTAGAGTTGTGTTTTCACACTATGCTGTTAACACTCTCGAAGCTCAAACTTGTAAGCGTTGGATTATTTCTAACCCATGTTTTATGTTTTCTTCTTATGTATGCTTGCGGGTGGAAAAGATCGTGCAGATTCTCCACATGCTCATACCTACAACATCACTAATTGAAGTTCTCTCAAAAGGTAACACAAAGTCAGAATGATTCTTTGTCAAAGTCAAAGAATCTACAAAGTTTATAGACTAAGAGAACTACATCAGTACTGAAATCCAATGTTAAAGACCGTGTGAGCATGTTGGAGAAAGACGTGGAGACACTGGAGCAACGAAGCGGACCTGATGCAGATTAACACAACATACTATCACTACCATCACAAAGAACAAAGATCAAATAACAAAGATAATGAATACGTCAAAACTGAAATACTTCAAAGTAAACAAGATCCCTACACTGGGAGATTGTTCGAATCAAGACACTTCTTCTCACAAGAAAGAAGAATGTCAGATGAAGTCAAAGCTACTATTACATCAGCACCTACAACGTTATCACTCATATCATTAATCACCAACACTTAGGGGGAGATTGTTGGAATCACTCCTAAACTATATTACAAGTGTTAGTAATTAATATGTAATAGTTAGCTTAATTAGGCCTTTATGTTTGTTATTATGCTAAGGCTTATGTAGAAGGCCCATAAGCCTTGGCCCAAGCCTAATAATGAAAGGAAGGGACTAGGAGTGTTGCCCTAGCTCCCTCTCCTATAAAGAGGATTGTAAACTTTCTCTTGAAGGTTGGTTGTTCATTTTATCACATTTCCTACACTTAACTTTTCTCTCTTATATTCGTGTGTGTGGTATTGTGTTCAACCGATCACCTCTTCTCTTTATTTCTTCATATTGATGCTTGTGTTACATAAATGGGAACCTAATAGAAATCCTCTTCTTAGAATTTCCATTCTGGATTACCTTCCAGAATTCATTGTCAATATAATCCAGATAATGTTCCATCTCCATAGCCCATATTTCATACTCCTCCTTCTTCAGAAGTGGGAGTTTGATGTTTGAGATGGTAGTTGTAGCAGGAATGATTTATTGTTGTTGTTTTGGTCGACTAGTGTCTGATACTTCCTCATCATGTTTGGAGACTTCTTCATCATTGAGATGTTGAGAAAAATCATCATTAGCAGGTACAGACATGTTTCAGAATTTGTGAGTGAATTGGTGTTTGTGATTTTTGTGTTTCTTCAAATTCAGAGTCCCTCTATAGGCTCTGATACCACTTGTAGGTCTAAAGTAATGGATCTAAGTAGCCTTTACAAGACAATAATCAACTTGAATAAATCCAAATCAATTATATGAAGAAATCTTAACAATGAGTACTTAGTGTTAATGCAGAATCTTAACACAAGCAATAAGAAGAACACAATTGCTAATTTACTATTAAACTTTACTAAGCTTCTATTATTAATTGTTCTGGTACATAACATAATGCCTTAGGGTTCCTTTTATACACTAAGAAAACCCTAGTATCTTTACAAAACGTGTGAAAGGATATACATATCTTTTCCTAAGATATCTCTAACGCGTATATATCCTTTCCTACTATATTTCTAACAAAACTATTATGTTTTTCGTAAACAGACTTAAATACTAATTGATAAACAGTACTAACTATGTCTGCCAGACTTAACATTAGTACTGGCAGACTTAACTACGTAAACTAGTCTACCAGACTTAACTATTATCACTAGCAGTATTAAGTCTGTTACATACATAATTCCTAACACATTGTGACAGAAGATGATTTACCAAACTTATTTTAATGACAAATTTTATTTATTATTACCTCTTATATAGTTTCGAGCTTTTTGGACCTCATTTGATTTGAAAACGAGAGGTACTAATGTTTTTATGTGATCCTTATATTATTTGTGATCGCTATTTAGGAAACTATTCTACCAGACTTAACTATTATCACTAGCAGTATTAAGTCTGTTACATATATAATTCCTAACACGTTGTGTACAGAAACAACCGCAACTAAATAAATATTTTTATGTGATCGTTATATTATTTGTGATCGCTAGTTGTATAAATACTCATTTTTAGCAGAAAAATTATTTTAAGTGCAATGGTGAATTTTTCGAGTCCTAAAACAATCGTTAACGAGCCTAAATGAGTCACAGACACCAATAACACAAAGTTACACATTTGGTCCTTGTCAGAAGTATACACCGTCTCCCTTAATATTTTAAAGAATTGACACTTTGAAATTTATGCTTTATAAGTATATACTTAAACATATTTGGGTTTTCATTTAGTAAGTAAAACATAGCCTCCTTCGTCCCATCACTCTCACTCTTCTCCTCTTCTCTCTACATAGCCGACAACCACTGTCACACAACCACCACCATACTCTACCGCCGTCTCCTCCGTTTTTAGTCAAGCTACATAAAGACCAAAGATACAAGGGTTTAGTTCGCAATTTTTTGGGTCATACGTGGTGTAAACAAGAGTTTTGTTCATGATTTTTGGTTCGAGTCTATCACCACCACCACCACTCCTCTTATCTCTTTATCTCTTTTCTTTCTCTTTGGTATGTCGAGCACTCCTCATTTTTATTGACTCTTTTGTGTTTAAGATCGTTTATTGGAGTCATACTAATTGACACTTTGCTACTAAGTTTACAAGAAAATAAGATTTCAAAAGAGACATGTTTTCTTTCATACTCGAGACAAGGATTTGTTTTGTAAAAGTTGTATATTATTGTTATAACGATTATAAGGTATGAATCTATGATGTTATGCAATGTGCCTTTCTCAGTTACATCTCGTGTTTCCACCTTTGACGGGGTGTGACAGATTGGTATCAGAGCCTAAGGTTATAGAGAATAGTAGTTTTTCTGAAATAAAAACCTCAACTATAACCAAACTAAAGTTTTATGAAACCCCAAACATGGTACGAGTCGATTATCCTGAGCATTTGATCATTTTTCCTAAATTACGCATAGCCTGATCAACTATGCCTAATTCAGTAGCGATCATGGAATAATGGGGGTAGTTACAGTGTTTGGTTTGATTCGGATTCTAGATCACCTGAAAATGCATTAGTCTATGTGTGTGCATTTGCCTTATGTGTGAGGTGTATATGTGGTTATGCCGCTTTGCCTTCTGTGTGCTGAAGCTTTTAGCTTCTGGGACGATATATGAGCTTGCGATTGCGTACTTAAGTACTTTGATTTGATTCGATATTGTTTTATTTGATTCAACATGTTATGATGTGATTTGAGTTGAGTTGATATGATATGGTTTGATTTGAATTGGATTAGAGTATTTTCTTACCATTCCCCATATTCGTGTGTTGATATTATTTATCCTTATATGCAAACAAAACTCATTCTATATAATTTGCTAAATATATATTAATACGTGATTTTGAAAACTTTATTTCAGGTAGACTATTTTGGATACATTATCTGGGATACGCTAAACAATTTTGGAAGGTCAACATTGGTTTCGCTATTTTGAAAATGACATTATATTGATATGCTATTTTGAGAACTATTTTGGGACGTATTATTTTGGAAACATTATTTTGGA
This sequence comes from Chrysanthemum seticuspe, assembly GCA_019973895.1. Taxonomy (NCBI): domain Eukaryota; kingdom Viridiplantae; phylum Streptophyta; class Magnoliopsida; order Asterales; family Asteraceae; genus Chrysanthemum; species Chrysanthemum seticuspe. Next base: position 274,753,872 of record BPTQ01000006.1, on the reverse strand, counting down.
ATACTATTCAAAAATTATTTTAGATATATGATTTGTCTAGTATTACCCTATGCCATCATGTCACATGCCTTGTCTCCCCTACCCTCATATTGTGGAAAGCCTGAATACACCGCACTATAAGCCAATGAGTCGAATGACATCAATAGTTGCCTTAGGAATCAACCCACCAATCAAATTGGACACATTAATTATTTAGTCTATGATTTGGACCTTGGAGACTACAAGTTAGATAATAGGACTCATGAGAACCAGTGACCTTCAGCTTGCTAATTGAGTTGTTTGTGTTGACCATGAGAGCGATGTTCGCCCTGGTGTTCGTGTTCTGGAGATAATATTGATTTAGATATTCGAATATTGTTGGTCAAAATTTTTGTACAAATGAAATATTTTATTGCGAGCTTTATAAAGTATGATGAACTAGTAATCCTCATTTATCGGACCTTGTTATAATGTTTCTTAAAAACAAAATTTGGTTGATAGTCAAAATCATTTTAAAATGTTTTAAAATAAAATTGTAAATCTAAATGGTTGGATTGTTTTAGTATAAAAATCGTCTCACATGTTTGTCCAAACGTCAATTTTCTTGAAAATCAAAAATCCAAACCATATATGAAAAATCGCCATTTCAAATTACAAATTTTTGTAGACATCTTTTCACATGACTATAGCCATCGAAAAATTTCAAGTAAAGTTGCTCCAAAATACATTAATGTTCAACAAATTTATAATGTTTTACTCACATAGATACTCTTAACAAATTCAAAAACCATGCCTCCGAGAAGGAACACTCACTATACCTATACACTATTTGAATGTAGATGTTAATCGAACACCTTTCCCCAAGATTGTCAATACCGATATGCAATGCCTTGATGATATTCCTCCGAAGTACAACCATCACACTCATTTCAGAAATTAAAACTCGCATTGTAGTACGTTAAATTAAGAAATTGATGTACAACTACTCACGAGACAATGTGCTCTTTTCAGAGCTCTAGATAACTTAGTCACATTGGGACATATGACTTCACTCTTACATTTGGATATCAAGAATTTGCACCATACCATAAGACCTTTGGATTTCACTTGTAACAAGACAAACATCTCTAGACATAGTATCCACTTGGAAACAGTTTCGAGTCATCATACATCCTGAATCTGCCTAAATTAATTGAGCACTTGGATTTATGAGTCTTATCTCATAATAATCTCCAAACATTTCGAATCATTGGCATCACACTCGGACTTTAAACCTTTTGATTCATAGATCGTCATCGTCAGCTTGCAGTATATGCTTAATGACACGCTTATCTTCAATGTTCATATGCCGAGAACCTTTCCTTAAAAGTTCTTGCCCACTCAGAGACTACTCGTTACGACTACTCATGTTGATCAAACACTATTGAAATTGTACTTTCTTATCGGACAAAAACGCCAACGAACTTCTCTTACCTTGTAATCCTTATAAAATTTCCTTATAAGATTCTTTGCTGAATTTTCAAACCTCGCATTTTACACATACACTCTTGTGTTTTAATTCACGCTCTCATGTATTTTCGCAATACTCACCCTTAAGTTACCGACGACTTAGGACCGACGTTACTTCTCTTTTCTTTTACACTTTAAATCAACGTACGCCAACGCACATGCACTGTGTATTTTTCTTCGTCACGTTTCGACCTGATTTTATTTTTAGTCAACACCCCGACAAATTTGGATATTTATATTTCAATCTTATGTACTCGGGTAGCCTTATTGTACTCATTTTTGTATTATTTGATGATCCCTCTCCCTATTGTGAATCCTTCATTTTTATTTCTTCAATCTTCGTAGACGACAATCATTATTTTATTTGGAGGTGCAATCTTAATAAGTTTTCAATCATGTATGATTTTCTTTCCCCCGATTTTTGGTCAATAATTCCCTCCCAATAGCCACAACAAATATACCTAACTACTCCATAATCTATCCCAACTGATTTTCTCCCCATCAATACTACTGAAAATATCATCAATGATTTCTTCAGTAATAACATCTTTTCTACATCTACAAATTTTACTACAAACACTTTGCTTGATTTTATTGATTCGTAATTCACACGATAGTATGAATGAATTACCAAACATCTATTTGGCACTAGACGTCGGACGAAAGCAAGTACGTTTTAGATGAGGAAGATACCTAACACAACACCTGATGCTATCCTTACTTCCTCATCAATCGCTTTAAAATCTCATCCTTTTTCCTTAGACCCTTCATTTTATTATCATGTTTATCTATCCGATAGCGACCTGAATCGACTACACTAGTATCGAGTGATCGTGCCAAATCTATGCCGTTATATGTTATTCATACTTCTTTTCGTATAGGAAAGTCTAACTTTAAGGGACGGTTGGGTTTATTGATTCGATGATACAAAACAATAAAGAATGAAACATCAAGGGCTTAAAGTGACAAGAAGGAAATCTACAAAAAGATGGAAGGACTTGCTTGCAAAAGAAGTTTTATTTATTAGTCCTTCGTAGAGATTTGTAAACCCTAATCCTCTAGTATATAAAGAGGACATGGAGTATAGGTTTTATAATTAAGTTTTCCAATATGTAGTCGACTAAGAAAGGTGTGTGTGTGTCTAGACATTTGTCATAGAAAACGTCTAGGGTATGTTTAAGCTTTCAAGATCGTTTGATCCTTGTTATAGATTAGATAACACGTTATGAATATAATTGAGATCTTGTTGGATGTGAAAAACCTTGTTCATAATAACGTTAATTCTTTTATTGAATATTCCGCTTTCGTTATTGTGTATCCTAGATACTATGAGTTCTAAACAACCTCGAGCTACAACGATTCAAAAATTGGTATCAGAGCTTGGGGAGCTCGTTACCTATGGATTCACAAGGTTTTCTTGGTGAAGAAGGAAGAAAAATTCGAAGCTTTCATAAATTCGCAAATTTTCTGCAGCACTGTTTTCTAATGACGATGACGTTTTCGTGAACCGTTGGATCGGGCTACAGTTTTTACTGGAGCTTCTCTATATACCCATCTAACTTTTTACCAGAGGGATTGTCGATTCGAGCTTGTATGTGAAAGTTACAAGCTGTCGAAGTTAGCTGCAGAGAGAGGTTTGAATATTCGAATTTTTATAGAATTTTTAGGGTATTAAAGTGGTGCAAGTAAACTTACCTCGTACAAGCAATTAATTCTACTTCGATTTGGTCAGTGGTTTCATTATCTTAATATTACTATGTTGTCATGATTAGTTGCATTCAGTAGCAATTTTGGAGATAAACAAATTTGTTAAAATTGTTTATTCCTTTACTGTCCCTTTCAAATTCTTATTTTATGTTAAATGTAGGTCTACAAAGAAGGAGGATTAATCAATATCAAAAAGATTTCATTGATCAAGATTTATCATGGGCAGACTGTTGGGAATTATATTTGAGTTGATTATGACAAAATATGAAAGATGAAGGACTTATGAAGACAATTGATGAAGAAAGAAAGACAAGGGACTTACTTGTTAAAGAAGACTTTATTATTTAGTCTCTAGTAGTCAACTGTAACCCTAGACTCTCTAGTATATAAAGAGAGGCAGGGAATTAGATTTATTGTGTGTCAAGATGTGAACACCAAAGGTGTGTGTGTTTAGCCTAGGCGTAAAGTATAAACGCCTAGGATAGTTAGTTAGTATGTAGTCGACTAGAAGAGTATTTAGTCGAATATTATTTAGTTAGTCGATTATTAAAGTGTTTAGTAGAGGAGATGATGACGAAGAACCTTTAGCACTAACATTGATGTTCTTATTATTCCGTTGTGCATTCATATTTATCATTGTTATTGTTATCCCCTAGAGCTTATAAACGATCTTATCAATTGGTATCAGAGCGGGGAGCTCTTGATATAGGGATCTACAAGGTTTTTCGAAAAAAAAAAAAAAAAAAAAAAGTAAAAATTCGAGTTTGGAAAAAGTTTCGTAAGGTTTCTGCAGGGCTGTTTTCAAACAGCGATAACGTTTTTGTTAACCGTTGGATCGGGACAAAATTTTAGGTGGACGTTCTCTATATGACAATCTAAATTTCCACCGAAGGGATCTTCAATCTGAGCTTCCAGTAAAAAATATAAGGTGTCGAATATGGCTGCAGACAAAGAATTTCAAAAACGAATTTTTGGGTATTCAGGTATCGACTTCTTTTGTTCTCTTAATTTGGTGGTATTCACTATTATAGAAGTCGGCTATTGTGCTTTATAATCATACCTTGATCGTGTTAAGTCTCTCGTTATTTGAAGTATGATCGTTATCAGGTTTGAGTGTTTTGATTTGGTCGAAATTGTTTATGTGACAATACCCTAATTATCATGGCTTTCTAATCTATTTGGTTGAAGTTGAGTATAGATTGTGGATCAGTGGTATTGAGCACAGGTCATGGATCAGTTTTTATTGGGTGTTAGGGTTTGTAAAATAAAGTTGAAGTGTTGCGGTTTACTGTTGTGAATTACTTCTGCTTGTTACATTGAATACAGATTTAGGAGCAGATTATTTTTGATTAAGTTTGCATGGTATTCCTAGTATATGGATTGCATGGCTTTTTCATATTAAGCTGCTTGGATAGTGGAGATGAGTTGATGTGATTGGTGATTGGATAGCACACAAGGAGGAGCAAACGGCTGTGTTAATATTGTGTATGAGGGTTTTGAATTGTTTTAAGCTACTGCTGTTTGTACAACATAAAGGGTGTTTAATGAGAGAGTTGATTGGTTTGGTCGACTGCGGTTACTGGTACAAGACTGTTGTTACTGCTACAAGGTTTAGGTTACCACTGCTTGCTGTGGTTATGACAAAGTACTGGTCTTCCTTGAAAGTACTGCTACCCTTATTCCAAGGTACTGCTCGAAGGTTCGGCTCCAAGGTACTGTTTAAACATAGTTACTGATGGGGAACAAAGTACTGCTGAAGTTAGTGGCTCATTGGAAGAAGTTGAGTGTTCTAAAGAAAGTGAGACGTGTGAGCTTAGGCTATTCATGAAGTTATCAACATAGGTTAATGAAAGAAGACGACATCGGTTCTTGTTTTCTGCTGAGAAACAAGGTTGATAATATGATTGTTAGTACTACTGGCATTTCCTACTGGTACTGCTTGAAGGAGATTAGCTGAATGAGGTGATTACTTGTGTGAAAGTGACAATGGAGAGAATGTAATGGAGCTCATGCATTGGTATTATGATGTTTGACTTTTTCTGTATGGTTTAATTCTCCTCATACGCATGGTGTGATCTTGTGGGATAATACAAAGAATAAGAGTTTTGGTGAGCATTGGTTAATGCTCAATCAAGGGTTAAAGTGAAGTTGGTTACTCCGAGATTTAGCATGATTTACGAGGGTTTCATGCTTCAATTTTCATGACCAGTACATGATTAAGTTTATGGGCATGCTTTCAAAGGTTTCAAGTTAATATATTGGTATTGTTTATTTTTAGACAATGCATTCATATCTGATTGGTTAACAGCATGTTCACATGGAAGAGTTGTGGTAATTGTAATCACATGGGTCGGTGGTTATTTTAGTATTGAAGTCATGCATAACAAGTTATTGTGTTCGTTAATTGGTAAATGACTACGAGATAATATTGGTGCATAATAATGGTGAAAGTACTGCTTGGACGCAAAGTACTGCTTTGGTGTTTTGATTATTGAAGATCGAGCAAGTTGGGTTGTGTTTAGAATTTCTTTTTACTGATTGGTTTTGATCATGTAATAATACTTGTGATCGAGTATGGTGCGCTCAGATTGTCAAAATTATTGGGATCAAGTATAAAGCTCAAATGGTATATTGTTCGTTTGAAGATTAATCAAGTCAGGACAGGAGTTTGTAGCAAATCTGGATACAATACATGTGATGGCTGCAAACAGGAGGCACACACTAGAGTTTATTATTGAGCTGGGATTAAACACGTTTTGGTGGAATATACATATTTTAGGTTCTCCACTGAGTTTGAGAGATATCAGTTTACAAAAGGTAAGGGGAAGTTCACATGATTTTTAGCATTGATTCGATCTCAGCTGAGTTTGTGAACGGTCAGAAAACACACACACATAGGATATTAGTATACACACACATGAGATTGGAAGATTGGTAAAGAATCAAAGTTGCTTCTACTTAGCTTCTCCTAGTGGATTATGACAAAAAGGGGAAGAAAGGCGACAAAGACGGTTTTGCAACTTGAAGATTCTTGGTGATTGCATGTTTAAGGGGAAGTTCTTATCTTTCATGACATCTTAACTTCAGGGGAAGTTCGTGCTTATTTGGTTTTGTCATTATCAACTAGGGGAAGATTGGTGGGAATTATATTTGAGTTGATTATGACAAAATATGAAAGATGAAGGACTTATGAAGACAATTGATGAAGAAAGAAAGACAAGGGACTTACTTGTTAAAGAAGACTTTATTATTTAGTCCCTAGTAGTCAATTGTAACCCTAGACTCTCTAGTATATAAAGAGAGGCAGGGAATTAGATTTATTGTGTGTCAAGATGTGAACACCAAAGGTGTGTGTGTTTAGCCTAGGCGTAAAGTATAAACGCCTAGGATAGTTAGTTAGTATTTAGTCGACTAGAAGAGTATTTAGTCGAATATTATTTAGTTAGTCGATTATTAAAGTGTTTAGTAGAGGAGATGATGACGAAGAACCTTTAGCAATAACATTGATGTTCTTATTATTCCGCTGTGCATTCATATTTATCATTGTTATTGTTATCCCCTAGAGCTTATAAACTATCTTATCACAGACTAAATTCATTCATTGTTGCGCTCAATTTTTAATGTGAATATATCTACTAATGGATTGATACTGCTGGAGTAAGGTAATTTTAATGATTCGTATTCTTGTTAATACTGCTATTGGATACCTACTACTGCTTTCGGGATTTAGTAACTACTGCTATGAGTTGTTTCTACTGCTACTTCATTCGTTATAACTATTGTACCACTCGCTTGATTACCACTGCTAGCTTTCATAGTTTCCACTGCTAGTTATTGTCGTTACCACTGCTAGTTATGGATAGTACTGTTAGTTGCTTTGTATCTACTGCTTGTCTACACGGGTTTGAACTGCTGCTATTCCAAGGTGCTGGTACCATTGGAGCTTTGATTGTGATGTTCAAAAATTCCTAGATTATCATTGGCTTAAGTATTCTCACAAGGTGGAGCATGCATGGGACGCTAGTATATGAACTGAATTGGATTGGCTTGTCTCTTGCATGGATTTTATATTCAAGTGGGTTTTCATTAAGTGAATGCTTGTACACGTTTGTATAAGGTTACGTATTGGTGATATTGTAACTTACTCACTCGTAAGACATGTGTTGGTGGCCCATACTGTTGGTATATATTGCATGAGATTGGTTTGATCTATAACATATGGGTTGGTGAGGTTAGTGATAAATTATGAGACATACATAATTTTTTTTGGTCAGTACAAAATTGATGATTAATGGACAAGAACATGGTGATTGTGATCTTGGTAATTCGTTTAAGGTTAAGTACTGTTAGTTTTGTCCGATATAAATTGTTTTCACTGCTAGTTTTGATCGATATCGGATAGACCGTACTTTTTGTTTCTCGAGTGGTTTTCGACTTAAGGGAAAGTCGAGTATGATAATTTTTATGGACTTTGGAGACACACACATAGGAGATTGGTTCACACACACACAAGGAGTTTGGTTATTTGTTCTTAAAGGTTTTAAAAAGGCTCGGTTTGGAGATTTATTGAATAAGTGATTACGAAGAAAGTCGATTATCATTTATTTGATGTTGTAGTTGAGTTTCATAGGTTTGTGTTCTTATCATATCTCAAAGTGGGTGTTACACTTTGTAGATAACTTGTTCGTGCTTAAAGGATGTTGACGAAGACTTGCAAAATCTAGTTTTCATAGGTCAAGGGGTGGATGGATGAAGACCTAGTTAACTATCACTTAAAGGAGTTACATTGTAGTGCTCAGTGTCTGATTGAAGATGAGGATTTTGTCAAGAGATTGCGGTCTACTTATATGGTGTTAGTATAAGTTCAACGTCACGTGGATAGACCAGACATAAGACACAAGTTTGGGTTATTTTACTTCTTCATCAAATTCGTTCTATTTGGTTTTCTTCACAAGTGATCATTACAAGGAGCTTACAGATTTGAAGAATCATTTTCATGCACCACTCAATGGGAAGTTTCTACTGCTTACATTTCCTATTTGTTGATAACAAAAAGGGGAAGAGATGTTGGAGTGGCATGGCATGGATTAAGGGGAAGACAAATGGAAGACAAGATTGTTTCATTCATGGTGAGATTTAATTATCTCAACTTTTGCTACTTTTGTCTAGGGAATTTCGTACAAGAACCGTGTTTGTTTTGTCATCATCAAATAGGGGAAGATTGTTGGGTTTATTGATTCGATGATACAAAACCATAAAGAATGAAACATCAAGGGCTTAAAGTGACAAGAAGGAAATCTACAAAAAGATGGAAGGACTTGCTTGCAAAAGAAGTTTTATTTTATTAGTCGTTCATAGAGATTTGTAAACCCTAATCCTCTAGTATATAAAAAGGACATGGGGTATAGGTTTTATAATTAAGTCTTCCAATATGTAGTCGACTAAGAAAGGTGTGTGTGTGTCTAGACGTTTGTCATAGAAAACGTCTAGGGTATGTTTAAGCTTTCAAGATCATTTGATCCTTGTTATATATTAGATAACACGTTATGAATATACTTGAGAGCTTGTTGGATGTGAAAAACCTTGTTCATAATAACGTTAATTCTTTTATTGAATATTCCGCTTTCGTTATTGTGTATCCTAGATAATATGAGGTCTAAACAACCTCGAGCTACAACGATTCAACACGGACTTGCTTTCATTCTTGCAACATTAGCTCTCTACAGCGCTTACAAAATCTTTGGCACTACAGTTCCTAGAAACCACTTTGGATTCCGAGAAAGACCGGATAGATAACGACTGATTCCCCTCTCCCCGATAGAGACCTGGCGTTATGCAGAACATTGTACCCTGGTGAGAATTTTATACATACACCAGAACTAATTCAGCTCGTCTCTTCAAGTTTAGAAAACCTCCTTCAAAGCCTACCTATGTAACCTCGGAGACAAAACTTCTTCCCATTGTCGTTACCAATTTTCTATAATTAACTCAATTACCTTGATAATATCTTTGATCTTCTTCGCTAAACTCGCCGAACTTAGCTACAGACACCTGATGATGCGTTTGCAATCCCAAAATTGAGCCAATTCATCAAGGACGTTAAATTTCTCTTTCTCAATAACTTGATACGCGGTCTAATCTCATGACAGTTCTTGTTTGATGAGTTGCGAGATTGAGCTAGAATCAAGTTGTTACTTGGCTTAAGGTCGAATTCAGCTTGCTACTAAGCTTAATCTCGTGACAGTTCTTATTAGATGAGTTGTGAGATTAAGCTAGATGTAATTTGACGATCAACTCAATCTACAAGAAACTTTGCTTAAGGCTTTGATGATTTTGCTCAAGGACGAGAAAGTTTACTCCATCAAATCTAACCACTCGGTAGTTACTTTTAGACTACGTAGTTTGTTACTCTCAGAAGGACGAGCTAAGATAAAGGTGTCATAAGTTAAGGCTATTAGTAGAGTTTGACTTTGCCGCATAAAGGGTGACCGCCATGCTGAAGACCTGATTTGACTTCTAGATCCCTTCGCTATGACCTTGATCTTCGTTGAGCTCTATGTACAATTCTTATTGATTATAATATAGGTGGCTAGATCGTTTGCACTAGACAAGCAGTTTTGTTAGCAGGAATTGGTCATATGGATTTACGAGCAACCCATGAATTTTAGTGAATAACGTGTGAGGAACCATAAGTAAAGGCTAGTTGGTAATCAACTAGTTATCACCCCATAAGATGCCAGCTTGATTATTTATTTCATGTTGTACAAGAGCCAACTGAAGCCTTATTAGGGAAGTGGAACAACTTAGATGAATCAAAATTCTAATTGTAACTTGTTACAACTTAAACCGTGGACATGGGATACTGGGGACCGAAAGGACCAAAAAGACTTAAGTACCTACACATTTTTTTGGCAGTAGTACTGGCTGAATTTTGAGGAAAAATTTCTTTTAACGGGGGTATACTGTAGCAACCGGCATTTCTGGGGCAATACTTGTTTATAAAACTCAGAACCATTGTGACAGACGATGATTTACCAAACTTATTTTAATGATAAATTTTATTTGTTATTACCTCTTATATATTTTCAAACTTTTTGGACCTCATTTGATTTGAAAATGAGAGGTTATCTCGTGAAACGTGAAAACCAACACATAACGCATACCGGCACAACCGCAACTCAATAAATATTTTTATGTGATCATTATATTATTTGTGAGACGCTAGTCATATAAATACTCGTTTTTAGCAGAAAATTTATTTTAAGTGCAATGGTGAAATTTTCGAGTCCTAAAACAATCATTAACGAGCCTAAATGAGTCTCGGACACCAATAACACAAAATTACACATTTGGTCCTTGTAAGAAGTATACACCATCGCCCCTAATGTTTTAAAGAATTGAAATTTTCAAATTTATGCTTTATAAGTATATACTTAAACATATCAGGGTTTTCATTTGGTAAGTAAAACCTAGCCTCCTTCCTCCAATCACGCTCACTCTTCTCCTCCTCTCTCTACATCGCTGACAGCCACTGCTGCGCAACCACCACCATACTCCGCCGTCGTCTCCTCCGTTTTTGAGTCAAGCCACAAGAAGATCGAAGATACAAGGGTTTAGTTCGCGATTTTGTGGGTCTTACGTGGTGTATACAATAGTTTTGTTCGTGAGTTTTTGGTTCAAGTCCATCACCACCACCGCCAGTCCTCTCATCTGTTTATCTCTTTTCTTTCTCTTTGGTTTGTCGAGCACTCTCCATTTTTATTGACTCTTTTGTGTTTAAGATCGTGTACTGTTGTGCCTTACTTCTTAATACTGTCGTGATATTTTTTTCATCATTTGCTTAGGTGAGTTCTCGTAGCCCCACTTTTTAATATGTTTTACCTTAGAGTGGAAATGGTAATCAAATATTTTTCTAAATGCTATTATGTTGTGATCTATTTTTTACATGATTTTTGACAATATGTGCGTTTTGATTGCAATATGTGCCTTATTGTGTAAATTCAATTTGTGTGACTTGACTTGAACGTGCGAAACTGTTTAGTAATGCAATGATAGAAAAATTTTGGGAAGTGGCACCCAGTATAACTTTTGGGAAGTGACACCCAGTATAATGTTTGGGAAGTAGCACCCAGTACATGTAGATCTTTTATGAGTGTTTCTAGCATGAGGTTCAGTTGTTGCAAGCTTGTGGTTCATTACGTGCTTACATATTGTTATCTAGCTCACTATTGTCCTACGCTATATTATTCACAACTTCGTGGTTTAACTTTCAAACCTACGAGCTCACCAACATTATGTTGACGTTTTCTAGTACCATTTTCATGTAGATCATTATTAGAGAATTTGAAGGCACGTTTATTGGAATCAGACTAATTGACACTTTGCTACTAAGTTTTCAAGACAATAAGATTTCAAAAGAGACATGTTTTCTTTCATACTCGAGACAAGGATTTGTTTTGTAAAGGCTGTAAACTATTGTTGTAACGATTATAAGGTATGTATCTATGATTTTATTCAATGTGCCTTTCTCAGTTACATCTCGTGTTTTCACCTTTGTTGGGGTGTGACAATATTAATACAAAATCAATAACAAGGGTTTACCTAACCCATTAAACATACTAAATTTTCATTCTTAATCATCATATGATCATATGATGAATTTTCCAATTTTTCTACACAAATCCTAACTTTTAAATTATCAATTCAACTCAATTAATGGCTACTTAATTGAAAGAAAGATTGATATGGACACACTACTTGAGTTGGAACCCTAATTTCTGCATCAATTGATCATCAACAATCATGTTTCCCTCTCTTTTCTTACTCTATGTCGACACACACAAAAGACCCACACAACTCCTGGATATTCTGGAAAGTTAGGTATATGTGAGATATTTATCTCAACTAATTTTGAATTTAGTTTGATACAATGACAGGAAAGGCCCCTCAAGTCTTCTTTTCTCTTAGTTGGCCACAATACTTCCAGTACACCTTAACACTCATCACATAACTTATAATTTAACTTCCTTTGTTATTAAATGGTAAACCAAAGACCATATAAAATTAATATTTAACTCTCGGGTTTGACTAAGCAATCACATTAAGTCTTTATACCCATAAAAGTCTCGGTCATGATATTTCAATGTCATTCTAGTAATTTAATACTTAAAACCCAATTTTTGGGTGTAACACTAATCCTACAACTAATTATAAAGATACAACAACTACCTCACATCTAAACAAAATGGCAGCAGAACTAGAAAGGCCACATACATCACAATTGGATAGATATATAGAGAAAACTACATTTCTCAAATATTGTGGTTTTAGCTAAAGCCAAGACTTTGTAGCCCTCCTCCAAAGTTCATCTTATCAAAACACATAGCAATGGGCATCATCTTCTCTACAGATAATATCAGTTTTATTTTCCATCCATCCTCCTTTGGTAGTGTGATGCAAGGACCAAGAAGCTTCATCTTTTACGACTCTCTCTTCCAAGCAACTTACACTACCTAACCATTTCGTGTTACCCTTCTCAACATGGTACCTTATTTTTGAAGGGACTAAACACCATAACACATTGAAATCCAATTAAAACCATTTACCTTAACCAAGGCCTAATGATTTTGGTAGGGGATCCAAAGTAACAATGTTAGCCAAGCAATCAATGCCATTAGCAAAAAGGCATTCAAACTTGGTTAGCCAAGCAGCCAAAAAACTAAGCGTGCAACTTCCTTAAGATTGCATTACTAGATTAGACAGAGAAACTACTAACTACTATATTGTAGCCCTTTCTAGACTCACACGTATAGATAGATAGCAGTGCTCGTTTGTGTTTGCTAATTGAAGCTTTTGGATTTTGAATTATAAGGATTTGGTGTCAAAATAGGCTGTTGGTTGATATTATATCTATTGTTTGGTTCTTTTTTGTGTATTTAGTGTTTGGTTTGTACATTACCTTTTAATGTTATTGCTTGAAGCTTTTTCTCTCTCTCTCTCTCTGATACAAGCTCCAGCCTTGTGAAAAAAGAAAAAAAAAAGTATAATTTGGATTGATAATTAAATTAACAAGATAATATTGGACTAGATATAAAAAGAATAATTGAAATTTTTATACATCCTAACCTCTTTTTAAGATCTAGTCTACTATTATCTTGTTAAATTATTTATCAATCCAAATTATACCACCAATAACAAAAAAAATTAACAAGATAATATTGGGCTAGATTTTTTTAAAAAAAGGTTGTTGGAATCACTCCTAAACTAGATTTCAAGTGTTAGTAATTAATATGTAATAGTTAGCTTAATATGGCTTTTATGTTTGTTATCATGCCAAGGCTTATGTAGAAAGCCCATGAGCCTTGGCCCAAGCCCATAAAGGGAAGGAAAGGAACTTGCATGTTGCCCTAGTTCCTTCCTATAAATAATACTTGTAAACCCTCACTTGAGGGTTGGTTGTTCAATTCATACATTCACTTTACGCATAACCTTTCTTAGTATCATACGTGTGTGTGTTTGTCATTGTTCATCCGATCACTTCTCTTCTATTTCTTATATTGATGCTTGTGTAATAAATATGGGAAACTAACAGTGGTATCAATCGCCAAATAGTTGGGTGAAAAACTTTTGTTTTTGAAGTTATTTGGTTTTACGCGTAACACGGGTTACAAACTTTTCAAGCTTAACAAATTCGATTTTTTTCACTTTTCAATCCAAGATTCTTGTACTTTCAAAGTTTTTAGGTGTTAAAATTTCTGTTTTAAGCAAAAAGTTTCAAACTATATGTGTAATTCTTCGTTTTTAAGCTTGGTTTCATACGTGGGTTTATTTCTATGCATAAGGTGTTTAGAAGTTTTGGATCATCAAGTTTCACACTTTTGTGTTATTTGATGATATTGAAGCTGTTTCATCACAAAAATCTGGTTTAGAATCACTTTTGGCTAAGAATCCGTTTTAGTTACATTTTACGCGTAACAAAACCCTAGTCTTACGCATAAGACTTCCTTGGTTTAATCTTCAGTTTTCGTGGTTTACTCAGTGTTTTCTTGCTTGGATAAGCCTGAAAACACTTCGACTTTGGATATCGTTTACACTGTGATAGTGTAAAGGATTTTTTGGGAAAAAACCCTAATTTTACGCATAAAATTAAACTTACGCGTAGAACTCTTTACGCCTAAGATTTTTCTTACGCCTAAGCCTTCTCTTACGCATAAGCTAATCCTACGCATAAGTTTTCTACGCCTAACTTTCAGTTTACGCATAATCTTAGTGTTTCTCAATTCTTAAGCGTAAGTTAATCCTACGCGTAAATATCACTTTTACGCGTAAGTTTGGTGTTTTTACGCATAAGCATTACTTTGCCTTAATGTGTTTTCAACGCCTAAGGATACTTCATCAACAACGTTTCATTCGACTACAAAGATCCATTTAACAACACAAGTTTTCAACATGTCTCAACCACCATACTCTAACTACTTTCCTTGCACGTATAATCAACAACAACAACAACAACTAAGTCCACAACATCAACAATCCAATCAACAACAACAAATTTATCAACAACAATTCAACCAACAACATTATCCACAACAAGGAGCAATTCCACCTCAAATGGTTCAACCACCACCTAGTCTTCAAGTACAACCTTACACAAACGTTTACAATCAACATCCATCCAGGAATACTATGAAGGAACCGACTTGGTTTGCAAAGATGTGTGAAGCTTTAAGTAGCCAACAATCCATTCATGAGGCAGGATCACTTGATAGACCTCCAATGCTCACTCCCGGAAACTATGATCAATGGGTGATTAGGTTCTTTAGGTTTTGTGATCTAAAGAAGCCACATGGAAAGTTCTTAAAGAAGGTTATCTTGGAAGGTCCATTTCAGATGCCTATTCTCGTTACACCCGGAGATCCAAATGCTATTCCACCAAGAGATGATCTCACAAACATTGCAACTGTCGCTGACCTTTCTGGTGATGAACTTCTACACTACGAAGCTGATGAGCTAGCAACGCAATATATCCTTTTAGGATTACCCAATCTAATCCTTCGAAGTGTTGATGCTAAAAAGACTGCAAAAAAGATGTAGGAACATATTCATCTTCTTATGGAAGGCACTGAACTCAATCAAGAGGATATGGAATCCAAAATTTACTTGGCTTATGAACACTTCAAGATTGAACCAGGAGAGACATTAGAGTCTTATCATCATCGATTCTCAGACATCATCAATGACTTGGATAAACACAACATCATCATGCCAAGAATTGCAGTCAATACTAAGTTCCTAAGTAGTCTTGGTCTTGAGTGGGAAAAATATGTCATTTTCATTCGTCAAGCGAAAAATCTTCATCATGCTACTTACGGATTGTTGTACGACTATTTGAAGCCCCACCAAAAAGAAGTTGACAAAGAAAGGACTATCCGTGGACTCCCGGCACCACCGTCACTTCCGGACAATCAACAACTTGCTTTGTGGGCTCAAACTAGTTATCCTCCTCAACTTGCTCCTCAACCCGCTCCTCAACCAAATGCAACAATTACACCATATGATCCTTCACAACAACAATCTCAACAAACTCAATTGGTTCCATACAACAACAACAATGATCAAGCACTTTACAGTGAAGCTAATGAGGACTCCGAAGCTTTCGATGCATTGCAACAAGGATTTGTTATGATTGCCAAAGCCTTCAGCCGGTATACAAACAAATCCAACAATCGCATTCGCTCCTCATCAAACACAAGGAATCAGGCTGTTGTGAACAATGGACTTGTTGAAGTTCAGAATCGTGGTTATGGTCGTCAGATGGGAGGAGGTCAAGGGTTTAATGCTATGGGAAGGAATAACATGGGTGCTCCACAACAGAGAGCTCAAGTGGTTGAACAGGGGGATGCTTAGAATGGGATGAATGGTCTTTGCTGCTACAACTGTAATGAGAAGGGTCACCTGGCTAATGCATGCCCAAAGCCGAGGACTAGAGGCAGTGCTTATCACAAGGAGGCTTTACTTTTGGCTCTTAAGGATGAAGCTGGTGGAACTCTCACAAACAAAGAACAGAGCTTTAGGCAGATGCAGACTCAGATGATGATATGGAAGACTTGCAGGCTAATGCAGCAGTGATGTTGATGGCACAAATGCAAGCTCTCCAAATGAGTGACACAGGCCCAGTGTATGACACTGATGGCTTGTCTAAGGTACCCGAACAAACCATATTCATCACTGATCTAATATCTCAGCCAACATCTGAATCCGCCGAGACTCAGAATGTTCAACATGAGCTGTCCACATCTCATTCTGACGAGTCTCAACTAGACCCCGTAGTTAAATTTGACCATCAAGATGACCTTATGGTTACCTTTGATACTCAAATTGACTCTGTGGTTATACTTGAGGATCTGAATAATGATCATGTTGTGACTCAGGTTAAACACGCTGAACCTTTGCCTAATCCAGATATTGACCTCTTACTTAAAGATTATCAATCCCAAATGGATGAATGTCGTTCATTAAATCAACAATTACACAGTAAAAATGCACTGTTAACCAGGGATATTGAATGCTTAAAACGGCAACTCAATTTTTTCAAAACTCAAGAAAAACGTGAAAAAGGTTTTGAAGTCGCTTTTGCTAAATCACACCAAAACGAAAAATCTTTAGAACGACAAATTCGTGATCTAGCCGCATCGAAGAATTATTTGTTGTCTCAAATAGAACAACTGAAACATGAACATACAAAACAACTTAACTCTCTTACTTTGGAAAATCAAAAGGCCAAAGCTGAGTTGTTAAACTGTCAAAAACAGTTCTCTACATACAAAAAGCATTCAACGAAACGAATAGATGACCATCTTGAAGAAATTATCGGCTTACAAAACAAACTCAAAGAGTTTCGAAATGTTGTTTACAAACATGGTGAGTCAATCACAACTATTCAAAAGTTTACTTTAAAACCCAATCCAAATGGATATGGACCGAATCTAGCTGATTACAAGCCAAAGCTTTCAACCAAAGCAATGAAACCAAATCCTGAAGTTTCAAGTGCAGAATACAAAATTGATGACTTTGTTATGAGTGTTGTTTAATATCATCGTCAAGAGGAATTAGATGCAGAAGACGAGAGTCGATCAAAATTAGAAAATGTTGTTTATAACAAACCATTTAACTATTCAAAAGCCGTCACTTTCGTCACACAAAAGGATTCTTCTAACACACCTAGGATTATCACAAATCTGTCTTAGTCTTCTAATGTTGCTCCCCAACCAAATTATGCACAAATTTATGGTCCTTTACCTTCACTCAGTGAAATAAATTCAAAACCCAAAAATCGTCAAATTCTTAGATATTTTGACATTTTTACTTCTGACCTCAAACTTTTAGAACGTGAGATTGAATTTCATTCTGAAATAAAAGTTGAACATTTTCAATCGCCTCAGGCACGAGAACAAAGAGATATTTTTCAGAAAATAATTTTACCCCATGTTAAAATTTTGAAAAATTGTGCATTGTATTGGGAAAGGTAATTTCATAAGGAACTTGGATTGATGAAAATCATTTTTTAGAAAACAGAAACATCTATTTCTAATACAAAAAGTAAAAAGAAAATGTTACGAAAAGATGTTGATCGACTCTTGGAAGATGTTATCTTTGCTGATATCCATAATGTTGTGTTATTGCATTCTTTGTCATATGCATTTGATTATATCTCTGCTGATACTGTTGATTCTGTTGAAATTGTTGAGAATACTGATACTGTGTCACAAATCAAGTTTTTAAACGATGAAAATGAACGTTTATTAAACAAATTTTCAAACGCAAAACGTCGTCTTCAATGGTGTCAAAAAGATTGTCATATTCGTGAACTCGCTTTGCAAAACAAGATCAACCAGTTGCATACCAAAACTCTTTGTCCTAAACTTGAGCAACTGGATGACCAAAATGTGTCTTTGATGTGTCAAATCTCAAAATATGAACAAGAAATTTCAAAAGTGAAAAAGGAATATAGCGTCATATTTGATTTACTCAAGAAGACTCGCGCTAAAGCGTCACAAGATGTTGATAATCATCTGGCATATACCAAAGATGTTTTACGACGAGAAGGACTCACTCGTTCTGAAAATCTAGATTTGTTACACAAAATCCATGATCTTAAGGCAGAGTTGGTGCTATTTAAGCAAGATAAGGATAGTAACACAACTGTAGCTGCACCAAAACAAATTCAAAATGACTCTAGAACATCTAATGACAAAACAAAAGAAACTAACGTGCTTCCCTCTACTGAAATAGGAATAGTTGCCTCTTTTCCCAACGTCCGCACTTCACAGCCTAGGAGCAATACAAGGAAGAATAGGAAGTTGCGACCTAAGTAAATATCAATAAAGAATGCTGAAGTAGAAGAACACCCTAGGACTTTGAATAAGACCCATGTTGCACCCACTTTAGATATCGCGTCTGACAAATGTAATGGAAAAAGTGTTGTAACGAATGTTGAACCTTTAAGTACTTTTGATATTCAGTCTGAAGCTTCTTGTGTTATTTGTCGTAAAAGTATGCTTTCTGATTGTCATGATAAATGTTTTACTAAAGTTATCTTGTCTCGTTTAAGGAATCCTAAGAAATGGAATACCTCTAGGCCCACTAATGCTTCTAAGTCTGTGCTTGGTAAACTGCCCTCTTTAGATTCTAAGAAACGCATTGATGTTCCTGTAGTTCCAGTATCACCTCCAAGGAATGTAGTACCACCTAGTGCATTCACTAAGACTAAAGCAAAGACTAGTTGGAGATGGCAGAAATGGATACATAATACACTAGGATTTAAATGGATGCCTAAAATCACTGATGTGTGTATTTCGACTATAACTGCTTCGGAACCCTCTAACTCTTCGGGTTCCACATCTACTTCTATTCCATCTGTGTCGTCTGTGTGTAATGCAGGTTATACAGATCATCCTTTGGATTGTTGATAGCAGATGTTCCCGACACATGACAGGCAATCTCAAACTGTTATCAAACTTTATTGCAAAGTTCATTGGCACTGTCAGATTCGGGAATGATCACTTCGCAGCTATCATGGGCTACAGAGATTACATCAATGGAAACATCGAAATTAGCAGGGTTTATTATGTGGAAGGCCTCGGTCACAATCTTTTCTCAGTAGGTCAACTCTGTGATAGAGATTTGGAAGTTGCTTTTCAGGAGAGAACTTGTTTCATTCGTGATCTACAAGGAAACGATCTTATGTCTGGCACTCGCAATTCAAGTCTCTACACTATCTCCATGCAAGACATGATTGCTTCATCTCCCATCTGTCTACTTTCAAAGGCAACATCAACAAAATCTTGGCTATGGCACCGTCGTCTCTCACATTTAAACTTTCAAACCATAACCAACCTTGCTCGACACAAACTTGTTGAAGGTCTCCCGAGATTCAGATATTCTAAAGATCACCTATGCTCAGCGTGTGAACAAGGGAAAAGCACTCGTGCTCACTTTCCTTCAAAGATGGAACACATCTCTCAGCATGTGCTTCATCTTCTTCACATGGATTTGTGTGGCCCGATGCGCGTGCAAACGATTAACGGCAAACGCTATATCTTGGTAATTTTCGATGACTACTCAAGATGGACTTGGGTCTACTTTCTTCGAAGTAAAGATCAAGCTATACAGATGATCATCACCTTTCTCACGAAAATTCAAGTTCAGCTCCGGAACACAGTCAGACAAATCAGAACAGACAAAGGAACTGAATTTGTGAATCAAACTCTTCGTGCATTTTATGAGAAAGTGGGAATTGAGCATCAAACATCTATTGCACGTACACCAGAACAAAACGGAGTTGTTGAAAGACGAAACCGCACATTAGTGGAAGCTGCAAGAACGATGTTAATTAATGCTAAACTTCCAGATTACTTATGGGCTGAAGTCGTGTCAACTGCATGCTACACTCAGAATCGCTCAATGATTACCAAGCGCCACAACAAAACACCTTATGAGCTTATCCACAACCATAAACCAAACCTAAAACACTTTCATGTATTTGGATCCCTTTGTTATCCGAATAATGATCGTGATGACTTTGGTAAGCTCTAAGCCAAAGCTGACGTTGGAGTCTTTATAGGATATTGTGAAAATTCTAAGGGTTTCCGGATCTGGAATCGTCGTACAAAGCAGGTTATGGAAACGATTCATGCAAATTTTGATGAGCTTACAGAAATGGCTTCTGAGCATAACAGCTTGGAACCCGATCATAACCGTTTAAACTTCCCTCTAACCCCATCATCAGCTGAACCAAGCCCCCAGCTTACTCGTCAACAAATGGAAAAGCTATTTGCTCCTCTGTTTAGTGATGATATTGATGAACGTGCTCCAAGTGTACCCAATGTTTCCGCTACTCAACCTGATCATATTCCAATACCTGATACACCTGCTACAACAACTACTATTGAAGAAGCACCACCAGTTGACTCTACAACAACAGTTGAACAAACTGCTTCCAACGACGTTGAACCAGCTGATGATGTTCTAAACAATGAAGTACCCCCACCTGCAGATTTTGATCCAAATGCGTTCTTTAATCCGTTTGCTAATGAAACTGTTGCACCTGATGTTGCGGAATTATCTACAAGCCATTTGAATCCTCCAAATCTGCACAATGTATACCAACATCAACCCTCTACACATCTTTGGACAAAAGACCATCCTCTTGAGAATATTATTAGTAACCCGAATCAACCAGTCGTAACTAGACAACGTCTTCACACAAATGGTGAACATTGTATTTATGCACTCACTGTCTGCCAATCTGAACCTAAAAACATTAAAGACGCAATGACCAAAGACAACTGGATTGAATCCATGCAGGAAGAACTCAATCAGATTAAACATCTTGAAGTATGGGAACTGGTTGAAAGACCAACAGGGGTCTACGTCATTGGTCTCAAATGGATTTGGAAAAACAAATTGGATGCTGAAGGGAACGTAATCAGAAATAAGTCACGTCTGGTGGCTAAGGGTTATAGACAGGAAGAGGGTATTTATTTAGAAGAATCATTCGCTCCGGTTTCTCGTCTTGAGGCTGTTTGGATATTTCGGGCGTTCGCGGCTCATATGAATATAACGGTCGTTCAGATGGACGTCAAAACTGCTTTTCTGAATGGTCAACTGAAAGAAACAGTCTATGTCAGCCAGCCAGAAGGATTCGTTGATCCAGAGTTCCCGAATCACGTCTACAAACTAAACAAAGCTCTGTACGGTCTCAAACAAGCTCCAAGGGCGTGGTACGATAAGTTATCATCCTTCCTCATTGCAATTAAATTCACCAAAGGTTCGGTCGATCCTACACTTTTCATACAATATCACGGGGCTCACATCTTAATCGTTCAAATCTATATGGATGACATCATTTTTGGGTCAACACATTTAAAATACTCAAATGCTTTTGCAAAACTAATGACAAAACATTTTGAAATGTCAATGATGGGTGAACTCACATTCTTTATCGGAATGCAAGTTCATCAATCACCCCGTGGTGTTTTCTTGAGTCAGTCCAAATATGCCCTTGAACTTCTTAACAAATTTGGAATGCAAAACTTTGACACCTATGCCACAGCAATGGCTCATACCAAGAAGCTAGACGCTGATTTACATGGGAAATTGGTGGACCCTACCAAATACCGTAGTATCATTGGGTCTCTCATGTATCTAACAGCTAGCAGGCCTGATATTGTGTTTGTCGTATATCTTTGCTCCCGTTATCAGTCAAGACCAACTGAAACTCACCTCTCAGAGGCTAAAAGAATCCTCCGATACATCAAGGGAACCATTAACTTGGGGATCTAGTATCCGAAGGATTCTGGTTTTGAACTAATAGCCTTTTCAGACGCTGATCACGCAGGATGCTTAGACTCACGGAAAAGTACTTCAGGAGCATTACAATTTCTTGGTGATAAACTGGTGTCATGGCAATCGAAGAAGCAGGATTGTATGTCGCTGTCCTCAACCGATGCAGAAAATGTAGCCATGTCGGCATGTTGTGCTCAAGTCATTTGGATGCGAACACAGCTCAAAGACTATGGTTACGTATTTGACAAAATCCCGATGTACTGCGACAATCGAAGTGCTATTGCAATCTCGTGCAACTCTGTTCAACATTCCAAATCAAAGCACATTTATCTTTGATATCATTTCATCAAGGAGCACGTAGAAAAGGGTACTGTTGAATTATACTTTGTGGGTACTGAATACCAATTGGCAGATCTTCTCACCAAAGCCTTAGCTCCTGCTAGGTTTAATGAGTTGGTCCACCGGATTGGTATGCGGTGTTTGACTCCCGAGGAACTGGATGAACTGTTCAAACATTCTTAAAATCAGTCAAACACCAAAACCTCTTTTGTAAATATTTTTCAAAAACAAAATACAAAAATATAAAATCTAATAAAATTCAAAATTATTCTTCTATCTATATTTCTTTTAACATGGCAAGTACAAATCTTCCGTCAACACTCTAATCTTTCAAACTTCAGTATTTTTTCTCGATCAAATGTTGAGGGGGAGAAAGCAAATATTTTTCGGTTTCATAAAACCTTGTACTTGCATTTACCTCATCCCGGTTGTTTCTTTAATAATGATGGTCACATTTCTAGTTTACTACTCCTAGGACTAAAATTTATAAAATTTTATTATTTCTTAAGTCGAGGGGGAGTGTCGTCATGTTTTTTTCCAAATATATCTCGTTTAAGGTAGAGGGACTAAATGTGTCAAATACTCAAAGTATTTTTTAATAAAACTTCTCAAAATGCATTAAGTTCACCACATTTAATATCCACCAACCTCATCCTACGCCTAACATACAATCTGCAAATCCGTGTTTTTGATCATCATTTTGTAAGTGTTTTTATGTTTTTAACATGATTATAAACAAAGGTTTTGAATCGTTTTGAAAACCAACGGTTAGATTTTAACCTAGGAACGATTTTGTGTTCTACGCATAAGCGTATGAACACATAATCATGTTTGAGTGTTTTTGGTAAAAATGGTAGTGTCAAAACTTTTATTTAATCACTTTGAATCCATTTCTATCATTTATACTCACCCAGAAACACGAATTTAATGACTTTTGAAATTTAGGGTTTATGCGTGAATTGGGTATTTTCAAATGTGAATGTTTCTGGTTAAAAAGATAGTTAAGTGATATTGTTTACATGATGAATAAACCAAATCTAGGGCTAGAACTTACCCAGAAACACTAATTGCGTTCGAATTGAAAGTTAGGGTTTATGTTCTTAGCATTTGGGTATTTTTGATCCACTTAGGTTTTGATGTTAAAACTTGCATAAAACTACTCACTGGCCTTCTTAGACTTATCAGAAAAAGTTTGGTGTGATTCCTATGGTTAGAACTCTTACACGTAGGAATTGAACTCTAAGGTTTATGTCTACGCATAAAGATCTTCTACGCATAACTGGTTTAATGTGTATCCATGTTTAGAACTGATAATGATTGAATGTATGTGTTAATATTGGTGTTATGATGAATCTATTTCAGGTTTCTACGCGTGAATTATTCAGAATCAAGGTTACTTGAACATCTACGCATAAGGATCACCTTACGCGTAGAATGTTATGCGTAAGAGAAATCTTACGCGTAACTGATGAGTGTCTAAATACTCATCATTTTTGAACAATCTAAACTGCAAAATCATCTGAAAACACTCAGAAATGCATCAAAATGATGAAAATATCACAAATCAGTGTTTTATGTGTTTTAAATGCAAAAATATCAAAATCAGATGAAAAATGATTCAAGTTTGCAAAATTGGCAGTTTTAGTCCCCCAAGTTTCAAAAGTTGTCAAAAACAGTCCCTGGTAAATCAAAATGTGGAATTTTATCATTCAAGGTCCCTGAAATATTCTAAGTTGTTAAAAATGGTCCTTGAATGAATCTTTGGTCAAATGGCGGAAAAGGTCCCTCAAGTTTGAAAAATGGTAAAAATAGTCCTTGGATATTTTAAAATGAAAAATTATCAAATATCATCCTTGTACTATCAAAGTTTGTCAAGTTTGGTCCTATTGATAACAATGGAAAAAGTTCAGTTTCAGTCCTTGAAGTTTGCATAAATTACAAAATTGGTCCTTGTTATCATAACTATATCAATCTAGATCCTATATCAAGCCCAATCCAAATCCCTTAACTGTTGGCCCAATGCAATATCCAAGCCCACACACCTTGACCCTTTGGACTTGAACCTTGAACCCCTTGACCCTTGACCCCCCTCAACGTTACTAATACTCGGTCAAATATAGTCAACCCGCCAAATATACCAGCCACTGTTCATCTCCCTCTCAATGCCTGAAATCCAAAAACCAGAGCTGGTATTTCCATTTTTTTCAACACTCCACTTGTATCACCTCACCCCCACCTTACCTTGTCCCCCTCCACCTCCACATCTTCCCAAAATCCATTAATGGTTCAAACCTGCTCAAGAAAAAAATGGCGCCAAAACTGCCATTTGTCAAATATGATGAGTTGAATGATTTCAATGGTCAAGATTGAGTGGGATATGTTGAGAGTTGTCAACAAGAGTGGAAAAGTCTATAAAAGAGGGAAGAGAAGCAATGTATCACATCATCTAGTGTAATTTTTATTTATGCATGTCGTTTTAGTCTAATTTTAAATTCCAGTGTATCTTTAACCTTTTAAACTTTGTATTTCAAGTATTCAGTGTATAACAAATCTTTTGTGATAATCAATTTCAGTGTTTAAGTTCAAATTTCAGTTTATTCAAATTTTCAAGTGCTCAAAATCTCATATGATTCGAATGTTGTTGTTAGGTGTTATTATGGACTGAGATAGCTCATATAAGCTCCTAGAAAGCTTCATCAAGCTTTTAGAAACAATAAAATCCAGTTTAGTATCAAAAAAGCAAAAATCACCAAAAATACAAATAAATTAGTTGAAAAATCAAAAATCATAAGAAATGGTATTCACAACTGGAGCAGGGTGAATTTTGGATGGCCTTGGTATAGAGCTTCTTGGGAAGCCATAGGAAGTGGTCCTTTGATCTTGGTTATGTGTTTTCAGTTGGATAGCCATATGTAAGCACTTTTGATCATTTTGGCATTTCACTGTTTGAACTGTTATATAGCTTGAATTTCTTTTTTTTTATGTTTATTAGTTTTAGTTAAGTGTAGTTAAAGATTAAAAACAGTTGGTTGTTCTTTTTAATTCATAGTTGCTAAAAACCTCATTTTCACAGTCATTCTAGCATAATTGTTAATCATAAGTTTTATGTTGTTATCATTGTTGTTTAATGTTCATTTAGTCCCAATATATGATATTGTAAGGTCTTTAAGTCATTGCATGGTCTGAATCTGTGTTTGGCTTTGAAAATCACAAAAACAAGTTTTAGAAAGTGGTGTTTGGTTTCAGTGTGTAATCTGTGTTAGAAGGTACTATATCATTTGCTTTTACTTGTTTCATGTCTCATTAGGTCCTAATATCTCAGTTTGACAAGAAAAACCAGTGCTCATAAGCTTAAAAGTCAAAATTTCATTTGATCACATCTTTCTTATTCACTGTTGGATTTTAAAGTTCTATGATCATGGTTTTGTGTTTATAAGTTGTTTATATTGCTCAATCTAGTCTTATCATAGCTTATTACAACATATTCAGTAAGTAGTATTGATCACAAGTTCATATAAGTCAACTTCTTTGGTTTTTATAAAAAGTCAAAATTTTCATTTGGTCGTTTTTGAATTAAATAGATAATTTTAGTGTGTGTTTAATATTAAGTTTTAGCTTAAAAGCTTTTGGTTTATTAAAGTTTAGTTGCTAAACTTAATTAGAAAAATACTAGTTCACCTTTAATCAGCTTTTTAATAGCTTATTTACTAGCTTCTTTTGAGTACCTGTTCTGAAAAAGTGCCCTGTGCACCAGTTTTACAAGCTCAATCAAAAGCTCACACAGAGCTTAATTGTTGGTCAAATCCTGTATAACTTGGTTCTTTGGAAAGCCAACCAAGCTATCTTGAGGTCCCAAGCTTCATTTTCCATTTTCTAGCTTGTTTGGTAGGGCTGCAATAAGCCTTTACCTTGTCCCATTTCTGTTTTTTAACTATAAGTAGTAAAGTGCTTATCTGCTTATTTCCATCTTATCAGTGTGCTTATTTGTGTATTTTAACTTCATATTAGTAGCTTGTAGCTTGTTGCATCTTATTCTACCCTTGGTTCCAGTTTGTGAGCGTATTTGAGCTTAATTCTTCAAAATAAGCTAAAAACCTCCACTGTTGAGCTTTTGAGCTCACAAACAGCTTATTTTTTATTTGTAAAATTTTTGTGTTTGTTAAAGTTTCATACTTTAAGTATTTAAGTAGTTTTCAAAAAGAAAAATCCACAAAAACATCATTTTAAATATAGTGATAGCGTTTATTTAATTAGAATTAGCTTTTTGATTTCTCTTTTCAGCTTATTGTTAAGCAAATCTAGTCTTTATATTTTTCTTAGTTTTCTGTCACCTTAAGTTATTTTTAGAAAAAGTTTCATAATTTTCCTAATCTGTTTAGTATTTATTATAATTTTAAATAGTTAAAAGTATTAAATAATTAGTAATAAATAATTAAAAAGCATAAAAAAAATTTCTTTTCAGTTTTAAAATTAGTTTTATAATATTTTAGATTTTTCTAAGTTAAAATTTTGTTTTTCCAGGGTAATTTTATATTTTCTTTTATTTAAGTGTATTTTAAATAATAATTAATTAGTAATAAATAGATAAAAAGTGTAAAAAAATATATTTTTAATTTTAAAATTAGTTTTATAATATTTTAGATTTTTCTGAATCATAATTTTATTTTTCTAGCCTTATTTCATATTTTCTTTAATTTTAGAGTATTAATAAATAGTTTAAAATAGTTTTTAATTAATAATAATTAAATAAATAGTTGTAAAAATAATTTTCTTTTTCTAATAATTTTCTTTTATTTTTAGGATTTCAAAAATGTCATTTTCATATTTTTAGATCTTTTATTTCTTTAATCTCACTTTTTATTTTGTACGTTTGCATAGTTTTTAAACGTAAGTTTTACGTTTGTCTTATCTGATTGTTGTGCTTTCCAATTCTGTGTCCAAATACATTCTAATCAATCAGTAGTGTAATTTCCAATCCAAATCTTTACTGATCACTATCCTTAGTGATCATTCTATCATCTGATCAAGTGTTTATACACCATTGAGTCTCCGTGGGACTTAACGACCCGGGAATCCACTATATTCTCCAGATCTTCATAGTATTGGTTTCTGAGCAGTTTTAAGTTTATTACGGTTAGCCATTCATAAGTGGTTAGCTTGAGTGATTAAGCTTGACTGTTTTCAGCACCAATCAAATTTTGGCGCCGCTGCCGGGGAGGCTTTAGCGTGTTCTAAACCTTTTTCAGACCCATTCTTGCACATATACTACCGTTTGTAAACAGTTTTTTTTGAAAAGTTTATCAAAATCAAAAAGTCATTAACACTTTTCCTAAAGTGTTAACAACACCAAAAAAATATAAAACAACAAAACAATCGGAACGTTTTCTATCTTGTATTTTCTTTGAGGTGATTCTTAAAGAGATACGATTTGGTTAAACGAGACGATACCAAAAATATTGTCCAAAAGTTTTTAAACCCTTTACACAAATCTATACCTACGTCTTTTCAGTGGTACTTAATATATACATAAAAATCAACCATCGCAAATCAAGGCAGTACACCTACTAACTGGGGGTGTGACCATAATAAGTTCCCGAACAACAGATTTAAAACTTGCCTTTGTGTCTGATGAGTGTCTAAATACTCATCATTTTTGTACAAAATAAACTGCAAAATCATCTGAAAACACTCAGAAACACATCAAAATGATCAAAATATCGCAAATCAGTATTTTATGTGTTTTAAAAGCAAAAATATCAAAATCAGATGAAAAACATATCAAATTTGCAAAAATTGCAGTTTCAGTCCCCCAAGTTTCAAAAATTGTCAAAAACAGTCCCTGAGCACATAATTTCAAAAGTCAAGTCACCAAAGGTCCTTTTTAAATCATAACTTGTCAAATTTAGTCCTTTGGTGAAAAATATCAAAAGTTTGAGAAAATTACAAAAATGGTCCTCCAAGTTTGAAATTTGGCAGAAATGGCCCCTGGAAAATTGGAAAATGTACTTTTGAAACTTGTCATTAATGGTCCCTTGAAATAACTTTGATGAATTGGCAGGAATAGTCCTTGATTTTCAGGAATTGGCACAACTAGTCCTTGTCATCTATTAAGCAACAAACTAATTTTGACCCCTTTCATAAGTTGTGACCCCCTGTCATAATGTGTTTTGGACCCTCTCTTATTAATAACCCCCGGTCAAATATGTTTGACTAGTCCCTTGGCGCCAAAAACACTCCACCCTCTTCCACTTGCTTCTGCAACCTCTGCACACTCAACCTTTCTCCATTCCCCCAGCTCACACCTTGTTCCCCCCTCCTCTACTACATCCAAATAGCATTAATTACCTCCTTCCACCCTTCACTCAACCTCAACTGCTCAAATCCAAGATTCCCGCCAATATTGACAAAGTGCTAAAATCCACAAGAGTTATCCCAAGGCCCTGGAACAAGGTGGGATCCACTCAGAGATGAAAGAGAAAGATGTTGGGGTATAAAAGAGAGAAGATGGATGCAGTTTGAGAGGGTAGCTAGTTTTTACTTTTTTCTTTAATGTCGTTTCTTACTTAAATGTTTTAATTCAAGTCATGTTGTTGTAATTTCTGTTTTTATGAATCAAACTAAGTTGCTTTATAAGTTGTAATCCAGTGTTAAGGTGTAATTCAAAGTTTAACATCATTTTATGTGTTCAAGGCTACTGTTGAAATTTTCAGTTTAAAACTCTCTTGTCCAAGTTGTTAATAGCTTATTTTTAAGCTTAACCAAGTTTATTTAAGCTTATCTTAGTTTCTTGCAAGCTCAATATTCATTTTTTAGCAAATGTGTTACATAGTCAACATTAGTCAAAGAAAAAACGGGTCATGGTTTGGAAAGTCAAACTGATTTGGGGTGATTTATGGTTCTCATCTGTTCATTAGCTTAATAATGTGTTGGTTAGTCAGTTTTGGATTGCTTATGCTGAGTTTACCTCTAGATCAGTTTGCTACATGCATTTTTCATGACTTAAAGAGTGTTTGGATTGCTTTGATTAACTGTTTTAGAGGTTGAGATTGTTGATTAGATTAATTGCTTTAGTCTTGTTTTAGTATATTACTGCCATATCTGTCTAAAGTTTGCTGTCATTTGAGCCTTTAGTCAATATTACACTATTTCAGTCTCGTTTTCTAATCTGTTGGGAATTTGTGGATCATAAGTTGCAGTTAGGTTTAGATTTGGTTAAGCTTGCTTTTTCAGTTGGATTGTAGCTTATTACATCATTATCAGTTCATTATTTGGATTTAAATCTCAATATAGTCAAACCTTGTCTCTGATTTAAAAAGTCAAAACTGCAGGTCTTAATCTGTTTTTATACAAATCTTGCAGCATCTGTGCACTGTTCATTTTCACTAGTTAGGGCCTGATTTTTGGTCCATTTATAGTTTGTCAGGTGGTCTTCAAAACCCCAATTCTGTTTTACCTTTAAGCTTTTCTGATAAGCTTATAAATAAGCTCAAACTAGGTACCTGTCCTGTCCTGTTTATGGATCAGCAGCTATTGGTTTTTATGCAGTTTTTATTTGGTCTCTAGCTTCTTGATTTCTGGTCCTTATTAGCTACAAATCTGGATTTATGATCTCTGCTAGGTTGCCTTTAGATCCCCACTTTTTGTTTTCACACTTGCTTATTAGATAAGCTGTTAGATAAGCTCAAAAGTAGGGTCCAGAATCTGATTTGGCTTGTGTAGCAGTTTACTTGAATCATTGGAAGATCACTCATTAGGAGTTAGGATTAGATGTAGACAGTTCCTTTAGAGTAGTTTTAGTATGCCATAGCTTATTTTATCTGTTAGGTCCCTGTAGAGCTTATTTGCTTATTTCATGTGCTTATTTTCCCCCCATTTACATAGCAGCTCTTTATTTCTCCACTAAAGCCTTAGTTTTTATATTTTTCCCTGCTTTAGAATAATATTTTAGGATTTCCCTGAAAATTTTCATAATTTTTAGACACTGTTTGCTATTTTTCTTAATTAAATTCAGTTTTTAATCACTTTTAAATAGGTTTAATTGCATTTAATTGAGAAAAAGTTCCAAAAAATAAATTTTTCAATTTTAATAGTTTAAGATAAATATAAAAAGCATAAAAAATATTTTTCCTTATTTTTCTCTTTGTATTTGGTATTTTTCATGATTTTAATTAGATTTAAATAGATTTAAATTCCTAGAAATTAGAAAAATAATCAGAAAAATACAAAAATAGTTTTGAAAAGTCTTTTATGATATTTTAGATTTTTAGAAAGTAATTCCATATTTCTCCCTCTCTCTTTCATAATTTTTAGATAATTAGTTTTATTTTTAGAGTTAATAATTAATTTTTAATTAGAATAAAATCAAGAAAATTCCTAAAAAATAATTTTCCTTTTCTATAAATTTTCTTATATCATTAGGATTGTAAAAATGTATTTTTCATATCTTTAGGATTTATATTGTGTAAGTTTCACGTTTTTACTTGTACGTAACGTAGTTTTTAATTTCAGTTTTGTAAAAACATAAAAACAAAAACATTAGTTTAAAATTAGTGATAGCATTTATTTAATAGATTTTATCTTTTTAACTTTCTTTAATTTGCATTTAAGCCGTTGTAATTTGTTGGCTTTTCCTGTAGTTATAATATCATCCAAATCTCCTTTTCCGTTCAAATCGCCCGATCACTGTACGTTTGATAAATCATCGCATAGCTCGCTGGGACATAACGACCCGGGGAAACACTATGCTCCCCTGATCTTCATTGATTTCGTGCTTAGGCAGTTTTAAGCTGGTTACGGTCCGCCATTCACAAGTGGCGGGCTTGTGTGATTTAGCTTGACTGTTTTGCGCGCATCAGTGTCCTTGTGATTTGGTGTACCTTTTTCAAAGAAGCCATTTCATTTGTGATTATTGGTTAAGTTCACTTGTCGTTTTGCCTCGCATTTGTTTTGAAAACTGATTTTTATACTTAGTGCATGCGCACTCGTTCTTCCAATTCTACAAGTCCACTTTCTGAGCTTGCAAATATTCCTCGTAGACGTAGAGGACGTTCTGCTCCTTCAGCCGTGACTGAGGAACGTCTACCACCACCACCACCTGTTGTAATGGCAGAAGATAATCCCATGAATGAGCTTCTCCAAGCACCCATCGAGGGTTACGGAGATGCTATTGTTGTCCCAGCCATCGTGGCTGATACCTTTGAGCTCAAAACCGGGTTGCTTAATCTAGTAACCCAAAGCCAATTCTATGGTTTTGAGCGGGATGATCCTCATTCACACATTCGATGGTTTAACAAGATTGCATCTACCATCAAGTACAAGAATGTCCCACATGAAGCCATCAAGCTTCTTCTGTTCCCATTTTCTCTAGAGGGACAAGCCCGGAATTGGCTTGAGAAACAACCCCCTCGTTCTATTGAGACATGGGAAGATCTAGTCACCAAGTTCGTTAACGAGTTCTATCCTCCATCCCGAACTACAAGTCTTAAGAATGAGATAATGAAATTTTCTCAGAGATTTGATGAATCATTCGGGGAGGCATGGGATCGTTACAAAGAGTTGCTTCGCAAGTGTCCGCATCATGGTTTTACCGAATTAATGCAAATGGATACTTTCTACAATGGTCTGAACCAGACCAATCAAGACTCTTTAAATGCCTCCGCGGGAGGTAATTTCCTGAGCAAGACCACCAAAGAAGCCTTGCAAATCATTGAGAATAAGTCTCAGGTCCGCCCTTTCCGAGCAAAGACATATCAGTCTCATGCTGGACCTTCTTCTTCATCTCCTGTGAGTACATCTAGCACCGATGCTAAGATTGACAAACTCACAGATATTGTTCAGGCTTTGGTTCTTGCTAACCAAAAGAAAGTGACTTTCACACAGACACCAACACATGGTGAAGTGAAGAAAGTCGAGAGTTGTGTTACTTGTGGTGGCCCTCATGCATACTACAACTGTACTACCACCGATGGTAGTCCGTTTGAAGCCAATGCTCTAGCCGGTACTTCACATCCGGGAGGTAATCAATACCGTCCTCAAAATGAACCATACTACTGTGCTAACACTAATCAGGCACCACCCGGTTTTAACTAGAATCATAACATGCAAAACCGGAATCAGAACCAACCTAGAATGAACCAAGGTTACCAAAACCAAGGTAATTTCTATCCTGCACCAAATCAAGGTTTCCAACATCAAGGGAACCTTAATCAAAACAATTTCAATCGAGGTAATCAATTTCATGGGAATATGAATCCTAATCAAGGAAATTTTCAAAATCAAGGCCCTAATCCTAACATTAGAGGCCAGAATTTTCCTAATCCACCTCCCGCCATTGTTCCAACCGGACCATCATCTGATGAGTTATTGAAACAATTCATGAAATCCCAAGATGAAATGAACAGGTTGTTGGTCAGTCAGATCGCTGATCTTAAGAAGTCTTTAACTGATCAACCCTCGGGCTCAGGAAAACTTCCGAGCAACACGATCGCTAACCCGAGGGGCGATGCAAAAGCGATCACAACCAGAAGTGGTGTTTCATATGATGGACCTGCTATTCCTACTACCTCTTCTTCTTCTCTCCCAAAGGTAGTGGAAAGTGAACCTAGGACACACAATGGACCTTTGACTCCAATGCCTCCTCCACCAGGAGCAATGAGTCAAGTTACCAAAGATACAATGGACAATGTGCATTTTTCAAGCCCACGAAGTACCGCACACGTCCCACCTTCGGTAGTCCAACCTCAAGTTGTCCAGAAACCCAAATCAAGTCCAGGAGTTGTTTTTGAACCTCCAGTAGCTCCCGTTGAAAACCAGAAATCCAAATCTTCTACTCCTTACCCATCACGTTTGAATGAGCAAAAGCTCCGCGAGAAAGCCAGTCATCAAATGGACAAATTTTTTCAAATTTTCCAAGAGTTACATTTTGACATAAGCTTTGCGGATGCTATCATGCTGATGCCCATGTTTGCATCAACTCTCAAACACATGTTAAGCAATAAGGAAAAGCTGTTTGAAATGGCAAAAACTACTTTGAACGAGAACTGCTCAGCAGTTATCTTGAAGAAGCTTCCAGAAAAGCTTGGAGATCCTGGGAAATTTCTCTTACCTTGTGTATTTCCAGGAATGGTTGAATGCTTTGCCCTAGCCGATCTTGGTGCAAGCATCAACCTGATGCCTTATTCAGTATGGAAGAAACTTTCTCTTCCGGAACTTACTCCTACATGCATGACTCTCGAGCTTGCAGATCGTTCCATATCCCGTCCTCTTGGCATTGCTGAGGACGTATTTGTGAAAGTAGGAAAGTTCCATTTTCCGGCTGACTTCGTGGTTGTTGATTTTGATGCCGATCATCGGGTTCCTCTCATTGTTGGTCGAGGATTCCTGAGAACGGGCCGTGCTCTCATTGATGTATTTAAGCAAGAAATCACATTACGTGTTGGTAATGAAGCTGTCACATTTAACCTTGATCAAACTTCGAGGTACTCTGCAAACTATGATTCTGAGTCGGTTAACCGAATAGATATCATTGATGTTGCTTCTGAAGAGTACTCTCAAGAAGTTCTTGGTTATTCTCATAATTCTGTGAGTGGGGATCCCACTACATCTTCTCAACCTATCATAGCCAATTCTACTCCTTCTATCACTCCGTTTGAGGGAAGAGACTTCGTCTTGGAAGAGATTGAAGCAAACTTGGCTAGTGATTCTGTTCCATGGGAAATTGATCACGCTCCAATTGACATTGAGGGGGACATACTTCTCATTGAGAAGTTGCTTAATGATGATCCATCATCAACCCCTCACACTAGTGATTCAATTCCTGATGAGATTAATCAAAATGAGATTAATCTGGAGGGACATATTCTTCTTGAGAAATTGTTAAATCAGTACACTTCTCCTCCTCTCCCTCCCGTCAAGCTTCATAACAAGGAAGTCAAGTCAGTTGAGAAAACTGAAGAATTTCCTGAAGTCGAACTTAAGGACTTACCGCCTCATCTCGAGTATGCATTTCTTGAAGGTGATGATAAATTACCAGTCATTATTGCTCGAGATTTGAGTAAAGATGAAAAAGCTGCTCTCATAAAGATCTTGAAGTCACACAAGCAGGCAATTGCTTGGAAACTCTCCGACATCAAGGGTATCAACCCTGAGTTTTGTACTCACAAAATCTTGATGGAGGATGACTTCAAGCCAACAGTTCAACATCAGAGAAGAGTAAATCCAAAAATCCATGATGTTATCAAACAGGAGGTTATCAAAGTTCTTGATGCAGGATTAATTTACCCGATCTCAGATAGTCCTTGGGTTAGCCCAATTCACTGTGTTCCTAAAAAGGGTGGCATAACTGTTGTCACAAATGAAGAAAACGAGTTAATTCCAACTCGATTGGTGACGGGATGGCGTGTGTGTATTGACTATCGTAAGTTGAATGACGCCACCCGTAAAGACCATTTTCCTCTACCCTTGATGGACCAAATGCTTGAGAGATTAGCAGAGAATGAATACTATTGTTTCCTTGATGGTTTCTCGGGTTACTTTCAGATCCCCATTGATCCACAGGATCAAGCGAAGACCACATTCACCTGCCCATACGGAACTTTTGCCTACAAACGTATGCCTTTTGGCTTATGCAATGCTCCTGGCACGTTCCAACGATGTATGATGGCCATATTCCACGAGATGATCGGGGAAACAATGGAGGTGTTTATGGATGACTTCTCGGTCATTGGGGACTCGTTTCAAACATATCTCTCCCATTTAGAAAAAATGCTTCAAAGGTGTGAAGACACCAATCTTTGTCTAAATTGGGAGAAGAGTCACTTTATGGTCAAAGAAGGCATAGTCCTTGGCCATAAAATTTCAAAAAATGGGATTGAGGTAGATAGAGAAAAAGTCGATGTTGTTGCTAATTTGCCTCATCCTACTACCGTCAAAGGTATTAGGAGTTTTTTAGGTCATGCCGGTTTCTATCGTAGATTCATACAAGATTTTTCTAAAATCGCCCGGCCTATGACTCATCTTCTTGAAAAAGATGCTCCTTTTATCTTCTCACCCAAGTGCATCGAAGCTTTTGAAACATTAAAGAAAAAGCTTACTGAAGCACCCATTCTCGTTGCTCCCGACTGGGACTTGCCTTTTGAGCTCATGTGCGATGCAAGTGATTTTGCTATCGGTGCAGTCCTAGGGCAACGTAGAGCTAAGCATTTTCAGCCTATCCACTACGCAAGTAAGACTATGACTGAAGCTCAAACTCATTACACCACCACAGAAAAAGAATTACTAGCTGTGGTGTATGCGTTTGAGAAGTTTCGGCCATACTTAATCTTGACCAAATGCGTGGTGTATACGGATCACTCGGCTCTCAAATATCTCTTTGCAAAACAAGATGCAAAGCCGAGATTGCTCCGTTGGATTCTCCTCCTTCAAGAATTTGATATCATTATACGTGATAAAAAAGGAGCTGAGAATCTAGCTGCTGATCATCTGTCCAGATTAGAAAACCCTCACCAAGATGTTTTCGAGAAAAAGGAAATAAATGAAACATTTCCTCTCGAGACACTCAATGCGGTTTCTTTTCGTGGAAATTCTTCTACCCCATGGTTTGCTGACTTCGCAAATTACAATGCGGGTAACTTCATAGTGAAAGGGATGTCGACCCAACAGAAGAACAAATTCTTCAAAGATGTTAAACATTACTTCTGGGACGACCCCTACTTGTTCAAAATTTGTGCGGATCAAGTCATCAGGCGATGTGTTTATGGACAGGAAGCTATTGACATTCTCAGAGCTTGCCATGCTGGACCCACCGGGGGCCATCATAGTCCAAACTACACTGCCAAAAAGGTGTTTGATTCCGGGTTTTATTGGCCCACTAACTATAAGGATGCCCACGATTTTGTCAAAGCCTGTGACGCTTGTCAACGTCACGGAAATATATCTCAAAGAAATGAAATGCCGCAAAACGCCATTCAAGTTTGTGAGATCTTTGACATCTGGGGTATTGACTTTATGGGGCCATTTCCATCTTCTAGAGGAAACAAATACATACTCGTGGCTGTTGACTATTTGTCAAAATGGGTTGAAGCAAAAGCTTTACCTACCAATGATGCCCGAGTTGTTGTGAAATTTTTAAAATCTCTTTTTGCTAGGTTTGGAACTCCGAGAGCTATAATCAGTGATCGTGGTACACATTTCTGCAATGACCAATTTGATCGTGTCATGCA
Organism: Chrysanthemum seticuspe; assembly: GCA_019973895.1. Classification (NCBI taxonomy): domain Eukaryota; kingdom Viridiplantae; phylum Streptophyta; class Magnoliopsida; order Asterales; family Asteraceae; genus Chrysanthemum; species Chrysanthemum seticuspe. The sequence continues at coordinate 274,717,273 of BPTQ01000006.1, read as the reverse complement.
AAAGTATGGTGTTACCCACCGTCTCTCTACTGCATACCACCCCCAAACAAGTGGGCAGGTGGAAGTTTCCAACCGTGGTATAAAAAGAATTCTTGAAAGGACAGTAGGCAAAAATCGTGCATCCTGGTCGGATAAACTGGATGACGCACTCTGGGCCTTCCGTACAGCTTACAAAACACCCATCGGGTGTACTCCATACAAGCTAGTATACGGAAAGGCATGTCATCTTCCGATTGAGTTAGAGCACAAGGCATACTGGGCCCTGAAGCATGCAAATTTCGATATTCAGACAGCTGGTGATCACAGAAAAGTTCAAATGAATGAATTAAATGAACTCTGTGATCAAGCATACGAGAACTCTTTGATCTACAAACAAAAGACAAAGAAGATTCATGACTCAAAAATCAAGAACCGCGTTTTCAACGTTGGTGATCGAGTCCTTCTTTTCAATTCAAGATTGAAGATTTTCTCGGGAAAGCTTAAGTCCCGTTGGTCTGGTCCATTCACCATTGCTAAGGTTTATCCTTATGGTACCATTGAGTTATCTCAGCCTGATGGTCCAAATTTTAAAGTGAATGGTCATCGATTAAAGCACTACTTTGGAGAGGACATTCCTCCTGTGGTTGTCCCGGATTTACAAACTTTCCCCATGAACCAATGAATGCGGGGATCGAGTCAAGCTAGTGACTCGGGAATCAAAAACAATAGCACACACACCATATGGGTTTTCACCCATATTTCTATCTTCTTTCTCTGTTCTACCACCCTAGTGTGGGGGAGTTGCCCCATGCTGTTGTATATAAATCTTTTCTAAAAAAAAAAAAAAAAAAAAAAAAAAAAAAAAAAAAAAAAAAAAAAAAAAAATCTTTCAAATAATGGTCGTAGTATTTTCCCTTTTACGTTCTTTGTTTCGGCATAACCGCCGGTACTTTGAATATTGAGGGCAATATTCATTTCTAAGTGTGGGGGGGAATTCTCACGAATTTTATCATGTAATTATCCACCCAATTCCCCCGTTTTTGGCCAAAAATTTTTTTTTTGGAGTAAGTGTTTTTCACTTACTCAGCAAATGGTAATCAGTCCGCCATGTCTAATAAACATAAGGATTGGCTAATCCAGGAGCAAACGGCTCTTGTTAAAGATTTCTCAAATCCGTTTATGGCTTGCAATTTGCCCAAAATTGTATGGTATTCAACTCACCATATCCTAAAAAGTGAAGAGTTGGCTAGCCCGCAAGTTTATGGCTTGTGGTAAAGGCAGTGGAAAAACCATAATTGGTAATCAGCTCACCAAAGATAATATTGATAATTTATCTTAGAGTTGGCTAGTCCAGAGCAAACGGCTTCTGGTAAAGACAAATCAAATCCGTTTACAGCTTATGATTTGCTCAAAATCATTTGGTTATCATTGTACCAAGGTTCTTACTTGAACTGAAACAATTGGCTACTCCAGAAGTGATGGCTTATGGTAAAGAGTTTTTAAAATCCATTAAAGTTCTAAATCATTGCTAGGGACTAGCAATATCTTAGTGTGGGGGATTGATGAGTGTCTAAATACTCATCATTTTTGTACAATCTAAGCTGCAAAATCATCTGAAAACACTCAGAAATGCATCAAAATGATGAAAATATCACAAATCAGTGTTTTATGTGTTTTAAATGCAAAAATATCAAAATCAGATGAAAAATGATTCAAGTTTGCAAAATTGGCAGTTTTAGTCCCCCAAGTTTCAAAAGTTGTCAAAAACAGTCCCTGGTAAATCAAAATGTGGAATTTTATCATTCAAGGTCCCTGAAATATTCTAAGTTGTTAAAAATGGTCCTTGAATGAATCTTTGGTCAAATGGCGGAAAAGGTCCCTCAAGTTTGAAAAATGGCAAAAATAGTCCTTGGATATTTTAAAATGAAAAATTATCAAATATCATCCTTGTACTATCAAAGTTTGTCAAGTTTGGTCCTATTGATAACAATGGAAAAAGTTCAGTTTCAGTCCTTGAAGTTTGCATAAATTACAAAATTGGTCCTTGTTATCATAACTATACCAATCCGGATCCTATATCAAGCCCAATCCAAATCCCTTAACTGTTGGCCCAATGCAATATCCAAGCCCACACACCTTGACCCTTTGGACTTGAACCTTGAACCCCTTGACCCTTGACCCCCCTCAACGTTACTAATACTCGGTCAAATATAGTCAACCCGCCAAATATACCAGCCACTGTTCATCTCCCTCTCAATGCCTGAAATCCAAAAACCAGAGCTGGTATTTCCATTTTTTTCAACACTCCACTTGTATCACCTCACCCCCACCTTACCTTGTCCCCCTCCACCTCCACATCTTCCCAAAATCCATTAATGGTTCAAACCTGCTCAAGAAAAAAATGGCGCCAAAACTGCCATTTGTCAAATATGATGAGTTGAATGATTTCAATGGTCAAGATTGAGTGGGATATGTTGAGAGTTGTCAACAAGAGTGGAAAAGTCTATAAAAGAGGGAAGAGAAGCAATGTATCACATCATCTAGTGTAATTTTTATTTATGCATGTCGTTTTAGTCTAATTTTAAATTCCAGTGTATCTTTAACCTTTTAAACTTTGTATTTCAAGTATTCAGTGTATAACAAATCTTTTGTGATAATCAATTTCAGTGTTTAAGTTCAAATTTCAGTTTATTCAAATTTTCAAGTGCTCAAAATCTCATATGATTCGAATGTTGTTGTTAGGTGTTATTATGGACTGAGATAGCTCATATAAGCTCCTAGAAAGCTTCATCAAGCTTTTAGAAACAATAAAATCCAGTTTAGTATCAAAAAAGCAAAAATCACCAAAAATACAAATAAATTAGTTGAAAAATCAAAAATCATAAGAAATGGTATTCACAGCTGGAGCAGGGTGAATTTTGGATGGCCTTGGTATAGAGCTTCTTGGGAAGCCATAGAAAGTGGTCCTTTGATCTTGGTTCTGTGTTTTCAGTTGGATAGCCATATGTAAGCACTTTTGATCATTTTGGCATTTCACTGTTTGAACTGTTATATAGCTTGAATTTCTTTTTTTTTATGTTTATTAGTTTTAGTTAAGTGTAGTTAAAGATTAAAAACAGTTGGTTGTTCTTTTTAATTCATAGTTGCTAAAAACCTCATTTTCACAGTCATTCTAGCATAATTGTTAATCATAAGTTTTATGTTGTTATCATTGTTGTTTAATGTTCATTTAGTCCCAATATATGATATTGTAAGGTCTTTAAGCCATTGCATGGTCTGAATCTGTGTTTGGCTTTGAAAATCACAAAAACAAGTTTTAGAAAGTGGTGTTTGGTTTCAGTGTGTAATCTGTGTTAGAAGGTACTATAGCATTTGTTTTTACTTGTTTCATGTCTCATTAGGTCCTAATATCTCAGTTTGACAAGAAAAACCAGTGCTCATAAGCTTAAAAGTCAAAATTTCATTTGATCACATCTTTCTTATTCACTGTTGGATTTTAAAGTTCTATGATCATGGTTTTGTGTTTATAAGTTGTTTATATTGCTCAATCTAGTCTTATCATAGCTTATTACAACATATTCAGTAAGTAGTATTGATCACAAGTTCATATAAGTCAACTTCTTTGGTTTTTATAAAAAGTCAAAATTTTCATTTGGTCGTTTTTGAATTAAATAGATAATTTTAGTGTGTGTTTAATATTAAGTTTTAGCTTAAAAGCTTTTGGGTTATTAAAGTTTAGTTGCTAAACTTAATTAGAAAAATACTAGTTCACCTTTAATCAGCTTTTTAATAGCTTATTTACTAGCTTCTTTTGAGTACCTGTTCTGAAAAAGTGCCCTGTGCACCAGTTTTACAAGCTCAATCAAAAGCTCACACAGAGCTTAATTGTTGGTCAAATCCTGTATAACTTGGTTCTTTGGAAAGCCAACCAAGCTATCTTGAGGTCCCAAGCTTCATTTTCCATTTTCTAGCTTGTTTGGTAGGGCTGCAATAAGCCTTTACCTTGTCCCATTTCTGTTTTTTAACTATAAGTAGTAAAGTGCTTATCTGCTTATTTCCATCTTATCAGTGTGCTTATTTGTGTATTTTAACTTCATATTAGTAGCTTGTAGCTTGTTGCATCTTATTCTACCCTTGGTTCCAGTTTGTGAGCTTATTTGAGCTTAATTCTTCAAAATAAGCTAAAAACCTCCACTGTTGAGCTTTTGAGCTCACAAACAGCTTATTTTTTATTTGTAAAATTTTTGTGTTTGTTAAAGTTTCATATTTTAAGTATTTAAGTAGTTTTCAAAAAGAAAAATCCACAAAAACATCATTTTAAATATAGTGATAGCGTTTATTTAATTAGAATTAGCTTTTTGATTTTTCTTTTCAGCTTATTATTAAGCAAATCTAGTCTTTATATTTTTCTTAGTTTTCTGTCACCTTAAGTTATTTTTAGAAAAAGTTTCATAATTTTCCTAATCTGTTTAGTATTTATTATAATTTTAAATAGTTAAAAGTATTAAATAATTAGTAATAAATAATTAAAAAGCATAAAAAAATATCTTTTCAGTTTTAAAATTAGTTTTATAATATTCTAGATTTTTCTAAGTTAAAATTTTATTTTTCCAGGGTAATTTTATATTTTCTTTTATTTAAGTGTATTTTAAATAATAATTAATTAGTAATAAATAGATAAAAAGTGTAAAAAAATATATTTTTAATTTTAAAATTAGTTTTATAATATTTTAGATTTTTCTGAATCATAATTTTATTTTTCTAGCCTTATTTCATATTTTCTTTTATTTTAGAGTATTAATAAATAGTTTAAAATAGTTTTTAATTAATAATAATTAAATAAATAGTTGTAAAAATAATTTTCTTTTTCTAATAATTTTCTTTTATTTTTAGGATTTCAAAAATGTCATTTTCATATTTTTAGGTCTTTTATTTCTTTAATCTCACTTTTTATTTTGTACGTTTGCGTAGTTTTTAAACGTAAGTTTTACGTTTGTCTTATCTGATTGTTGTGCTTTCCAATTCTGTGTCCAAATACATTCCGATCAATCAGTAGTGTAATTTCCAATCCAAATCTTTACTGATCACTATCCTTAGTGATCATTCTATCATCTGATCAAGTGTTTATACACCATTGAGTCTCCGTGGGACTTAACGACCCGGGAATCCACTATATTCTCCAGATCTTCATTGTATTGGTTTCTGAGCAGTTTTAAGTTTATTACGGTTAGCCATTCACAAGTGGTTAGCTTGAGTGATTAAGCTTGACTGTTTTCAGCACCAATCAGTAACCTTTACACGTAAGGTTCTACAATGGGGACTACGCGTATCCTGTGAAGGATATGCATAAACAGTAACCTCTACGCATAAGGTTCACTCTTACGAGTAAGCCTTACGCGTAAGGTTCCTTATACGCTTACGCGTAAGCTTTACGCCTAAGGCCCTCTTTTCCTACGCGTAATATTTCTTACGCGTAAGTCAAGAACCTACGCATAAGCTCACGTTTACACGTATAATCACTCCTGTTTATGCATAAGCTTGCAAAATCTACGCCTAAGCCTAGTTTTAACCAAAATTATGAATTTTTACGCGTGTAAACTTGTAAATAAATTAATCATAACGCCACGAAACCAAAATGTCACTAATAAGCTTAAATGTTTAATAAGTTGTGAAAAATAAGTGAAAACTTGGACTTTAAAACTCAAAGTTAACCAACTCACGAAACTTATCACGACGTCTTTGGACTATTGGACCAACAAGTGACATTGGACTCGTAACAATCATCGACATATCACATTCAATAAATAGAAAATAAAATCAACTGTTGACTAACATAATGTCTTTCGATATGTTGGTTCTTTTGGCTAAATATCTTTCAGATCACGACATGGACGCTCAAATGCATAATGTGGAAGCACCAAATGTTCTCACTATTGAAGATATCTTCCCTCATGGTTATCCAATGAAGATCGGAAAGAATAACCTCAAAGTTGATTTTGATAGCTTCTATTGTTCTGAATCTTCGTGTCAAATAGCGGTGGATATTCTAAAGACTCACCCCTATCAGAACATGCTCTCCAACTCTGCTACAGTGCCAGAGATCTACATTCATCAATTCTGGCATACAATGCGAAAGATCAAAGGTCAAAATGCTGTGACGGTGACGCTCAACCACAAACAAGTCACCATCACACCAGCAGATTTGAGGGCTATTCTTCTTGTTCCCGTCATCGAACCTACTGAATACAATGCCACTCCAACTGAAGATGTCATTCTCAAGTTCATGGTCGACATCGGCTATGATGAAGCTACCGGGGTTATCACAAAGCACTCATTTGTTGATCTAAAGAACATACCCCAGCCCTGTAGAACCCTCTACATCATGATTGCAAAATCCGTTTGTGGACGTGATAGTGGTCATGAGCATCCCAAGCTCATGGAACTACAGATATTTTGGGCATTGGTCAACATGAAACACATTGAAGTCGAAGCTCTGATATGGGACGACATGATAACTTACCTTAAAAAGCTTGGCACCAAAATCCCGTATATCAGGTACACCAAACTGTTGATCCAGAGAGCTCTAGGGTATAATCCTGATATTCCCTTGAGACTCGATGACCCCAAACAACACTCCGCGTTGTATGAGCCCACACTCACTGTCATATTTAAGGACTCGACAACAAAGAAACAAGGTGCAGTGTTACCAGATCATCTTCTTTCTGATGACATCAAACATTTGTATTCGTACAAAAGATATCTGGTAGCAGTTGATGAAGGCAAAGTAGGTTTCCTTGATGAAAAATCCTCTGGTACACCTACTAGGAAAACCAGGAGAGGCAGTGCAGGAAGTATTACAAGCACTAAGAGTTAGAGGAAGTTTCCTAAGAGATCACATACTCTCAAAAGGAAAATTCCATCTAAAGAAGCCATCCCAATTCCCAAGCCTAAACCGCAACAAAAGCTAATGGATGAAAGCTCTGAGGATACTGAATCAGACGAAGAGGTCATCTACTCTGAAACTCCAACCGATGACACTCAAACAGTAGCAAAACCTCCCAGTCCAAAAGCTGATAAAGGAAAAGGGAAAACTCTAGTGCTTGAGCATGAAAAGGGAAGCTCGGAAGAAGAACCACTTGATGAAGACAGAGAGTATAGGAAACAATTGAAGAACCTCAGACTCAAACATCTTGCCAAAGAGTTCGAACTACAACAAACTCGTGGCCCCGGAGGGTCAAGTGGTGGTGCACAATCTACACCAGTTTCTGATGCGGTTAATCAACCCAATAAGGAAACTGGTACCACCACCCATGAACAACAACAAAGGCAGATTGAGGATTCTATCAATTATGACTTTGAGGATCCAGAAAGAGAGAAGTCTGAGAAGATTTCTGATGAATATGCTGCTACTAATAAAGCTCAAGCTAAAGCAGATGAAGAAGCCAGGATCAAGGCTGAAGAATTGTCTAAGTCTGTACAAGATGACGAAGTTGATTATGATGATTTTCTTCTTGACAGCCCAGCTCGCTCCAATGAAGAAACTTCTGAGCCGCCAAAAGACCCTGAGTCTCCTCATGTATCATCGTCATCAGAATCGTCTTCTTACTCTTCACTTCCACCATCCAAAGGCACAACCAGATCCACGTCCAAATCTGTGAAGAAACCTACTGACTCTTGGATATCCTGAGCTAAAACCAAGATTGTCAAAGCTGTCAAGCAGGTCAGGAAGAAAGACGTGACCAACAAAAAGTTGAATCAACTAGCTGACAGTATCAATCTTCTACATGACGAGATAGACAAGATGTCAAGTGAAAGGGAGTATATCCAGAAGTTTATGCAACGTGATGTCCAAGGGGATCTGAACGAAATGATTAAGGGATATACTCACAAGTTCCTTCTCGACACTGTTCCTAGCGTGACAAGGGATATATTCACCAGACAGCTCTATCCAAATCTCATGAAATTTGTCAAGAAAACAATGCAATTGATTGCTTCCAAAACAGCCAAGAAATATTGACCAAAGGTTTTAGTCAACAAAAGTCAACTATTATGGACTCAATACAATTTCCCTTGGAATTTAGTGGATTCCCGGGTCGTTAAGTCCCACGGAGGTTGAATGGTGATTGAAAACGTTCAGACGTAGAATGATCACTAAGGATAATGATCTGTAAGGATTTGGGTTGAAAACTACACTACTGATTGTTTGGAATTGTATTTGGATACAGAGCTATAAAGCACAACAATCAGATTAAACAAACGTAAACGCGTACGTTTACTAAATTTCACGTAAACGTATAAAATAAAACGTAAATTTAAAAGAATAAAATACCTACGGATATGAAAATGATATTTTTATAATCCTAATAATAAAAGAAAATTATTGGAAAATTAAAATTATTTTTATAACTATTTATTTAATTATTATTAATTAAAAACTATTTTTAACTATTTAATAATAATCTAAAATATAAGAAAATATGAAATAAAGCTAGAAAAGTGAAATTATGACTTAGAAAAATCTAAAATATTATAAAACTTATTTTAAAACTGAAAAGATATTTTTTATGCTTTTTATTTATTTATTATTAATTATTTAATACTTTTTAACTATTTTAAATTCTAATAAATACTAGACAAACTAAGAAAATTCTGAATTTTTTTTTTATAATTATCCTATGGTGACAGAAGACTAAGAAAATTATAAAAACAGAAAGTGCTTAATAATAAGCTGAAAATAAAATTTAAAAAGCTAAATTATATTAAATAAATGCTATCACTATTTTTAAAGTTGATGTTTTTGTGATTTTTCTTTTACAAAACTATTTAACTACTAAAAATAAGCAAATTTTACAAAGACAAAAATTTTGGAACTTGAAAACAAGCTGTTTGAGAGCTTAAGAGCTTAACAGTTTAGCTTTTGGCTTTCAAAAGGATTTTAAGCTCAAACAAGTGGCTAAATAAGCTAAATAAAAAGAAACAAAAGTGAAATAAGATGAAAATAAGCTAAAGGTACTTAAATTAAGCTAAAAGGCACAAAGAAACACACTGAAAAGCTTAAAATAAGCTAATAAGCACTGTCACTAAATCTATCTACCAAACAGGCCTGCACAGTTTTTGTAGGCCAAAAATAAGCCTTGATACAAGAAGCTGGCTTATTTAGGTTCCCAAAAAGCCAAGATTCTTACACTGGGGCCCAATAATAAGCTTATGACAAGCTTGAGAAAAAGCTTGTAAAACACTGAGTATTCAGTGTTTACAAGAATTGGGACACACAAAAAGCAACTAGCAGTCCTACCAAATAAGCTAGAAAGTTAAAAATAAGCACTGGACCTTTGAGATGGCTAGATTGGCTTTCTAAAAAGCTAAGGGTCAAAAGCTAAGGTTCACTAATAAGCTTTTTATGAGCTTGTGAAAAAGGCTCAACTACACTGATGACTCAGTGTAGTGAGTGATTTTGAGAAAAGATCATGAGCATAATAAGCAGTCCAATTAAGCTATAAATGGAAAATAAGCATTCAAACATCAAACTAGCCAAATGGGCTTATGAAAACAACAAATTACACAAGCTAAAGCTTACTAATGAACAGGATATAAGCTCATGAAATAAGCCTACTCAACTGTGCACAGGGCACTTTTTCAAAAAAGGGTTTAAAATAAGCTAAGAAATAAGCAGTTTAACTAGCTAACTAAAAATTATAAAAATTACTATGATAAAGAGGAGCAACTAAATATTATAAACCTAAAAGCACAGAACATGAAACTTAATATTAAATCCTATAAAAAATTATCTATTTTATTCAAAAACTACTAAACTGAAATTTTGACTTTATAAGATAAACTACCAAAGTTGACTTATATGAACTTTGGATCAAATCTACTTACTGATTATGTTATATTAAGCTAAAATAAGATGAAATTAAGCTAGATGACCAAGTTCTAAGCAACTGTGATGAATTTTATATCCTAAATCCTAACAGTTAACTAGTAAAGTGAGATTGAAGGAGATTTTGA